>CM046456.1:57373928-57973928 GCA_025506515.1 Flaveria trinervia | reverse complement strand
AGATCAACAGCTGAAGACAACAGCTGAAGACATCAGCTGAAGACATCAGCTGATGACAACAGCTGACGTTCAAGTACAAGTACTGAAGCCTTCAGAGTTTGTTACAACAGCTGAAGATGCATTCTTCAGTTGTTGTGATGGTTTCCTTTCAGTAGTTTTCTTTGCTTTAAGTTTTTATAAAACGACTGAAGAGCATGCTCTTCAGTCGTTGTAGTTTCAGTAGTTTCTTTTCAGTAGTTGTAGTAACTGATAACACTTAGTATTTTTGTAAGAAGATGTCAGCTGTTTTGACATCTTCAGTAGTTGTGTTTTAGTTGTTTGAATAATTCTGTTAGATGTCACTATCAAGTGACATCAGCAGACGTCACATCTCCTATATAAGGAATGTTCCACCACGACATTCCTATATAAGGGATGATTGACCTGATTATACGTGTGACATTTTGCCACCACAAAAGCGCGTCTTGAATGAAATCCCTGATTCGCATAATTTCTTCTATAATCGGTCACTCTTGCTTTGAATGTCCATTATTATCTTGTGAATTGGCTAAATGATTTGTTAAAATTCCGTTGCAATAATCTCTAATCAATCAAACGTAGATCTTGATCCTAACAAACAGCAAATGCGAGACTAGGGTTTGAAATTTTCTAACACCCCTATTTTGTTGATAGTTCTGCTGCAATTGCTGTCACTAAAAATTCGGTCCAACACCAAAAACTAAACACATCGGTATTAATATCACTTTATACGTGACTGCTTTGAAAATAAATTAATCGATGTTGTTAAAATTAATACGAATTTTCAATGCGCCGACCTCTACACAAAAGCGTTTGACAGACCTTGGTTTTTATATCTTTTAGAGGTTAATGGCGTGAAAAAGAAAAGTGATGTGATTCAAGAAGAATATAGTTCTTTGTCCGACAAGTCGTTTCTTATTTTATTAGTTATTTTTATTTTTATATTTTATATTTTTTATATTTATTTTATTTATCTGTCTTTTAAAATGCAAAAACACAAAAAGATTTTTAGTTTTAGAATTTTAGGGGGAGAATAGTTGAGTATTTATTTTAAATTATAAAAAAAAATAAAAAAACGACGAGGGTGGAGGGCAAATAAGCTGAAAGCAAGGAAATCATATCTGTGATTTTGATTCAAAATCTATGGAAAATGATAGTACACAGGGAACAAATTGTTTAGAACATCAGAAGGATTTAAATGTTCAAAATGCAAGATTTAAATTACAAGTTTGAGAAGTCTAAGCAAAATTAAAGAAAAGTGATGGTACGATGGTATGCTACTGAGGTAACACAGAGAAAATAGACCTAGGGGTTGCTAGTCCATTATATGATGTGTCAGTAGATTTAACACAATAAACGAGTAGACTTCATTGGTGAATATAATTCAAACTAATATGTTCAACTTGCTATGGGTTCTCATCTTATCCCTAGTTAACATGATCAACGCGTTTCCAATAAGGGGTGACGAACAAAAATAAACGCCACAAATGTGTGCGGATAGCCATAAAAATGAGCAAATCACATGAAAAAAATGATTAAGCGCAATCAAGATAATGAATAATGTTGTTGGTGCGTTATGTGCAAAATAAAAAAATTATGCTCTAACAAGAAGATATGGTGTGTGCCTCTCTACTATGCGATGACACTGACCTAAGGATAAGCATAACTTAAATATTCTGGAATTCATTGTTATTTGCGCCTCTCTGCTGTGCGATGACACTGACCTGAGGCTTGGCATCTCTTTGAAAGCTCTTAGAATAGTTTCTTCTTTCAAATACCCGTAGACCGCTCAAAAATCTCCTGAGAAATGTTGATTACCATATAAGTGTGGGATCCACAAATGGTAGTTGAAATAATATAACCTAATGAATCACCAATGTGATTCGAAAATCTGTGTATGGATTTATTGTAGACAAATATACTGACAATCATCGTGGCTGCAACTCTCGATAGTCAAAATCATTGTGTACATCTTATAGCTCTAATATGATTTCCTGATAGTGCTATTGACTCTCAGTCAAATGAAAATCTTGTATCAAAGTACTTGTAAAATGGTCCCAAATGATTATGATATTCCTGTATGATTCCATATGAATCTTTCTAGAAATGATAAAATTAATTGAAGCTGTCCTGCTCAGGAGGAAAAATTAGTGAGATGATGTATGAAAGGTTTTAATCCACCTTAAACCAAAATCACAAAAATATGTCTTCTTTTGTTTTAATTAAAGTTGTCTTTCTGTTTTGTTTTTTGCTTTGCGTAAATGTCGAACTAAGTAACTAGATGAACACTGTGAATCACAAAGTAAAAGGATCACATCTGAGTTGATCAAATGTTCTTCGAGTAAAAGGATCACGTCTGAGGTGATCAAACGGTTTTCAATTAAAAAGGTCATGTCTGAGATGATTGTTGTTCATCATGCTATACATCAAAGGTTAAATCTTAGGTGTTTGGAAGTGTATGATGTCAAACTCATAAGTATGAGCCAATCGTATGATTGAACCATAACTATGAGCCAACCGTACGTATGAACCATAAGTATGAACAAGTCACACGATTGGACCATGAGTAGGAAATAATCATGCGATTGGATTATAAGAATGACCCACTCGTACGACTAGATAGCCAGTCGCACGACTGAACCCCAGTCGCACGTTTGAATCATGCGTATGGGTCCAGTCGCACGACTGAATCTTAAAATAGTATAAATAAGGGGGTTAGCCAGTCCGTATTCTTTACCATATTTCAAAACTCTCAAAACCGCTCATACGCTGACACTCTACAAAAATTTTGATTACTGAAATTACCGCTTGATTATGAAACTAACTTGTTTCCTACTCATCTACAGGTACAATGTAACTGAAATCGACCTAAATGAATGTTTTAATCAAACCCTAAATGACCGCAATTGTTATGATCAATAACCGAGAATAGACTCTTAAAATAAACCTATTAATAAACACTAATGTTGATTTAAACAATACTAAGGGTTATTTCGAGTCTCTGCGGTCCAAATGAATCTAAGCACGAAGTGTATTGTCTTATCTTGAAAAAGATTCAAATCTATGGTGTTCAACAGTGAGATATACGATTGGACATGTTGGTGAACTTTAGTCACCAAATTGAGCCAGTCGCATGATTCAATCGCACGAGTGAATCATGCGTGTGAGTCCAGTCGCATGAATAACTCTACTGCATGGCTCAGTACATGTCTAAGCTCAGTCGCAGGCTCAATCGTATGACTGAACTCAATCGTACGACTAAACTCAATCGTACGACTAAACTCAGTCGTATGGTTCATTCGCACGATTGAACCAGTTGATCAAAATTAGTCAAAATTAAATTGCTATCTCTTACAAACAATCTAATGTATATGTTTCTTGAGTTGTATCAATATGGCTGATAGAGGGACTATGAGCACCAAGCACAAGATCTGTACTCATCTTGATGTTACATCCAGGAACGCGTCTGAGTTCACATGGATTATTACCTTTTTTCATAGATCGAGGATCTTCAAGGCCATCTCGACTCCATGCACACCATACAGATCTATTCAGCAGGCCTTCTGGGAAAGTACCTTAGTTGACCGGTCAGTTGAGCCACACTGTATTCGGAGCTCTATCTTCAGACAAGACATTGAGATCCGTGAAGAAGACCTGAGGAAAGTCTTGGATTTGGGGGAAGACAGAGCCCATCCAACCAAGCTGCATCCTCTAACGGTTCGGGGATGTTTTCTGAGGATCAAGTACGCTGGTGACATCAATGCTAGCGTGCTGAACAAGAGCAACATGTGCCCATAGTTCAAGTATTTGGCACACGTGATCCTAAAGTGCATATCCTCCAGGCGTGGAGGATTTGATGAGATGTCTGACCAAACCCAGAATGCATATGTTACATGGTACTGAACCACCCGTTCATTTTCTCTCACATGCTCTTCTCCTACTTGATAAAGAACAAAGAAGATGAGGAAGAGAGTAATCTTAATATTTTTCAAGAAGACAAGGAGGAAGAAGATGAGGTTTTGGACATAAATGGGAATAATGCTATGCAAATGGGTGGTGGTATGGATGACGAAGACTCACAAGAAGCTAATGAGGGTATGATACTGAATGTACAAGACATTGATGCTTATTGGATTCAGAGGAAGATCTCCTAAGCTTATGAACAACAGATTGATCCACAACAGAGCCATAAGCTTGCTGAAGAAGTACTAAAGATCCTAGAAGAAAGTGATGACCATGAAGTTGAAACTAAGATTCTGGTGCATCTGCAGTTTGATAAATTCAACCTGATTGGTTTCAATATTGGAGCAATTGCATGTTACGAGAGCAACAACGTAAGAAAGATAGAAGAACTTGGAGAAAAGCATAAGAGAACTTGCAAGGGATTGTTAAAAGGTTAGTGAGCTACACTCCCGAAGAAGGAGAAATCATTCATGACCTGAATGATGAGCAGCTTGCTAAGATGTTTATATGGAGAAAGCCTAAGAGGTTCATTCATAAGTTTGAAGTTGATCCTATATGGAAGACCTAAAGTAGTGTTAAAGTGGAGTACCCCACCCACAATGTCCAAGATTCCCTTATGGGAAATGCCTCAGGACTTCACTCCACACTTCAAATGGTGGTATTATGATTGGAGGACGGGGGAAGAGGTCATAGTTCTGAACAGAGATAGGAAGATAGAGACTATCAGGGTACTTGACCCAATATGGCTTACTAACTTGTCTGTTGATGATGTTTACACTTTATACAAATGGCCACTATTCTATGACACCCAAGACATTGTAGAAGCTCTTCAATTATAACATATTCTACGGCACGCTTCGCATTTGAGATACACGTGAGAGTCACCAGAGAAGAGAAGTACAAGAAATTTGAAGAGCATATGAAGAATGTTAGACAATAGGGTAAACTAGGTCCAAGGGGGAGTTTGTAGATACATGATGTTCCTAGTTTATGTGCTTAAATGTAACAATATTTCATGTCTTACATATGTATGAACTTCATATATAGGTTTGAAATTGTTGTACACAATTCTTAGTCAATAATGATTGGGAAATGTGTTCAACTTAGTCGGGTGATTATTCATGCTAATGGACCATATGCATGAATGAATCATACTAATGAACCAGTCGCATGACCGAACAAGGAGACTGGATCAGTCATATGATTGAGGTATGAGATTGACTCAGTCGCACGACTGAACCTTCAGTCGTGCGTAGGATTCAATCGCATAAGTTAGTCGCACGACTGAACCATGCTAATGGTTCAGTTGTACGAATGGAAACTGCAAACCTATAAATACCACTTAATTCGTGGAAAAATATAGCACTTTGCGGGATACTTTGAATATACAAAACCCTAGCCGTCCAGAGCATCTAGAACACCCAATCCAACTTCACAGTTCGTTCTTGATCGTTTTCTACTCATTCTTAACGTTTGTTTCATAGTTAGATCGATCGGGTTATCGTTCTCACTGATTGGATCGCCAACTAAATAGGATTCCGCACTATTTGATCTAGTTTCATGCAGAATCTATTAGTACTCCGTACGTACTCAGTCCTAACATAAGAAAAAATCATGTCAGTTTAATAGTTTATGTAGTATGCTAACAGTCCAATAGTTTTAGAGTATGCTTAAATTTCTGTCCACGACGTTAACACTACTACAATTTTCTATTAAATTAATTTGAAATGACAAGTTTACCCTTATAATTAAAATACGGAATAATAAAAAAATAAAACCCCACCCACCATATCCCTCCTTACCCTAATCTTCTCTCTCTTTCTCTCTCCTTTTCTTTTCTCTCTATCTCTATAAAAAACCCTACAATCTACCACAACCTCCACTGCCCTCTCCGGCCACCACCTCCACCACCATCGTGACTTTTTCCTTGCACTCTGCTTTAACCTTTTTCTAAACTGTAGTATCAATCACACCTAACAACCCTTTTGTAAGGCTTGTAGAAAGGCTAATGCACCCAAAACAACTCAAGTACTTCCTGCATGCATGCATTGGTACTTAGTAGAAGTTTCATACTTTGCACAAGAAAATATTCAAAGTATAAAATCTTCCGAAGCCAAGACCAATATCTTTCGAAGGTAAAAGGTGAAGTCTTTCGAAGCTTCAAAGACAAAGTCCTTCGAAGCCAATGAAGTGAAGACAGATTTCTTTCGAAAACTTTAAAGAACATGCTTTCTCTAATATACTTTCACAAAAAGTTGACCAACTTTCTGTTGCAATTCTAAAGACTCACCAACTTATACAAGTTGGTGAAAGGTCCATGTTTTTTGTAACTGTACATTAAGGTCTTGAATCTGTAACTTTTTACTTTATATACTTTTATCCTTTTTGTAATATATTAGGATGTAAGTTATGGGATGTCATAGTCACTTGCTAGAAGACAAATCTGTCTTTTGACTTTACATTGATCTTGTTGTCTAGATTAGTGTTTCCAGTTGGCCTTGATAGTATGACCGGCTATAGGATGTAGTATAAAGTATCTCAAGTCTTTGTATCTTTAAAATATGCTTTGTAACACTTGTAACGAACTTGAGAGACAATATACAACATTCTTGAAAACCATTACTTTGTTGTGTTCTTAAGTTTCTGTCTCTTGATTAGCTTATGTTCATTGTATCATAAAGTCTCAGTTTCCTATTTTATCTATTGGTGTTATAACACTCTTCTCATTGTGAGACTGACTGTATTGACCATCACTTAAACGATCTTGCAATTGGTATCAGAGCATTCAAGCTCTTGATTGTAAGATCTCACCATCTTAGATCCCTCAGTCTCACAAAATACTTAACATCTCAAATGTCAGCTCTCATAAAGGCTGATATAGAAACCAGAACCATGACAAAGTCTCCATTGATCACTCTGAAGACTTTGATACTTGGTTCCAAAGAATGAAAGGCTTCATCGAGTCTCAAGACTTCAGGATGTGGGAATCTCTTATCTCTTGGCCTTACATACCGAGCAGCTCTGTTGTTGGGGGTGGTATGATACCAATGGAGGCAGTTGACTATTCTGAAGAAGATAAGAAGAGAATTGACATAAATCAAAAAGCCATGACTGCCCTCCAAACTGCTCTTCCTAACTTCATATACAAAGGCTTTAAGAAGGGCAAAACTACTAAGCAACTACGAGATGCACCGAAGCTCATGTATGAAGGGTCCATTGAAGCAAAAGAGAACAAGAAGGATCTCTTGAAGTAGTAGTTTGAGAACTTCACCTACAAAACAGGTGAAAATATGACTCAACAATACTTTAAGTATGTTGAGATTGTGGATACTCTGTTGGCGTAACTCTTGAAAATAAAGACATTGTAAGGAAGTTAATATCCTCTCTTCCTAGACAATGGACATATTATTGTGTGGTTATCAAGAGAACTAAGAACCTTAAGACTCTCACTCTTACAGAGTTGTATGGTATTCTTAGTGGATATCAGATGGAGATGAATATGCTTATATGCAAAATCCATCTAGTAACTCCAGCAATGAGCAGAGTTCAACCCTTCATATGGTTGAAAGGGGTTGTAGAAAACCATAACATCATCTTATCTGCTACCCTGACAACTCACAAAAGGGTTCTTTCATCACCTTCCTGGAGACACCAAGTGAGAGTTACACTCAAGGAAGTCCATTCCAAGAGACAAGCTCTTCACAAGCCTTTATGTCTGCTGATGAAAGCACATACAACTTTCTCTTCACCCTTAAAGATCTTGACTATATCCATCCAAATGATCTGGAGTATATAGAAATAGTTCAGACAATGGCTCTACTCATTCATAGAGCTGAGAAGTTCTACAAGAGGACATGGAAGAAATTCACTAGCAGTGCAGTTGGTGGAAGGTTTAGGCCGGGCAAGAGCAAGGTAAAGTGTTACAACTGTAACCAAATGTGACACTTTGCTAGAGAGTGGGAGGCACCAAGGACAAATGGTGGCCAAGCACAAACTAGAACAAACTACACTAACAAAGCCAACCAAAATAAGAAGCCAAAGCAACAAGCTACAGTTGTTTTTGAAGAAAAAGGTTTTGACTGGAGCTTTCAGGTGGAAGATGCATCTCCAAATCAAGCACTAATGGCTAACAATGATAAAGCCAAAGTATTGGACCATCTCTGTATACCTGAATGTATTGCTAAAGCTAATAGATATATGTCCTATACTTAGAGATGAGATCTGATATTGAGTTTTTAAATATTTTAAAATCTGATTTCTAAAGAGCTAAAAATGATTACAAACTTAAAATAGAAGATTTAAAGAAAGTAGTTCTAACTCTTAAACATGAACATACCAACTACAAGACTTTGATCAAAGATCTCATCACTAAGTTAATTGAATGCTAGACTGAACTTGTGTTTAGCAAAGCCAAGGTAGAAAAATATGTTCTTGAAGAAGAGACCTTCAAAAACATAATATCCTTATCCTTTCATGAAAAGTTTGTTATCAGAATAACCAGGGACTGGGATCTATTGAGATAGCTCCTCCACACAAAATAATGTCCGTAAGATATCCTAGGTGTGGAACTTGTGTAAATGAGCTTCCCCTTATTGACCCCATGAGTGAAAAGGATGAAGAGGAGATAGTGAAGGATGACTTTAAGAAGAGTGAAGAAGAGCATCCTAAGAAGGGTCAATATTCTATTAAGGAGAGAAAAGAAGTTAGGATGACCAAGACTAGAAGGAAAAACTTGATCAGCAGAGCCAAGAGGAAGTCTAAAAAGGCTCAAGAGATTAATGCTACTTTTAACTCTGTATAGAAACATATGTTTATCTCTACATGATTTGAAGTGGTTAAAACTGAAGACTCAAACATGAACTCTAGTACTAGGAGTTCTAGTTATTGTCCAAATCATCCCGACAACATGAAGAAGGCTGATTAGTTGTGTACCACTACTACACACCCTAAACCATCCAACTTCAAATGTAGTTCTCACCCTAAAAGACCTGCCATATCATCTGCAAAGATGAAGATGGAGAAGGAAAGTGATCAAGTTTAGCCTTGTTCTCAAAGGAAGACTCTCAAAAGGAAGAAAATGGACTGTGTCATATGTGGTAGTGCCTCTCATCTTGCAAAGGATTGCCTCTATAATCTAAAAAGTACTATCTATATGAACAAGAAAAAAACTTCTGAGAAGAAGAAAAAGAAGCAAGGTTCGAAAGGAAAATATTTTCCTTTCGAAAGCTCCAAAATGAAGAAGAAGACAAGTGAAAACTTGCCTTCGGAAGAAAAATTGATCTCGGAAGAAAGGAATGCTTCTGAAGTACTGAAGCCTGCTACAATGTTAACAAGATCTTCCGAAGGTCCAGTCTCCTAAACTTATGAAGTTGTCAAAACTTCCAAAGTATTGAAGGTAAGTCTAAGCTTCCAAAGGTGGTGTGGAAGACAAAGAAATACCATGTGACTGAAAGTTCTTCATTAACATTAGCAAATGATCCTTCAAACTTGACAATGGGATCAAATATTTGCATTATATTCAACTTCTTTTGATAATCCTAAGACCAACAAGACTTGGGTTTCCAAATGTAACTAATCATCTCTTTTGTGCAGGAACAACTAAAAACAAATAGGAATGTATGGATCATTGAAAAAGGCTGTTCTAGGCACATGATAGGCAATGGCTCTATTTTATAAAATTTTGATAAAATTTATAGAGGACCAATTACTTTTAGAGAGTATGCTGGTGGTTACACTACTGAAGGGGCAGGGTCAGAAATGGTAAGCTTAACATTGAGAAGGTACACTTTGTCAAAGAGCATGGATACAATCTCATGAGTGTATCTCAATTTTGTGATTAGAGACATAACATGCTTTTCACTCAGCATGAGTGTATTGTTCTCAAGCCGAGGTGGTCATTCCTTAAGAGCATATCCTGCTTAGAGCCCCCAGGAAAGGGAACATGTACAAGATAGATTTTCAGGAAACATCTCCATCAAAAGAAGTTTCATGTTTTCTATCTAAAGCAAATAATGATTAGTCTTTCCTCTAGCATAAAATAATGTGCCATGTAAACTTTAAAAACATGAATAAATTGATTAAGAATGATTTTGTAACTAGAATGCCAAAGAAAGAGTTTACAAGTGATGACATTATGTTGCATGCCTTAAAGGGAAGCAACACAAGGTATCTCACAAGCCAAAGAAAAAAAATTTCATCACCATACCCCTACACTTATTACATATGGATCTCTTTGGCCCCACCGGTGTAATGAGTCTATGAAGGACCTCATATTGTTTAGTGATCACATATAACTTTACGAGATTCACTGGGTCTTCTTTTTTAGAACTAAGGATGAGAATCCTGAGATCTTGAAGAGTTTCATACTAAAGATTGAGAATCAAGGTGATCACAAGGTCAAGATCATAAGATGTGGTCAATGAACTAAATTTAAGAACCAAATACTTGATACATTTTGTGATGAAAAGGGTATTACAAGACAATATAGTACTCTCGGGACTCCTTAGTAAAATGGTGTTGCTGAAAAGAGAAACAAAACACTAGCTAAGGCTGTAAGAACTATGTTGTCTGATTCTAAACTACCCATAACCTTCTGGGAAAAGGCAACAAACACTGTTTGCTATGTGCAAAACAAATTTTTAGTAGTGAAGACTCATGGTAAGACTCCTTATGAACTTTGGCACAAGAGAAAATCTTTCATTGGTTTTCTCAAGTTATTTGGATGTCCTTGCATTATCTTGAATACCAAAGATCAAATAGCCAAATTTGATGAGAAATCAAATGATGGACACTTTATTGGATACTCTTATTAAGCTAAGGCTTATAGAGTATACAATCTCATAACTTGAGTAGCTAGGAGCCAACCACTATGACTTTCAATGAGCACACTCCTAGTGTGAAAGGTTCTGGTCCTGATTGGATATTTGATCTTGACTTAGTTTCCAATTGTTTTACCAAATCTTGTGAGAATGTCTCAGGATCCACAAATATCTTATCAGCAGGAGATCCTGACCCAATATTTGAGATGAGAAGACCTTCAAACCATATTACTTTAGCTCCAATGGTAACTAATCCTGCAAATGGAGTTCATATTAGCACAACCGTATCAAATTTAGCTAATACATCTGAGATTCCATCAAATTCCAGCTCAGAGGCACAACACCCAAATGAAGGAGATACAAATGTGGAAGGAAATGGTGGTGGTGACAGTTACTAAGATTCTCTTGATGCTGACAACCACTCTATGTAAGACAACATAATGATATCACACACTCATTGGATCAAGTCTCTCTTGATAAGTGTGCTGATATAATGGGTGAAAGTTCATTGTCTAATCAAAATTTCTCTAATTTATATCTATCCAAGCAACTTACTGTGATCCCTAAACTTAGGATCCAGAAGTCTTATCCCACCACAATCATCATTGGAAATGTTGATAGAAGGGGTAAGGACAAAGGAGAAACCCACGATGCAGATGTTTGTATCCACTCTTGTGTCCTATCCTAGATAGAACCAAGAAAGTTGATGAGACTTTAAAGGATGTAATTGACTTCAAGCTATGCATGAGGAGTTGCTTCAATTCCATAGTTGCAGCTCGGGTTGCCTCTGGTGCAGGCTTCTTCTTCTTCCTCGTCCTCATCAACAGAGAGACCGTTTCCCCGAGGACCTGTTCTCTCCTTTCTTTCCCCATCCCTTAAGGCCTTGATCACTTTGGTCACCACAGACGGTAGAATCGTCTGCATGACCTGGTGAACCTCTTCCACCACAGCCTCCTTTGCTGAGGCTCTCAGATTGGCGCTCTCATCGCCTCCCTCCGGATGAGGGGTCTCTGTTCCTCATAAACCACTTTCTCGACTACGGGTCTCCCTCTTTGGTCGCGGAGTAGCACCGTGACCTCCACCACGAGAGGCTTTTTAAGATCTACAGCCAGCCATCCTCTAAATGCACACTATAAGATTCAAACACTAACGCGGTCGTTCAAGGTACACTTAGTTTATGTCAAGTATAGTAGGTCCCAATTACAGTGGCCAGTTGTGATTAGCACTTACTTTACTCTTCATACCCCAAGCATTTCCTATCCTGACTAAATCATTATCTAAATCTACTAAGAGCACAAAATCAAATAGCATGCGCACATAATACCGGTTAACATTAGGAAAAGACATACCTGATGGCACGTAGCTACTCGGGCTGACATCCCTCCTTTTGTCCCATTTTCAGTTTAAGTTTAGGTTTTAAAAACTTTATTTAACCCAATTCTCTTAAACTTTGGCTCTGATACCAACTTGTAAGGCCCCGTTCCCGGGCACCTCACAGTTGGTCACTCACAACAGTTAAAACACTACACATTATAATTATATAAACTTTAAGCAACAGAAATGATTATTTATCAAAAACCATTCATTTCATTTAAAACACTGTTGTTAAGCAATACATCATCATTATCTGTTTACAAAAGAATTGTTTTAACGCATTACAAAACAACAGTAACATAGAATACGAATGGATGTCAGTCTTTCTCTGCCGAGTAGCTTCACCCTCGTGCCATCCTCAACATAATTACCTGCCAACTGAAAATGTATAAATCAGCGTTGCTGAGTGAGTTCTAGTTTTATAAGTAATAAATACTTTCTGTATGTTGTATATGAAATACTCTTTTCTGTAAAATACAACTCTGTACTGTATATGCGAGCACGCATTAACTATATGAACAAATACTATTCGATTTCTTTACTGTATGCATTGTCTGTTCTGTAAACTTTTATCTTTATGTTTCACTTTCTGTATGGACTAGTGAGCAATACCCCAACTATATGCGCGATGGAAACGGGTGATGGGTCACTATATCCCTCGAAGGGTCAACTGTATCCCTCGAAGGGTCAACTGTATCCCTTGAAAGGGTCAACTGTATCCCTCGAAAGGGTCAACTATATCCCTCGAAAGGGTCAACTATATCCCTCGAAAGGTTCCGTGTACAAGGCCAACCCAATCACCCAGGCGCGCTACAAAGGTCCTGCCAATCTAAATTGATCGGCCCTGTGTGCATAATAGGGTAGCTAACCCGCACACAGTTGAGCTAACGATAACATGGTCGTGCACCTCCTGTAAGCTTGCAAGACTTGTTAACATTTTCATTAATGTTCCTCTTCTTTTCTTTATTGATCTTTCATTTTATTATTACGATATACTTTGCGTTACGATAATAACATACCACGTAAGTCACCCACTATAAGTAATAATAATAATAGCAATAACAATAATACGGAGCAATCATAAGTAATCATATCATGCATGAAACATCATCATTAATAAGCCCTTAGTCAACCTCGGTCAAAACCTAAAGCACGGACTTCCATAAAATTCTGTAAAAATTTCTAAGTGCTTAGGCGCATGGGAACTATTTGGGCGCATGAGCCCTGTTCGGCGTTTCATCACTATGTAGGTGCATCTGCCAACACTTGATCATTTATCCCTTTAGGCGCATGAACTATTCAGGCGCATGGGCACTATTGGGGATATGAACACTTAGACGCATAGATAATTCGGTCGCATGGACACTTAGGCGCATGAGCCACTTGCGCGCATGGGCACTATTGGGGCGCATGGCCCTACACTTAGTCGTCCGGCTAACATTTCTAGGCGCATGGACCATTGTTCAGCGCATGGCTGTACTTAACATTTCTAAGGTAATCTTAGGCGCATGGGCTACTGTTTAGGCGTATGATTACACTTAAACCTTTCTAAGGAAAATTCAGGGGCATGAGCCTTATCTAGGCGCATGGACCTTCTGTTCAACATGTTTTCCAGTATGTTTCAACCCAATCATCAAACCCATCTGTTCTAAGCTTAATGTGGCCATTCTAAACATGAACAACCTATAAGCATTCAGGAATCAACATCCAATCATGCACATTACATACGAGTAAACATACATAAGCTTTGAAAATCATTTTAATACATTTTCAGCCCCAAAGATAGTTTAAAACAAGTAAAAACCAGGGTCTAGAACTCACTTGATGCAACTCGGGTACTTCGTCCTTTCTAACCCGCTTGCAATGAGTTCAAACACCTAAAAACAACACCAAACACACACACACACACCCGAGCACATACACAAACACATAAGCACATATGTATATAACCGGGATAAAACATGTCATAAACACTTAAAAACCACGAATTCTTACCTTGAATTCGACTTCTCTTCTTCTTCTTTTCTTTAAAACCGAGAGTTCCTCTGCTCTCTCTCTAAAACCGAAGAAGATGGTGATGTGAAGTGAGGGTGGGCGGCCATGCCCACCTTTACACCAACTTTTTGAAAGTTTTGTCCTTTTGGACACTTTTAGTCCCTCCACTTGGACTTTATTGCTTTTCTTTTCTTTTTATTCTTCATTCTTGTCTTTTTAAATAATCGGGTGTTACAAGTCACCCCCCTTATATAGGTTTCGTCTCCGAAACCTGTTATTCCTCGAACAGATGAGGATAATGTTGCCTCATCCCTCCTCAGTCTCCCATGTAGACTCAAATCCCTTCTTGTGCTTCCACTGTACACGCACAAGAGGAACCACTTTATTTCTAAGCCTCTTCTCTTTATGATCGATGATTGCCACTGGTTGCTCCACATAATTGAGCCTTTCATCTACTTTATATCCTTTAGTGGAACATCATGTCTTCATCAGCTATACACTTTCTCAGATGAGACACATGGAATGTCGGTGAATCCCACTTAACTCATCCGGTAATTCCAACTATAGGCCACCTCCCCTACTCGAGCAATGATTTGGAAAGGGCCTATATATCTTGGGCTCAACTTTCCCGCTTTCTGAATCGGATAATACCCTTCCAAGGTGAGACCTTCAACATAACCCGGTCACCCACCTGGAACTCGATCGGTCTGCGTCGTTTATCGGCATACAACTTCTGTCTATCTTTGGCTGCCTTCATGAAGCTTTAATCTTCTCAGCTTCTCAATCGTAGCCTCGATTACCTCGACGCTCTCCAATTCCTTTTGACCAATATCACCCCAACAAACGGTGTTTTGCATCTCCTACCGACATCTCGTATGGTGCATGCCAATGTTGGCATGATAGCTATTGTTGTACGAGTATTCAGCTAACGGTAAGTGGTCATCCCAACTTCTCCCAAAATCAATCACACATGCCCGAAGCATGTCTTCCAGTGTCTGAATGGTCCTTTCTGACTGACCATCAGTTTGGGGATGATAAGCCGTGCTAATATGTAACCTCGTACCATAGCATCGTGGAATTTTTTCCAGAATTTAGATGTAAACCGGGTGTCGCGATCAGACACAATGGATACCGGCACACCATGACGAGTTACAATTTCCTTGATAAACAGGTCAGCCAACCTCTCGGACGAATATGTCTCGCGGATCGGTAGGAAGTGAGCACTCTTCGTCAAGCGGTCAACAATCACCCATATGGCATCGTACCCCTTCGGAGTACGTGGTAGCTTCGTAATGAAATCCATGGTGATATGCTCCCACTTCCATTCTGGTATATCCAAAGGTTGGATCTTCCCATACGGTTCTGATGTTCGGCTTTCACTTGCAAACAAGTAAGGCACTTACTCACATACGCACCACGTCACGCTTCATACCCGGCCACCAAAAATCTTTCTTCATATCTTGATACATCTTTGTGGCACCAGGATGAATGGAGTCTCTAGTCTTGTGAGCTTCATCCAAATCCTCACACGTAGATCCCCGAAACGAGGAACCACACTCGTCCAAATCGAGTTTTAACACCAAGTGTGTTTTCACCTAATTCCCCAACCAGACCTCTCATTCTTTCAGAGTTTAGATGATCTTCTTTTAATGCCTCTCTTGAAACTCCTTGACTTGCTTCATATATCAGAGGTCATGATCAGTTGATATGCTTTCACCCAGATTGGCTCGGGCCTCTCCTTTGGCTAAGAGTATTAGCCCCACGTTGGCTTTGCCCAGATGATATGGATCTCACAATCATAATTTTTATGAGCTCCAACCATCTCTCTGCCTCATGTTCAGATCTTTTTGCTCGAAGAAGTACTTCAAGCTCTTGTGGTCAGTGAAAATGGTGCACTTCGTCCCATACAGATAGTGCCTCCGAATCTTTAGTGCAAAGACCACGCTGCTAGCTCCAAGTCGTGAGTAGGTAGTTGACCTCATGAACTTTCAACTGTCGGGATGCATAGGCTATAACCTTCCCTCTCTGCATAATACACACCCAACCCCGAGTAAGAAGCATCTGAATATACCACCAAATCCTCGCTTCCTTCGGGTAATGACAAGACAGGAGCTTGAGTCAACCTCACCTTTAACTCCTCGAACGCCTGTTCTTTGACCCCATAAAACTTTACATCCTTTCGGGTCAACTTGGTCATGGAGAAGCGATCTTGGAAAAGTCCTGAATGAACCTTCAATATACCCCGCCAACCCCAAGAAACTACGAATCTCAGATGGTGTCCTTGGAGACTTCCATTGCATCACAGCCTCCACCTTAGCAGGGTCTACCATAATCCCCTCGGGATTGTCACATGACCCAAGAATTAACTTCGCGTAACCAGAACGCGCACTTGGAGATTTGGCATACAACTTCTCCCTCTTAAGGTCTCTAACACCTCCCGAATGTGGTTGGCATGCTCCTCCTCGCTCCTTGAATAAATCATATCATCATCAAAAACATAATCCGATTTATCTAACATTGCCGACACACTCGATTCATCAAGTCCATAAAAGCAGCTGGCGCATTGCTCAGACCAAATGACATAACAAAAATTCATAGTGACCGTAGCGCGTGCGAAAAGCTGTTTTAGGGATATCCTGCTCCTTCACCTTCAGCTGATGGTAACCAGATTGAAGATCTATCCTTGAAAACCAACTGGCACCTTGGAGCTAGTCAAACAGATCATCTATTCTTGGTAGGGGGTATCGGTTCTTCATCGTCAACTTGTTCAGCTCTCGGTAGTCAATGCACATCCTCATACTATCGTCTTTCTTCTTCACAAACAGGACCGGAGCACCCCAAGGAGAGATACTCGGCCTAATGAACCCCTTATCGAGCAGTTCTTGCAACTGCTCCATCAATTCTTTCATTTTTGTGGGAGCTAAGCGATACGGTGCTTTGGCAACGGTTGAGCACCGGTATCAGATCAATTTAGAACTCAATTTCACGATCCGGTGGCACGCCGGTAAGTCTTCCCGGAATACGTCCGAAAGTCGACACCACTGGTACTTCGGATAATTGCGGTACCAACGCATCCACATCTTTTACGTAGGCCAAGTAGGCACTACATCCACGTCTTATGCATTTCCCCACCACCCGCGAATCACCTCGGGATCGTAGTAACGCGATCTCCATAAATCGTAACCAAACCCCATCGAGCGTAACTAATCGAATCATCTTCTTGCGACATACGATATTTGCTTCATAGGTTGCTAACCAGTCCATCCCTAGTACTACATCGAATCCACCTAGGGGTATCACGTGTAATCTAGTAGCAAACCTATGCCCCTCTAGTTCCATGGCACAGTCCTCTATCACATTAGTAATTCTAGAGGACTTACCAATAGCAGTTTCTACATCGAATGGTGCACTACTTTCTACTAATAACATGCAACTTAGCATAGAAAGTAGTAGAAATAAACTCCTGCTAGCACCGGAATCAAACAATACAGAGGCACAAGTTTGGTTTACTAGAAACATACCTGACACAACATCGGGATCAGCTCTAGCTTCCTCCCGGTCATAGTGTAAGCTCTAGCACTCGCCTTCTGCCCTCCTTCCTCTGGCTTCTTCTATTTTGCTCTAGAGCTCTCCGCCCTCGGCTTCTTACAGTCTCTAGCGATGGCCAGGCTAGCCACACCTGAAGCATACATTCATTCCCATCCTGCACTCACCAGTATGCTCCCTTCCATATTTGCCACACTTCTTCATCCTGATCCAGATGTGACCACACGTCGGTCACCCACCTTGCCACCTTATTGTTTGGAGCGGCTCTACCACGTCCACAAACGTTTCCCATTCTAGTTCCGGCTACCACCATCCTTCTTATTCACCTCAGCCCCACCACCACACGCTCATCATACAATCTGCCAGCCAAGTCAACCGCCGACCTAAAATTGCTTGGCCGGGCGGCGATCATATGCCTACGGATATTCGTCGGCAGCCCCCGGATGTATCTCTTAATCTTTGGTGACAGTGGTGTCACTTGATCGGGCACCAGCCACGCCATTTCATTAAATTTGTGGTGTACTGCTGTGTGTCATCGCCCGCCTCCAGCTGCAAGAACACGTTTCCACCTTATCCATCTCTCTGTGAGGACAGAATTCCTCAATCACTAACTTCTTCAGTTCAGGCCTCAATCTCCAATGGCCCTGCTACCCTCGGCTTGGACAATGTTATCCCACCAGCACAAAGCTGAGTCCACAAAAGAGTGGGTAGCAAATTCACCTTCTGATCTTCACGACACTCACTGATATCGAGGACAACCTCCATTTCCCTCACCACCGGTGAGCAGTTGCAGCAGCGCCGTTCCCATTGAAAGTAGGGGGCTTGCATCTCATAAACGCCCCATAGTTGCAGCCTCGGGTCGCCTCTGGCACAGGCTTCTTCTTCCTCGCCTCATCGTCAGAGAGAACCGTTTCCGGCCTGGTTGTTCCCGTCCTCCCGAGGACCTGTTCCTCTCCTTTCTTTCCTATCCCTTACGGCCTTGATCACTTTGGTCACCACAGACGGTAGAATTGTCTGCATGACCTGGTGAACCTCTTCCACCACAGCCTCCTTTACTGAGGCTCTTAGATTGGCGCTCTCGTCATCTCCCTCCGGATGAGGGTTCTCTGGTTCCTCATGAACACTTTCTCGACTCTGGGTCTCCCTCTCTTGGGTCGCGGAGCAGCATCGTGACCTCCACCACGAGAGGTTTTGAAGATCTACCGCCAACCATCCTCTAAAAGCACACTATAAGATTCAAACACTAACGTGGTCATTCAAGGTAACACTCAGTTATGTCAAGTATAGTAGGTCCCTAATTACGTGGCCAGTTGATTAGCCACTTACTTTACTCTTCATACCCAAGCATTTCCTATCCTAACTAAATCAGTATCTAAATCTACTAAGAGCATAATCAAATAGCATGCGCACATAATACGGTTAACATTAGGAAAGACATACCTGATGGCACGTAGCTACTCGGGCGACATCCCTCCTTTTGTCCCATTTTCAGTTTAAGTTTAGGTTTTAAAAAAATTATTTAACCCAATTCTCAAACTTTGGCTTTGATACCAACTTGTAAGGCCCCGTTCCCAGGCACCTCACAGTTGGTCACTCACAGCAGTTAAAACACTACCATTATAATATATAACCTTAAGCAGCGGAAATGTTTATCAAAAACCATTCATTTCATTTAAAACACTGTTGTTAAGCAATACATCATCATTATCTGTTTACAAAAGAATGTTTTAACGCATACAAAACAACAGTAACATAGAATACGAATAGATGTCAGTCTTTTCCTACGAGTAGTTTCACCCTCGTGCCATCCTCAGCAATAATTACCTGCCAACTGAAAATGTATAAAAGTTAGCGTTGCTGTGAGTGAGTTCTAGTTTATAAGTAATAAAATACTTTCTGTATGTTGTATATGAAAATACTCTTTTCTGTAAAATACAACTCTGTACTGTATATGCGAGCACGCATTAACTATATGAACAAATACTATTCGATTTCTTTACTGTATGCATTGTCTGTTCTGTAAACTTTTATCTTTATGTTTCACTTTCTGTATGGACTAGTGAGCAATACCCCAACTATATGCGCGATGGAAAACGGGTGATGGGTCAACTATATCCCTCGAAAGGGTCAACTGTATCCCTCGAAAGGGTCAACTATATCCCTTGAAAGGGTCAACTGTATCCCTCGAAAGGGTCAACTATATCCCTCGAAAGGGTTCTGTGTACAAGGCCAACCCAATCACCCAGGGCGCGCTACAAAGGTCCTGCCAATCTAAATTGATCGGCCCTGTGTGCATAATAGGGTAGCTAACCCGCATCACAGTTGAGCTAACGATAACATGGTCGTGCACCTCCTGTAAGCTTGCAAGACTTGTTAACATTTTCATTAATGTTCCTCTTCTTTTCTTTATTGATCTTTCATTTTATTATTACGATATACTTTACGTTACGATAATAACATACCACGTAAAGTCACCCACTATAAGTAATAATAATAATAGCAATAACAATAATACGGAACAATCATAAGTAATCATATCATGCATGAAACATCATCATTAATAAGCCCTTAGTCAACCTCGGTCAAAAACCTAAAGCACAGACTTCCATAAAATTCTATAAAAATTTCTAAGTGCTTAGGCGCATGGGAACTATTTGGGCGCATGGGAACTATTTGGGCGCATGAGCGCTGTTCGGGCGTTTCATCACTATGTAGGCGCATCTGCCAACACTTGATCATTTTCCCTTTAGGCGCATGAACTATTCAGGCGCATGGGCACTATTGGTGGATATGAACACTTAGACGCATAGATAATTCGGTCGCATGGACACTTAGGCGCATGAGCCACTTGGGCGCATGGGCACTATTGGGGCGCATGGCCCTACACTTAGTCGTCCGGCTAACATTTCTAGGCGCATGGACCATTGTTCAGGCGCATGGGCTGTACTTAAACATTTCTAAGGTAATCTTAGGCGCATGGATTACACTTAAACCTTTCTACGGAAAATCAGGGGCATGAGCCTTATCTAGGCGCATGGACCTTCTGTTCAACATGTTTTCCAGTATGTATTCAAACCCAATAATTAAACCCATCTGTTCTAAGCTTAATGTGGCTATTCTAATCATGAAACCTATAAGCATTCAGAAATCAACATCTAATCATGCACATTACATACGGGTAAACATACATAAGCTTTGAAAATCATTTTAATACATTTTCAGCCCCAAAGATAGTTTAAAACAAGTAAAAACCGGGGTCTAGAACTGACCTGATGCAACTTGGGTATTTCATCCTTTCTAACCCGCTTGCAATGAGTTCAAACACCTAATAAACACCAAACACACACACCGAGCACATACACAAACACATAAGTACATTTGCATATAATCGGGATAAAACCCGTCATAAACACTTAAAAACCATGAATTCTTACCTTGAATTCGACTTCTCTCTTCTTCTTTTCTTCAAAACCGAGAGTTTCTCTGCTCTCTCTCTAAAATGAAGAAGAGGTGATGTGAAGTGAGGGTGGGCGGCCATGCCCACCTTTACACTAACTTTTTCAAAGTTTTGCTTTTGGACACTTTTAGTCCCTCCACTTGGACTTTATTGCTTTTCTTTCTTTTATTCTCATTCTTGTCTTTTTAAATAACCGGGTGTTACAACGACATTCGGATTTTAAAGTTTATTTTTTTCATTAACTTTGTCTCAAATCCATTCATTTATATATACCCAATGGTTCCCCCCTCTTTCACTCCTTCTTCATCTGAAACACTTCTAAACCTAAATTCACCCAAAACCAACCTTGTTATTATCTTCCTTCCCCTTTAAACTTTCACAAATGGCCAACCTTGATCATAGAAACAACCCAAAATTTCCATGCAACTCCATAGGCAACACAATCAGGTTGTCCTGTTGGACTCTGAGAAAGATCCAAGTTTCTCAAAGGCTTGGCATTTCCTTTCTTTGTCTAACTCCTTCACCTCCCACACCATTGATCATCCGCTCTATGAGGTTCAACTTTTGGAATTTTGGAGGACCTGTCAAGAGGTCCCCATGGATAGGGAGAAGGCATTGTCTGCCATAGTGCAAGGGAGGACAATCTTCATCACTCCAGCCATCATAAACACTCATTTTTAGCTGGATGATGCAGAATATGAGTTGTCATTTCCGAAAACTGTTGTAAACCAGTCCTTTGAGAAGATGTCCTATGAGGGAGATTTCTCTGTAAAGACCTTCAGGTTAGGGAAGGTCTCCTCTCAATGGAAGTAACTACTCCATGTTGTTATCCACAACTTATCAAACAAACATGGAGGATGGGACTAGATTCTTGAAAATCTCTCCTTCATAGTTCTGAAATGGTTCAAGGGGCAAGTTTAAGTAGTCACAATTTGTGTATACTAATTTGCTTGCAAACTTAGACTCATTAGAATATTACATGTTTCCTATATATTTTCAACATATTCTCAACTATGAATTGGGCTCACAGTTGAGGGGAATATGATGGGACTAATGAAGCCTGACATCTTTAAGATAATAAAAAAGCCAACTGTTGGCTTCTCGGGGTAGAAATAACCCTTGTCCCAAAAATGTAAGAGTTCATTGCTCAAGGTGACAACCTAGCAACACAAGCTAGTGTTGAACCCACACCTTCTACCTCACAACCACTAAAACAGCCACAAATCATCCACACCTACTAGAGAATGTCCAAACGAACCCCTACACAAGCTATTAAGTTTGTGCAGGCCCCTATATCACCACCCATACAAGAAGTGGATGTTAGAACTCTCACTTTTCCTGAGAAGCAAATCACTCCCATCTTATTAATGATCAGTGTTGAGGTTCTTCATGCTCAGCCTGATGGCTCATAAGCCTAACAACTTTAAGCCTTCACTTGAGTCTCAAAACTCTAGTGATCAAACTTCAGGGGAAAGTTACTATCCCCAGCCTCTTGATCTCAACCAAAAAAATTCCTAACCTTGAATTCTATAATGATAAAGACTTGGGATTTAGTGAGTATCATGACTTTCTTTTCTCTTTCCCCACTTAAAGAGAGATGAGTAGTCCTGCTTCTTCACTGTCTAGCCCACATCATTTACCCATTATTAAGGTGGATCTCCCTGAACCTGTTAATGATATCCACATGAAATAGGCTCTCGCTTTAGCAAGTAATTACATTTTTAAGACCTCAACCATGGCAACTCAGCCCATTGACACTTCATTTGAAGTTGTCATTAAGTAGAGAAAATCCAGCAACCAAGAATATCATGCTAGTGATGAGGAAGAAAACCTTGGCCCTATTCTCTCATCCCCCCATGATTCGTCTAATGAAGATGAGGGTAACTTGAGACTAAAAGAGCAAAAACTGTAAAAAAAACTCGAACCTAGTTAGTCTCTAAGGTTAGTCACTTGGAATCTCAGGTGAATACCTTGCAAAATAGGGTCAATGATCAGCAACTTGAGATTTCTTATCTCAAGGATCAACTAGCTGGGAGACCTTTAAGAAGAGCTCAACTAGGAACATAAGAACCTATAGATGGGATAGACCTAACTCCTAGTTCACCAAGGCAAGATGGTGATGCTACCAAAAAGGAGGAGAAAGTTTTAGCAATCACAGAACCTGGGAGTTCTTCAAAAGGTATGGACATTAAGGATTCACCACCCTCACTTGCAATTGTCCATACTCAAAAACCTCCACAAATCCACATTGATGGGGAATTTCTCATTCAAAGTTTGTTCGAGGAAAGTATTCCAAAAGCATGTCATCCCCACCTCAAGGAGCTTCAAATTACATACTAGGGTGGAGGTATGATACTGATAGAAGATCCCTAATACATCAAGAGGTCTTTAACTTTTAGACCTTGAACTACTATAAAGGTCTTGATCTTATCAACATGCCATTCGCTAACCCAACTCAACATAGGCAAGCTGACAGAACGGTTGAAAGGTTTTAAGACAGGATTACTGACGTATTCAAAGCAAGAAGACAAATGCGAGCATGCAATGTCATTGGTCAAATGGATGTTGAGGTGGAACCTAAGATTAGCTTTAAAGGGGAAACCTTGACTAAGGTCCTAGTGATAGAACCTATGAGCACTATCACAGATTTGCCACTTCAGCATCCCATACCCTTAGTGAATTACCAGTTGGTGAAGATGTCTTATTTCCTCTCTCTGCTAGAGTCTAACTGCTACATTAGACAATGAAGCCAAAGCTCTCTCCATCCTAAGTTACAAAGGTCTATGGGTGACAAAAAGAAAAGGGTAATGAATTCTAAGGAGATTGAGGAGGAGGAGAGAGAGAGGAAGAGGAAGATAAGGGGAGAAAGTTCTATTGGGTCCTCAGGCTTCATGGAAGTTGCTATTAGGGCTACTCCTGGACCAAACACTCATAATGATGAGTTGAGGGCAGCCAGGATTAACTACTTGGGACAAGGAACTATGACATTGATAAGATTATCTCTCTCCCCTTAGAGCAATTGAATGAGCTGACAGACATGGAAATGTCTAAGGAGAGGAAGGAGGCAGAGGATATAGAGTTGCTCCTCAAGATTAAGGAAGACAAAAAACAAAATACTTTACAATCATGCTCCTATCCCCTCCATAGTTCAAGAAAGTCTTGAGAGAGAGGTTGTGGTAACTGAGAACCTTAGGTAGATAAAAAAGCTGACAGACAAAACATGATCAACTACCTGAGTACCACAAGACTCTACTAGCATCTGTACTTCTTCCCTTATCATATGAGTACATTGAATTTAAATACCTCAAGCAACATGAGCTATAAGTCCTTACAGAACAAAAATCTGCTAGAGGAAGATAAGGGAAGAACCAGCAAAGTCAAGAGCTATCATCCAAAAGAGTCAAAAGAATTCTGATGATATGCAGAGGATGATGAGCTTTTTGAAGCTGTATGGATTCCCTGGAAGGAGGCTTGGTCTAATGTCTCTATCCACCGTGGATGAGCACATTAGAGTGATTAAGCAGAAGATTAAGAGATGAGAGCTTGTTGGCTTACACTCCCCACCAAGTCAAGCCCCTCTTGAAGCCGAGGTTAAGGTTGAACCATTTGAGACAACACAACCTGGACCTCATGTTGGACCACAACAAGTTCATCTTCTGATCCATAGCAAGGTCCAACTCCCTCTTCTTTTAAACCTATAAGGGAGGAGGACCCAAATGAGAAAGATAAAATAAAACAACCTAGTGATGAAGTCTAGTCTTCTTAGTTAAAGGTTCAAAAGAGGAAGACAAGGATGGCCTCTAAATTTATATTAAAAAAGAAACCAAAGGCATCCACTTCCAGACCTTAGGATGAGTCAGAGCATTCTGAGGATATATAAGAAGAGGTTGCTCAACCTACCCCAACTCAAGTAGAGCCTCTTACAACAAGAAGACCCATCTTGTCTTGGACTTTGCTCCTAATCCAGACAGATGGTATGTCACTAGAGATTAAGGTGGTCAAGATGTCTACTTCTAGCAAGACATGCTTAACTTACCTCTACATGATCTCTTTGACATAAGAAGATATTTTGAAAATCTAAGTGATCCTCACAAATCGATAAAGAAAAGAATGGTCATGATCATGATGAGGATTGTCAATATCTAAAAAACACTTCTTTGTTTTAGTAGCATCGGCCTAGGGGGAGTTTGTAAGGCTTATAGAAAGGCTGATGCACCTAAAACAACCCAAGTGCTTCCTGCATGCATGCACTTGGTACTTAGTACAAGTTGCTTGGAAGTTTCATACTCTGTATAAGAAAATATTCTAAGTATGAAATCTTTCAAAGCCAAGACCAATATCTTCCGAATGTAAAAAGTGAAGTCTTCTGAAGCTTTAAAGACAAAGTCCTCCGAAGGCTAATGAAGTGAAGACAGATTTCTTTTGAAGACTTTGAAGAACATGCTTTCTTTGATGTACTTTCACAAAATGCTAACCAACTTTTCATTGTAACTCTAAAATCTCATCAACTTATACAAGTTGGTGAATGGTTCATGCTTTTTGTAACTACATATTAAGATCTTGAGTCTGTAACTTTCTACTTTATGTACTTTTATCCTTTTTGTAATATATTAGAATGTGAGCTATGGTATGTCATAGTCACTAGTCAAAAGACAAATCTTTCTTTTGACTTTACATTGATCTTGTTGTATAGATTAGTGTTTCCAGCTAGCCTTTAAAGTATGACTGGCTATAGGAATGTAGTATAAAGTATCTCAAGTACTTGTATCTTTCATATATGCTTTGTAACACTTATAAAAGAACTTGAGAGGCAATATATAATATTCTTGAAAACCATTACTTTGTTGTATTCTTAAGTTTCTGTGTCTTGATTTGCTTGCGTTCATAGTATCATAACATTATTCCTTGATTTTCTTGTGTTCATAGTATCATAACATTAGTCCTGGTTTCCTATTTGATATTTTAAGTGTTCTAACAGTATCCTCATTGTGAGACTGACTGTATTGATCATCTCTAAAACGGTCCTGCACCTTCCTATACACCCATCAACTTCACCATCGATAACAGCCTCCACCACCGCCTGAAACCTGCTGATCACCACCATTAAACCCTAATTGAATTATTGAAAAACTTATATTTTTTTATCAAGTGATGAATGAAGAGATGGGGCAATTATGGTGTGCAATGTTGTCACACCCCGACCGACGGCGGAATCATCGGGGCGGACAAATGGGAGACGATTGCTCATAGCACATGGAACTAATTAAGTTGAAATAATATTAAATGTCATTATTCATTAAACATTACAAGACAATTACATAATAATCAAGATACAACCAATGACATAAGTCTTTTAATTAATCTAGGTCCAAGTCCTATATGAGCACAAAAAGATCTTCAACCATCAAACCTAAAACATGTTAAAAATAAAAGGTCAACTATAAAGTTGGTGAGTTCCCATAGTTTAAACACACGCATATATGTACATATGTAAAAAGGGTTACAAGTAGCAATTCATGTCCATGGTTACGAGTTAGCAAGCTTATAGAACACATACAGTTACAACCAAACCTCGACTTGATTACAAGTTTATATGATTGGCTAAGTGTATTTGGTTCCCATGATGAACAAGCATACGTCATCACGAGTAGGTAATACATCGACTTTAGCACCAAATAGGCTTGTCAGGCCCAAATATCTGAGACGTCGCCAGACTAGCAATAGTTAATAATTGTAAACAAAATATGTATCTCATATAAGACTTACAATAACACAAATAACCATGACAAAAAGGTAAAGATGAATTGCATGTGCATTTACAAGTATCAAGATGTTTACAAGTGTAAGTTTATAAGGTTAATATGTTTCACCCCAAAAGGTGTGAAATAAAGTAAAAAGGGGGCATGAAGAACTCACATGATATATACAAGGTGATGATAAAAGAATAAACGAGGCTCCAATGATTTCTTTTACAAGTTACCTAAACGTATAGATTTCAAGATTAAGTTTGATAATAAGATTAACAATGAGACGTGAACTAGGGTTTCAATTGGAATTTGGTGGTTTGAATAATTAAGTAAAATAATGAATCGTTTTGGTTTAATAAAGATAATATAATTCAATTAAATTTAACATTAGTTAAAAATATCTCAGCAATTTAAGTTATTGATTTAATAGAAATTAGGTATAATATGTGAAAAGAAGTAATTAATTTAATAATTAATTTTATTTAAAACTTGATATAGAGAATTAATTAAATACTTATTTAAATGACATTAAAATTATTTAAAATGATTTTACAAAGTTTTGGGCTTTTGAAATGATTTATGTTGATACATGTATGTCCCTAGATCATGATATGAAATGTAATAGATCTTGTTTATCTGATTTGGATGTATTTTGATATGATTAATGAAATGATATTGATTGTTTGTGATTTGTAATGTCTAATATTTCATTAATGAGTCGATATTGAATTGGTTAATTAGGTTAGTGATTGTTTGAATGGTTACACATAATGTTTATTAATGAATACATTCAAACTTAACATAATGAAGTTCTCATGCGAATGGACCACACGCATGAATAACTTCATACGATTGACTCAGTCGCACGACTGAACCAGGAGATTGGATCAGTCGTATGATTGACACATAAGATTGGCTCAGTCGCATGACTGAACACTCAGTCGTGCGGATGGATCAACCGCATGGTTCAATCGCACGACTGAATCATACTAATGGTTCAGTCGCACGAATGAACAATACTAACCTATAAATACAATCCAATTCGTGGAAAAACGGGGAAATTCATTCTATTACGACTCCAGACATACCCTAGCCGTCCAGAAGCCTCCCAATTCGTTCTCCAAGTTCATAGAACACATTAGATCGATTCCCAATCGATTTCTAACGTTAGTTTCAATTCTTTATTGATTCTTCGTGTGTTCTCATTGATTGGATCGCCAATCAAATAGGATTCCGCACTATTTGATCTGGTTTACACGCTAATCACTAGGTATTTCGTTCAAGTACCAGGTCCTAACAATTGGTATCAGAGCCTTGGCTCTTGATTACGTGTGATTCAATCAAGATTGATAAAAAGTTTGTGTTTTTGCACTAAAAACGCAATCTTTTGTGTCAAAAGTGATCTTGGACGTTCCCTGCTCATCAAAGTTTGGTTTCTACGGACTTAGGCGATTAGACCTTGCGAAATTTCGAATTTTTACGGCTAAAACACGTTTAACCTAGAAATTTTCACAAAACAGCAGCTTCAGTCGCACGAGTGAGCCATTCGCACGACTGGACCTCATTTGCATTGCTCAGACGCACGATTGGACCTAGTCGCATCTCCATTCATATGATTGAACCATTCGTTCACAGTGTTCATACGCATCAGCTTCATTCGCACGACTGAATCAATCGCTTAGTTCAGTCGCACGATTGAACCATTTGTATAGTTCATTCGCACGGATAGCCCAATCGCATCCTTCAGTCACACCAGTTGACAGTTTGTTTTAGTAGACTTAAATTTATTCTCCATGGAAGATCAAATGTCAGCATTTATTGCTGGGAAGGACTCTAGGATCCAGAACCTGCTGTTACTTGAGAGTGAGGTGGGTAATCATAATAAAGCACCAAATCTCTTAACTTTAGATGAGTTTCCCCACTGGAAACAACGTTTTGAGATCTACCTCAATGGAGTGGATCCGAATCTGTGGGAAGCTATCGAGATTGGGTATAGTACGCCGGTGGGAGCCGATGGAGTAAAGCTAACCTTAGGAGGGATGACAGACGCGCAGAAAGTTAAATATAATGCAGAAAAGAGGGTTTATGCATTGATTACACAGTCTATCCCTAAAGACATTTTCCACCAGTACTCAGATAATAAGCAGTCCAAGAAACTATGGGATGAGCTGGAAAAGAGGTACGACGGGAATGCTTCGTTGAAGGCAATCAAGGCTAAGGAGTTAAAGAAGGAATTAGATAACTTCTCATCGATGGGAAACGAGAGTTTGGATGATGTTATAGATAGATTCTACCATCTGATGAGTGAACTGCATACACATGGGGTGGCTACTACCATGGAAGAGAAAGTTACTAACTCTGCAGACGGATTGCCGGAAAAGTGGGCTTCATTCGTGTCTAACCTGAGACAGAATGGAATGCTGGCAAAGCTGGATATAAATGACTTCATTCGAAAGCTGCGAGAAGAAGCTCTTAGGATGAAGTACAGAGCTCAGAAGTCTTCGTATACTCAGAATCCAGCTTTGTACAATGCCACGCCTCAAGCTAAGACATCTGGAGCACCTCTCCAGATTGCATTTGTGTCTAGCTCATTGGGTCCTTCACATGCTTCTCCTTCAGGATCAGACACGTCATGGTCTTCTTGTACCCATCATATTGGATCTGAAACAAATGCTACTAGACTGAAGACCGAGAACCTCGGTAATGTGACTGTAGAAGTAGCTCGAGAACACATGGATATTTGGCTGCAGTGGTTCATTCTTATGATGGACTTGTTGCTGGGAAGATTGGAAACTGCCATCTGGCAGACGAGGACTATGAGCAGGTGGACGAAATGGAGCTTGAGAGAATGGACATAATATGGGCCTTAGCTAGTGCTATCCGGAGGGCAAAGAAGTTTGTGAAAAAGACCGGACAGAACTTGGTAGCTACTAAGGATACCGCATTTGGCTTTGACAAGAGCAAAGTGACCTGCTTTAACTGTGGAGAGAAGGGGCACTTCAAGAGAGAATGTTTTAAGCCAAATAAGACGGGTAACGGGAACCCATTCTCGTCCTTCACTCGTCAAGACAAGCAAGCTACTAGTTCTACTTCATCAAGCAAGGATCCAAAAGCCTTGACTGCTCATGATGATGAAGGACAGGACTGGAGCTTTAGGTTTGTCTCTCCAGGAGAATCAAACATTGCAAATGTAGAAGACATTGATGATGATTCCGCGAGTGCAGGAGATCTAGCAGTTGAGATAGCGATGTCAAATATTGAAGAGACAACTGCAACTGAGGTCAGCTACAAGCCTAAAGAGGAGAATACCACAACAAAGACTAAAAAGACAGAATCACTAGAACCAGAGACATCTGATGCTGCGTTGATGGCTAACTCTTCTGAACCAACTCAGGTAAGTACCACTAACCAAATGTTTGATAATCATGCTTGTTCTGATTGTAATACGTTTAGAAATAGCATAGATGAGAAATTTGCTAGGTTATTAGATCATAATGATAACTTAGTAAAAGATTTGCAACTGTGCATTGAGGCTAATAGAGTATTAAAACAAAATGAGCATAGTTACAAAGAAAAGATAGACCTTTTGACTAAACAGCTTAGGGAAACCGAAGTAGTTGCATTTAACCAAGCTAATGGCATTAGGTACTATCTAAACTCCCTAGAAGACACTAAGAAGCAAAAGGCAGTTCTAGAAGTAGAAGTAAACTCATTAAAACAGAAACTGCACAGTTGGACAAGTTCATCACACATAGTCCAACACTTAGTGAGAGAAAGAAACAACGGGGAGGGTTGGGTTACAAAGTGGTTCCACCACCACCTGAGACCTTGATGAACACTAAGAGTAGACCAGTAAATAATAACCCCATCAAGGATCATGTGGTGTCTACTCCTCTTGTTAGTGATCCAGATTCCTCATGTTCATCTATTGAATCTGGAAACAAACAAAAGGAGGCCACTTCAAAGGAAAAGGGTAAATTGCCTTGTGTTAATCTGGAAAAAGAATTTGAAAAGGTTAACTTAAAGTCAGGGTCAAACAGAGTCAAATCAGAACCTAAAAAGACTTCTAATGTTAATCTTTCACATGTTTTAAGTCAAAAACCAGTTAACCAAAAGGAAAAAGATGTTAAACATGTTAAAATGTTAACTTTGTTAAACAAGAGAAAACATCAAAAGAACCAGAGTCAAAACCTAAACTAAGTGATGTTACTAGGGTGTCACACACATCTCCACAAAGAAATTTTAATCATAAAGTTGATAGCAGGTCGTGCTACAACTGTGGAGAGTGTGGACACATTGCTTCCTTTTGTCCTTACTATCAGACACATAGGAAGAAGATTGAATTTCAGAATTCAAAACCTAGGTCTTCTAAGAGGAGTTCTTTAACTCCACCAAGAAGAACTAGTGAACATAAAGTTCAACCTGTTAGCCAGTCGAATGTTTATCACAAACAGGCATTGCACAAATCTGGATTATGGAAAGAAAAGTCATCCTCTGTGTCTGGTAATGATGACAAGAAGGAACCTGAGCTACCCTCACTCTCTAAGGGTCAATGGGTGGAATTCATGATGTGTGATGCCTCTGGGAAACCCAAGCCAGTAAAAGCTTGGGTTCCTAACCTAAACTAACGGTTTTACGTGGTATGTGCAGGGTGTTCACTACAGTGCTGAAACCAACACGTGGATTATAGACAGCAGAGCATCCAGGCACATGACAGGAAACAGTGCTCTTTTATCAAATGTAAATCAAATAAAAGGAGGGCATGTTTCGTTTGCGGGAAACAAGGGAGGCTATATCACAGCTCAGGGAGAAGTTGGAAATCAGAAAGTTAAGTTTGATAGGGTGAACTACGTCCAGCAACTTCAAAACAACTTACTTTTTGTTTCCAAATCTGTGATAAAGGTTTTAAAGTCATATTCGACAACAAGAAGTGTTACGTCCTAAAGAAAGATTATGTGATTCCGGAAGACCAAGTGCTGATGACAGCTTCAAGATATAAAGACCTTTATGTTTTGGATCTCTCAAGAGCTTCTACAACGGATCATGAAGTTCAGTGCTTTCTATCAAAAGCCATTGAGAAGGACTCCATCTCCTGGCATAGGAGAATGGGTCACATCAATCAACGGAAGATGAATCACTTGATCCAGAAGGATCTTGTGAGAGGAGTTAACGTCAAGAATTTCCAACTTCCTGATTTTTGCGTAGCTTGCAAGAAAGGCAAACAGACGAAGAAGTCTCATAAGGAAAAGAAAGTTCACTCAATAGAACTTCCTCTTGACCTCTTCACATGGATCTGTTTGGCCCAGTCAGTACAAAGAGCATTGCAGGCGACCTGTACTGTTTTGTGGTTACTGATGACTACTCAAGATCTCTTGGGTAATGTTTCTAAAGTCCAAATCAGAAACATTTGAGTCATTCAAGGAGTTAGTGACAACACTGGAATCTCTCTACAAGCTAAAGGTGAGACAAATACGCTCAGACAACGGAACTGAATTCAAGAATCAGTGGATGGGGATTACTGCAAGGAAAAGGGAATTGTGCATCAATTCACTTCTGCATACATGCTTCAGATGAATGGTGTTGCTGAGAGAAAGAACAGAAGCCTCATAGAAACAGCACGAACAATGCTGGCAGACTCAAAACTGCCTATCCAATTCTGGAATGAGGCAGTGGGTAATGCGTGTTATACACTGAATCGAGTTCTGATAGTCAAGCGCCATGGAAAGACATGTTACGAGATACTACAACGATGTAAACCGAATCTAGAGTATCTCGAACCATTTGGCGCGCCGTGTACACTCCTGAAGAAGACTCAAGAAGGTAAATTTAGCGAGAAGGCTGATGAAGGAATCTTCCTAGGATACAACATACCAAACAAGAGAGTTTACAACTCAACAGGTCTAGTAGAAGTGTGGTGTAATGTTGATGTTCAGAGATATACCACACCACCTACTGGCAAAGGACCTGCCTACTTTTTCGACTATGATGGATTCTTCAAGTCCTTCAACATCCCTATCTCTCCTTCTGATGATGAGTTGGCTACGCGGATGATGGATGATATCTTGAATACACCAACTCTTGATTCAACATCATCGACTTCACAGGGAGAATCATCTACTCAGTCAGGGGAGTAGTCGACGATAGTGACTCCTCCTCTGAAGATGAAACTGAAGAAGATGACCAGAACAGTCAGGAGGAACAGGTTCTAGTTCCTGAAAGTCCACAAGCATCTACCAGTGATGCACCTTCGACTTCGGAGCCTCAAACTCCAACTACCTCAAATGCAGAACCAAATGTTCATAATCTTGGCTCTGAGGTAGCTGTTCCTACTACTCCAGGATCATGACTAAACGTCTATCATCCCTTGGACAATGTCATTGGGGATGTCAGATCAGGAGTACAAACCCGAAATTAGCTATACTCAGCTGATTATGCCTCAGTTATGGAGAAGGGATATATTCATGATGGTGCTTATCGGTGTTTTGTCTCGCAGTTTGAGCCAAAATACGTCAGTGATGCACTAAATGAATGAGGCGTGGGTGAGTGCCATGCAAGAAAACTTCTTCAGTTCAAGAAGTTAGGTGGTCTGGACTTTGGTTGATAGACCTAAAGGTGTTAAGGTCATTGGAACCAATGGGTCTTGAAATGCAAGAAGGATGACCAAGGGGTCATTATCAAGAACAGGCTCGATTGGTGGTTCAAGGATTTCGCCAAGTCGAGGAATTGGACACAATGAAGTGTTTGCACCCGTGGCAAGGATGGAAGCCATTCGCTCTTCCTTGCCTGGCATCATACATGTTGGACCAAAAGAACCAATGAGCCTGATCAGAAAAACCTCTAAGTCCCACAGACATCACAACAACTGCTGAAGACTTGATCAGCTGTTTGACAAAGTCTGAAGACTACAACAGCTAAAGAACTAAAGTACTGAAGAACAACAACTGAAGAACTAAAGTACTGAAGAACAACAGCTGAAGAACTACTAAGTACTGAAGAACAATAGCTGAAGAACTAAAGTACTGAAGAACAACAGCTGAAGAACTAAAGTACTGAAGAACAACAGCTGAAGAACTAAAGTACTGAAGAACAACAGCTGAAGAACTAAAGTACTGAAGAACAACAGCTGAAGAACTAAAGTACTAAAGAACAACAGCTAAAGATCTAAAGTACTAAAGAACAACAGCTGAAGAACTAAAGTACTGAAGAACAACAGCTGAAGATCTAAAGTGCTGAAGACTTCAACAGCTGAAGACTAAAGTACTGAAGTTCAACAGCTGAAGTATAAAGACTGAAGACATCAGCTGATGACAACAGCTGAAGCTCAAGTACAAGTACTGAAGCCTTCAGAGTTTGTTACAACAGCTAAAGAAGCATTCTTCAGTTGTTGTGATGGTTTACCTTTTAGTAGTTTTCTTGTTTCAGTTTTGTAAACAATTGAAGAGTATGTTCTTCAGTTGTTATAGTTTCAGTAGTTTCTTTTCAGTAGTTGTAATAATAGTTAACACTTATTCTTGTAAGAAGATGTCAGCTGTTTGATATCTTCAGTAGTTGTGTTAACTATCAGTAGTTTGTAATAAATTCGGTTGATGTCACTATCAAGTGACTTAGCAGACGTCACATCTCTTATATAAGAGGTGTTGACCTAATTGTAATTGTGACATTCCGTTACCACGAAAGCGAATATGGATGAAATTTATTTGCAGAATTCTCTGTCTATAACCGTTTTTGGTTCTTCATTGATTATCTCTTGGTTCTTGTGAATTGGCTAATTCATTGTTAGAATTCCGCTGCTATACTCTCTAATCAATCAAACGTAGATCACTGATCCTAACAAGTGGTATCAGAGCTATTTATCATTGATCGATCTAACAATTGATCATTGAAACTGCTAATTGATATCTATGTTTGATTGAATTAGCATATTTGCAAGAACTGGTTATAGATTATGAATTTCTGACGCTTTCGTTCATTTATTTTGAGATCTCTCTTGGTTCAATTGGTTGTTGTGTTTTTGTTCTAAATCTGTTATAGCTTAATTGAATTTGATTGAATCTGAGATGACTACTCCTTCTAATGATCCTCACATAACCGTTCCTCAACCAAGCCCCCGATGCTGGTTAGGACCGAGTATAACATATGGCAGCGAAGAATGCTTCATCACCTGTCTGTTAACAGTTCATTGTTGGACATCTGTGGTACATGGACCACATAAGCCTATGGTGAACAATCCGGAAACCAATCAAATGGTTCCGAAGAAAAAGAACAATACTCTGATGAAGATCGGAAACTGTTTGAGATTGATGCTAAAGCCCATGGAATTCTGGCCATGGCACTGCCTAATGAAATCTATTCAGGGCTTATGCATCATGAAACTGACTCATGATCTCTGGAATGCCCTGAAGGAACATTTCGGTGGCACAGATGAGGTCTTAGCAAACAACAGAGAAATCCTTGCCCAACAATATGAGACATTCTCTCATAGAAAGGGTGAGACACTGACTCAACAGTTTGAGCGTTTTTTCTGCTTGATCTCTGAGCTGAAAATGGTGAAACAGGAATACACCAACAGCCAGATGAATAACAGGTTCCTCAAATCACTGCCTGAGAGATGGGACACATACACTATTGTCCTACGCTCCAGTGCAAATCTGGATAGCCTATCTCTCACCCAACTTCATGGGAAACTGCTTACATTCGAAAGAGAGAGATAGAGCAGAAAAGAAACTGTCATCATCAGGAAAGCTCACTGATGACTTTGTACCAGGGAATACTGCCTTGGTTGGTCATGAGTCAGAATATGCTGCATCTGAAAGCAATTATGATGAGCATATTGATTTCTCTTCAAATAGTTCTGATCATGCATTTGTTGGTATTGATAGTCATTCTGGCAGTAATAGTGACAATCTATGCTTCATCATGGATGATTTGAAAGGAATAGCTGATGATGATCTAGAAGAGATGGATATTCTAGCCAAATGGCATTAATTAATATCAGATCTCAGAAGTTCTACAAGAGAACTGGCAGGAAATTTCCTGGACTCTCTGGCAAAACCAAAGTTGGTTTTGACAAGTAAGTTGAGGTGTCACAAATGCCAAAGGCTGGGACACTTTGCAAGAGAGTGTAGATCAACTGGATCTAACTCTTCTGCACCCTTTGTGACTTTTCCTAGTACTAGTCCACAAAACAGAGGGCAACATCCTGCTGGTTCTGGTCATCATTCACACCTAGATCTCCTGCATACTTGTCCCCCAGGGTCAAATGTCATATCCTTTCCCTGCTATTACTTGCCTCAGTCTAATCCAGTTCAAGCTCCCATTTCACAAAAATCACATGCATTGCCTGAACCTCAACCTTCCCAATCTCATCAACAAACTCAACCTCAACAACACAGCTCTTCACCCCAGGAGTTGTTGACTGGAGCAGTTTACCAGATGATTTGTCTGGTCATGAACAACTGTTCACTGGTGCTGGTCAACATGGTGGTGACAGTCCCTTTGGAAATCTAGCTCTTATGGCTTGGATTCTGCTGATACTTCATCCTCTAATGTCTCTATACCAAAGGTATCACAGGTATCCTCTGAGGCAAACCAAACTATGTTCTGAATCATGCATAGCCGCATTTGCATCTATTAGAGAAGCAAATGTAGCTTTAATTAACAAGAACATTGAGCTAGAACAAACATTTCCAAATGCAACTGAATTTGAGTCTGTGCTTAATGATAAGAATGATGAGATTTACAAACTTAAATGCCAAATCACTAATGATAAGGCTAGGGAAGAGATACTTCTAGAGAAGTATAGAGATCTCAAGGAAACCCTTGCAGTCACCCAGGTAGAGTGTGATCGATGGGTACAATCATGCAAAGGTTTTGAAATGCTTCTTAGTAAGCAATCTGCTTCCAATGTGAAGTTTGGCATTGGTTATAATCACACTGCTCCACCTACAGATTTTACTCCCAAAGCAGAAGTAGAATCTGATGGTGAGAGCAATAACCAATCCATTTCATCATGTGATCTACTTTTTGATACAGCACCATCAGAAGTAGAAGTCAGCACTAAGCCCTCTCAGAACCTATCAGCTGATGTTGATGGTTCCACTGCTGACACTCACATGATCAAAGAGTTGATCAACTCAGGAGTTAATTCTAAAAGTCCTGAAAGGACTGGAGAGCAAGATTTAACACCTGAAGTTCAAACTCCAACTACTGTCAGTACTGAAGAGAAGAAAACTGTCAGTAAAAGAGTTTGAAGACTACTAAAGAGGAAGTCAAGAAAGCAAACAATGCTTCCAAAGTACTGAAGAGCAAGTCTTCAGTAGTTTCATCCTCTTTAGTTGATGATCAACATAAGATGAAGAAGAAACCATGTGAAGTATGTGGCTTGTTCAATCATCTTACAGATGATTGTTGGTACAAAAGAGGATCCAAACTCAAACATAAAGAGGAAATTAAAAGAGAAATGGTTAAAATGAAAACTGAGTTTGAAGCCACATTTGTATCAGCAACATCAAATCCTGTAACCCTTAAGTCCATAAAGAAATCCAAAAAGGAAGGGGTTAAACAGGTAACAGCTGAGATTGCTCAAAAGAAGAAGGTGCAACATAGGAACTTATCAAACTCCAATGCCAATGTGTCTGAGAGCTGAAAGCTTTATCACAAAATCAGACACAGCTGGTTATGATGGTTCAACATCTATTGGGAAGAGTTAACCAATTAGATGTTCCTATGTTGAAACCACAGAAAAGGAGGTCCAAGCCAAAGGATTCCTCTTCTTCACCATCTTCTTCCTCTCAGGCTGTTGTTTCCATCAAACCTGTTAGTTTACCATCTGTTGATGAGAACAGGCCCAAAACCAAAAAGGTTTGGGTCTCCAAAACTAACTGATTGTTTATAATTGCAGGGTTCTTCAACATGCCAAAGTAGCATCTGGTATGTAGACAGTGGGGGATCTATGCACATGACTGGGAACAGCTCTCTTCTTCATGACTACTCTCAAGGAAAGAAGGGGTTTGTTTCTTTTGCAATGATGCTAGGGGTTACATCATTGGTAAAGGCTTTGTCTCCAATGGAGAAATAAAGTTTGATGATGTTAATCATGTGGAAAATCTCAAGTACAATCTCTTGAGTGTCAGTCAAATGTGTGATAAAGGCCATGTTGCTCTTTTCACCAGTCAGAACTGTAGGATTCTGTCATCCAAAGTTCTGCATTTGATTGAAAGGTGTTGGATGATCACACTCTCCTGAGAGCCAACAGGACAGGAAGAGTGTATGCCTTAGATCTTTCCAAGAAAATAGATCTCAGAGGCAATCCTTGCCTATTTTCCAAAGCCTCTTCTCAAGAATCTAAACTGTGGCACAGAAGGCTGGGTCATGTTAATTTCAAAAACATGAATCAGCTGATCCACAATAGTTTAGTCAGAGGCTTACCAATAAAGGAGTTCCACTGTGATGAAACCTGCACTGCTTGTTTAAAAGGAAAACAGCACAAAGTCTCATTCCCTCCTATTGAAGAGCCTAAGTCCACTGCCTGCTTGCAATTACTGCATATGGATCTATTTGGTCCTGTGAGAGTGATGAGCATGGCAAAGAAAATACTGTCTAGTAATTGTGGATGATTACTCCAGATTTGTATGGACTTTCTTTCTACATTCAAAGGATGAGGTTGCTCAGAAGATTATTCACTTTGTGTTGTATGTTGAGAAGCAGTATTCCCTTTCAGTCAAGTGTATAAGGAGTGACAATGGAACTGAATTCAGAAACCATACACTTGATGACTTCTATCTTTCAAAGGGAATCAAAAGGCAGTTTAGCATCCCACGGACTCCAGAACAAAATGGAGTAGTGGAGAGGAAGAACAGGACCCTAATTGAAGCTGCAAGGTCCATGTTGGCTGACTCTGGTTTGCCACTGACCTTTTGGGCTGAAGCTGTTAACACAGCTTGCTATGTGCAGAATAGAGCCTTAGTAAATCAGAGGTTGATGAAGACTCCATATGAAGTTCTCCATCACTTGGCTCCTCTAATTTCATTTTTCAAAGCATTTGGTTGTCCCTGTTTTATCTCAACACAAAGGATCAACTCCAAAAAATTGATCCTAAGGTGGATGCAGGGTATTTTGTTGGTTATTCATCTACTTGCAAGGCATACAGAGTCTTCAACTGCAGAACAAAGATAGTTGAAGAGACTTTGCATGTGAAGTTTAATGAATCTCCTTTGGACAAGATTCCACAAAACCCTGTGGAGTTGTTTGATTTGGACATACTGCAATATGTTCCTTATCAACCTCCAGCTGTTGCAGATCATGTGGATAAATATCTTCTGCAGCATGTCTTCCACCTGGTGGTATGATGATGATGATGATATATCAATACTCACCTATTTAAGTTTAGTGACCACCTGCCTGTGTCTGCTAAATTTGATGTTCCTGTAGCTTCAGCAGTTCCATCCACAACAAATGCTGATGAGATCTCTGATTCCTCTACATCTTTTGAGTTACCATCCAATTCTTGGTTTCAAGAGTCTGCATCAACATCTGCTGCTGCTGAAGGTCTACAAACACTTGCACAGATCTCATTGTTTATCAAGAACTGAAGAATCACCCAATGTCTCAAATTATGGTGATATCATGCTGGAGTTTCAACAAGATCCAATTGTCTAACTTCTGCTTCTATGCTCTCTTCATCAGTCAGCTAGAGCCAAAGAACTATCATGTTTCTTTGAGAGACAATGGATGGGTTGAAGCCATGCAGCTTGAGTTACTTCAGTTCAAGAAACAGCAAGTGTGGGAACTGGTTCCTCTTCCCCCAGGTAAGTGTGCAATAGGCACTAAATGGGTTTTAGGAATAAACTGATGAAAATGGGCTTATTGTTAAGAACAAGGCTAGACTGGTTGTACAGGGGTTTTCACAAGAAGAAGGTATTGATTATGATGAACCTTTGCCCCTGTAGCCAGACTAGAGGCAATTAGATTGTTTTTAGCCTATGCTGCATTCCACAATCTTAAAGTTTTTCAAATGGATGTCAAAAGTGCATTTTTATATGGTAAATAAAGGAAGAAGTTTATGTGTGTCAACCACCAGGTTTTGAGGATAATAACATCCTGAATGGGTGTATAAACTTGATAAGGCTCTTTATGGGTTGAAACAAGCTCCTAGAGCCTGGTATGAGACACTTTCCACTTTTCTTCTTAAGAATAATTTCACTAGAGGCTCCATTGATAAAACTTTGTTTATTAGAAGGTGGATCAGCATAAGCTACTTGTTCAGATTTATTGATGATATCATTTTTGCATCCTCTGATCCCCAGTTGTGTGATGATTTTACAACATTAATGAAAAAAGGTTTGAAATGAGTGCAATGGGAGAATTACAGTTCTTTCTAGGCTTGTAAATTAAACAAAAGGCTGATGGAACCTTTATTCATCAGTCAAAATATACAAAAGAACTTTTGAATAAGTTTGATCTACAAAACTGTAAGCCCTGTTCTACTCCCATGTGCAACACCACACAACTGGATGCAGATCAGAAAGGTAAAGCTGTTGATGAAACACTTTACAGATGTATGATTGGGTCCTTGATGTATTTAACAGCTTCTAGACCAGATATTATGTTTGCTACATGTGTTTGTGCTAGATTTCGGCTGCACCTAAAGAGTCTCATTTGATTGCAGTCAAGAGGATCTTTAGATATTTGCAAGGTACACAATCTCTAGGTTTATGGTATTCCACTGGACACTCTTGCAAATTAGTTGCTTTTTCAGATAGTGACTATGCAGGGTGCAAGTTAACTAGAAAGTCAACTTCTGGTGACTGTCAATTCCTAGGCAACTATTTGATTTCTTGGTAGAGTAAGAAACAAACATCTGTTGCTACATCAACTGCTGAAGCCGAGTACATTGCTGCTACAAGTTGTACTTCTCAGGTACTCTGGCTTCAGAACCAAATTCTGGATTTTGGCATTACAGAGACAAAGACTCCATTATTAATGGATAGTGCTTCAGCTCTGTGTATTGTCAAAAATCCAGTCCAGCACTCTAGGACCAAACATATAGAGATCAGACATCACTTTATTCGGGATGTTTTGAAAAAGGTCTGATTGATCCTAAGTTTGTGCCTAGTGCTGATGAGCTTGCAGATATTTTTACTAAGCCTTTGGATAGTTCTACTTTCCAAAACCTTGTGTTAAGGCTGGTATGCTGCAGCTAGAATAAGTGATAACTACTGATGATCTCAGTAAACAAGTACTAATGATCATTAGTGACCATATCAATATTGTACTGCTTCTGTTACAACAACTGATAAAGTAACAACTACTGATGTAGTTGTAACTACTGATGTTGTCAAAACAGATAAGTATTGATGTCCTATGAAACAACTGAAAACAGCAAAAAGGCTGATGAGTAAGTGTTGAGGACAGTATGAAACAGCTGAAAGGCTATGAATTGACGAAAACTACTGATGAGAACTTTCTCTTCAGTTGTTTCTACAACTGCTGTTTCATCCTAAACAACTGATGACAAAACCATGTCTTCAGTAGTTTCACAACTACTGATGACTAATACCAAGTCATCAGTGTTCCAACAACTGATGACAAAACCATGTCTTCAGTAGTTTCACAACTACTGATGACTAATACCAAGTTATCAGTTGTTTTCAAACATCTGAAGTCAAAACCATGGTCTTCAGTAGTTTTATAACTACTGATGCCTAAAACCACGACTTCAGCTGTTTCAACGTCTGAAAGGGTAATACCATGTCAACAGTCGTTTTAAAACTACTGATGACTAACACCAAACCCTTCAGTCATTTTCTAACCCGTACCCTATAAATATCCCCGACCTAATCCTTCAGAGCCTCATCTTCTTCAAACCTAACGTTCATATCTCCAAAACTCTCTCTCATTAATGGCGACCATGCAGCTCAAACCGCGACACAACTGTGTAGCTTACCTCACCAAATCGCCATTCTGGGCTAAGTTGATAATGCTATTGATCTTATGGTCCAGTCACCCTACAAAACGGCCTTCTTCTCAATCCAATCCTTCATGCCGAATCCCTTAACCAGTTTTGGATGAACGTCACCCTCACCACTGGGGAGAACAACACAGAGTCTCTCCGGTCGGTCGTCAACAACCACCAAGTGGTCATCACTCCCGATATACTTCGTCAAACCCTACACCTGGATGATGCCACTTTTCCTGCTGGATATCCAAAGGGCACAACTGATTTATCCTTTGCCCACCATGGATATCAGGGAAACCTTAGTGCCTCCACCATACTGAAGAAACATTTCCATGATGCTGAACGTTCATATTTCACATGGTAAATGTCTGTTTGGCTCCTAAGACTTCCTTGGGATCAAATGTCTACAAGGTGGCAGCAGGTACTATTCTCTATCCTTGAGCAACAGAACCTAAACTTCTCTGAAATCATTTTTCTGGAACTTAAGGACATGGCCTCAAAATCTATTTCTAACCGCTGGATATTATATCCTCGGTTCATTATGGCCATAATAGAGAATCAGCTAAAAGCTGAGGGACTTGTTGGTCTCGGAGTCCCTGCAACGGCTGTATTGCCTGAAGTATACTCCAGGCACAACTCTGACCAAACGTTGAAACAGGCTGCCAGGCTGCGAAAACCCACGCAGTTGGAACCCACAGCCACCACCTCCAGAACCAAAGTCCCCACTACACCCAAATCCAAAAAGCCAAAAAAGGCTACTCAGGGAGATGAGTCCCCTGAGGATGCCCCTGTACCACAAACACAGAACCACACACTGGTCTTAACCCCCCAGTTGTGACATGACTCAACCAGCCACAGCCGCACAGGTATCCTCTCAACAGGATCCTGTTGCAACCAACATTGGGGAACCTACACTGCTGGAACCTATCTCCCTTGAGAGGGTTACCATTGAAGCGCACCATTCTCCGGGTGCAATCTGCTTCCACCCAATCACCACATGCAACCGCCCCCCAAAGTCCTACATTACTTGTTGCACAAGTGCTGACTCAGTTGCACTCCTCACCCCCTCCCCAGATACCAATTACAACTGGGAATACTTCTACCATTGAGGGGGAGGACCAAAGTGCAGCTGAGAACCCACAGCATAGGGGTTAAAATGTTCCTTCTCCTAGTGTAGCAATGGAGATTGGAACTTCTGGTGAGGCTGCCACTTCTCCTGCTTCAGCATATGATCAGGTTGTAGTTGGTACCATTACTAAGACCTTACCAGAGGCAACTGCTGATGAAGGACAAAGTCCTGAGGCAGGAAGTCCCCAGTTCCAAGACAAAGGGGCACATGCTACAACTGAGCTACACTCAGTGCATGTTCATCCTGATCCTATCGGGAGGTCAGGTGATTCAGTAACTAATGATGATGACCTGGGCTTCTTTTACGATGTAATCGCCCAAAACACCATCCTGGAAGAGGAGGTGAGCAGACTCAAAGAGCTGCTTGCCAAAACTTTAAGGAACAAAGACCATCTGCCTCTACCACCTCACAGATGGCACCTTCATCTGAAGGTCTCACAAACACTAAGCCACTCCCAACAACTCAGCCACCTGCCTCTGCTTCTGGCACTATTTCTCAGGAATAGAACCCTCCTAAGCAAATAGTTGCTATCCTTCAAAATTCCCTCCCTCTCATCACACCCATAATCACTGACATAGTGATCAAAGCCATTGATGAGAGGCTTTCCTCAGTAATACAACCATTGATAGAGGAGGTTGTGGGCAAACAGCTTTCTGGCAATCAACCCCTTGCAACCAATGCAACCAAAAAGGGGGAGATTAAGTCAGTGAAAGCAAAAAGAAGAGGAGTACAGAGGAGAAAGAAAAGGAGAAAGAAACAGAAGGGATAGTAGTGGAAAAGGAGTTGGAGTTGAATGTGGAGACCGATAAAGAGAAGGAAAAAGAGAAAGCCTTGGAGCTACTGATAAAAGAGGCTGATGCCGAACACAGCAGATCAATGGACAACATCATTGATCAGCTGTTTAGGCAAGGCCATGACACCGATAAACTTGACTCTGAGATTCGACGATTAGAGATTGAAGAAATCCAGAATAGATGGGCAAGTTATGAAGTGTTAGAAAGAGAAAGGCTTGAGATCATGATTAGATTTATTGCAAAATATCTTGGAAGATCAATGATCGAAATCAAAGCTTGGTCCAGGGACAGTATCTTGGCAATCACCACCAAGATCTGTTCGTCTGAAGCATATACTAAGGGACTTGTTATTGAAGCTTTGAATGAAGCGGGTGCTGGGAGCAGGACTGAGCTAGCCAAGCAATCAAAAGCCACACTCACCTCAAAAATGCTAGAACAGCCTGTCAACATTCCCACACCAAAACCACCAAAACACAACCCACCAAACCAACTCCCTTACCCTCAAAACCCATAGCCGATGATATACCCTTGAAGAAGAAGAAAGGGTATTGAGGCTAGAAGATGATGAAGAAGATGATGAAGATAGGCTGCCACTCTCAGCTGTGATTCAGTTGCCTAAGGCCACAAGTCACTCCTCAGCAATTACTCCTGAATTCCAAAGACAAATGGTTAAAGTGAAGCTAGAAGAAGAAGAGCTTCATAAACAGCATGATGAGGAATTGCTGAAAAGAGTTGACAAAGCTTATGCAGCCACATCTTCTATCATCAATATGAAGAAACAAGCCCTCAGACTTTACACTCTCAAGCATACCTTTCAATATCAAAAGGAAAGAGTGAGGATTTGGCCTGATCCAGGGTGTCTCACAGAATTCATAAGAAAAACATACCTCAGAGATACATTGGCCAGGTGAAAAAGATCGTAGATGAAGTGATCTCTCTGGTCTTTGTAGTTTCACCCTGGGAAATCCTAGAGGACTTCAAGAAAGCCTATAAAGCTAATCTAACCCCTCAGAAGATGCGAGAAAACAAAATAGTGAAAAAGGGGTTAGTTTACAAGAGGCTTGAGGAAGTCAGGAAAAATGAGCTCCAGTTGTTCCTAGAGGGTAATCACCCGGATGAGTTTGCTTATAGAATAATAACAACTGTGGAGCTAAAGAATGGGAAACAGGACAAATACCTGTCTGAGTACTATGGGACAAATCATTGTTTGAAGGAGGTGCTGAAGAGCTAACCATGGAGGAACAAATCACCTTCCTTGAGGCCTACACAAGAGAGTCGTACAGACTCATCATGGGGAAATAGATCTCATGAATGGGGTAATAACCCTGTGTCCAATTCCCCAAAACAGAGTTCCCATTCATACTTTCCCAAACAAATCTTTGAGACTTCTTCCTGGCCGGTGCTAAAAAGGGGTCGCTTCTGAGCTGATCTAGAAGACAAAAAGACCAACATTTCTGCCATAATAAGTGGGACAACTCTAATAAGTTTAGAGGTTTTGGCTGCATTGGTGCAGGGGGAGTTTGTTGGACCAAAAGAACCAATGAGCCTGATCAAAAAAACCTCTAAGTCCCACAGACATCACAACAATTGCTGAAGACTTGATCAGCTGTTTGACAAAGTCTGAAGACTAACAGCTGAAGAACTAAAGTACTGAAGAACAACAGCTGAAGAACTAAAGTACTGAAGAACAACAGCTGAAGAACTAAAGTACTGAAGAACAACAGCTGAAGAACTAAAGTACTGAAGAACAACAGCTGAAGAACTAAAGTACTGAGAACAACAGTTGAAGAACTAAAGTACTGAAGAACAACAGCTGAAGAACTAAAGTACTGAAGAACAACAGCTGAAGATCTAAAGTACTGAAGAACAACAGCTGAAGAACTAAAGTACTGAAGAACAACAGCTGAAGATCTAAAGTGCTGAAGACTTCAACAGCTGAAGACTAAAGTACTGAAGTTCAACAGCTGAAGTATAAAGACTGAAGACATCAGCTGATGACAACAGCTGAAGCTCAAGTACAAGTACTGAAGCCTTCAGAGTTTGTTACAATAGCTGAAGAAGCATTCTTCAGTTGTTGTGATGGTTACCTTTCAGTAGTTTTCTTTGTTTCAGTATTTGTAAAACAACTAAGAGTATGTTCTTCAGTTGTTATAGTTTCAGTAGTTCTTTTCAGTAGTTATAATAATAGTTAAAAGCATTCTTGTAAGAAGATGTCAGTGTTTGACATCTTCAGTAGTTGTGTTAACTATCAGTAGTTTGTAATAAATTCTGTTGGATGTCACTATCAAGTGACATCAGCAGACGTCACATCTCTTATATAAGAGGTGTTGACCTAATTGTAATGTGACATTCCGTTACCACGAAAGCGAATATTGGATGAAATATTATTTGCAGAATTCTCTGTCTATAACCGTTTTTGTTCTTCATTGATATCTCTGGTTCTTGTGAATTGGCTAATTCATTGTTAGAATTCCGCTGCTATACTCTCTAATCAATCAAACGTAAATCACTGATCTTAACAGTACATGAAGATTAAAGTCTACCAATTAGATGTGAAGAGTGCATTCCTTCATGGGGAAATTCGAGAGACAGTGTATGTCAGTCAACCTGAGGGATTTGAAGATCCTTATCATTGGGATAGAGTTTACAAACTCGACAAGGCTTTATACAGGCTTTATCAAGCTCCAAGAGCCTGGTATGAGAAACTCTCAACTCATCTTGTGAAACACGGCTTTCGCAGGGGAGTCATTGACTGCACGCTGTTCATCAAAGAAAAAGATGGCAACCTACTGCTCGTACAGATATATGTCGATGACATAATCTTTGGTTCAAAGAACGAAGAGTTATGCAAAGAGTTTGAAGCAGTTATGAAGAAAGAATTTGAGATGAGTGCTATGGGGGAGATGAAGTTCTTTCTCGGGTTACAAGTGGATCAGACTCCAAATGGGATATTTCTACATCAGACCAAGTATGTAGGAGACATTCTCAGTCGTTTTGAAATGGAGAATGCTTATGCTGCTGGGACTCCACTTGCTACGAATCACGATATAGCACCTGATGAAAATGGAGATCTTGTAGATGCCACAATGTACCGAGGAATGATTGGATCCCTCATGTATCTCACTGCCTCAAGACCTGATATCATGTATGCTACATGTTTATGTTCTAGATATCAGGCTAAGCCTAAGGTCAACCATCTGATCGGGGTCAAGAGGATATTTCGTTATCTGAAGGGTACACCCACACTTGGGTTGTGGTATCCTCATGATGATAACTTTGAGCTCACGGCGTATAGTGACTCGGATTACGGGGGCTGCAAGATGAATTACAAGTCACATCAGCAGGGTGTCAATTCTTTGGGAGAAGATTAGTTACCTGGCAGTGTAAGAAGCAGACATCGGTTGCATTGTCAACCTGTGAAGCCGAATACGTTGCTGCTGCAAGTTGCTGTTCACAAATCATCTGGATTCAACAGCAAATGCGGGATTACGGTTTAAAGTTTTCTTCTACTCTTATTTTTGTTGATAACTCTGCTACAATTTCAGTAACTAAAAATCCGGTCCAACATCCAAAGACCAAACATATCAGTATTAAATACCACTTCATAAGAGATTGTCTTGAAAAGAACTTAATTGATGTGGTAAAAATTAATACTGATTTTCAACGCGCTGACCTCTATACTAAAGCCTTTGTTAAACCACGTTTTCAATATTTGCTAGAGGTCAACGGCGTTAAAAAGAAAAGTGATGTTATTCCTGATGATGATCATGTGTAGTCCGATGTAGTTTAGTTAATTTTTCTTTTATATTTTATCTATTTATTTTAGTCTGTTTAAATTAAACTCATGTTATTTTGCTATTATTAAAATCCTAAAATAATTAAACCAGTTATGATTTTAGTATTTTAGGGGGAGAATAAGTCAGTAAGTAACATTAAAAAATACGAGGGAGAAGGAGTGGAAAGCTGATATAAGGTAGATCGTATCTGTGATACCGATTCAAACCCTTTGGAATATGATAGTACACAGGAACAAATCAAGAGGGACTTTAAAAAATTTAATTTAGAAAAGATGCAAAAATTCAAAGTATAAGTCTGTGTAGTCTAAGCAATATAAAAGGGAAGATGATAGAAAAACTGGTAACTCCTAAGGTAACACAACGAGAGTAGACCTAGAGGTTGCTAGACCACAATTGATATGTCGGTAGATTCAACACAATAGATGATTAGACCTGACTGGTGATCTCAAGATCAAACTAAGTTGGTCAACTGACTATGGGCTGCCATCTTATCACTGGTTAACACAATCAACAATATTCCAATAAGGGGTAATGAGCATGTAAACGCCACAAATGTGTGCGGATGACCATAAATAGAGCAAAGCACGAAAAACATGAAAGACAAATGCTATCAAGCTAATGACATATGTTGTTGGTGCATTCTGTGCAAAATAAAATTAAGCTGCTCTAACAAGAAGATAGGTTGTGTGTCTCTCTGCTGTGCGATGGCACTAACCTGAGGATAAGCATAACCTAGATATTCTAGAATTCATTATTGTTTGCCGCCTCTCTGCTGTGCGATGGCACTGACCTGAGGATTGGCTTCTCTTTGAAAGCTCTAAGAATAGTCTCTTCTTGTAAAAATACCCGTAGACCGCTCAAAAGCTCCTGAGGAATGTTGATTACCATATAAGTGTGGGATCCACAAATGTTAGTTGAAATAATTAAACCTAAATCTATCACCAGTCTGTGTCAAAAGTCTGTGTATGGATTTAAGAGGACAAACATATTGACAATCATTGTGGCTGCAATTCTTGAAAGTTCAAATCAATGTGGTAATCTAATAGTTCCAGTATGATTTCCTAAAAGTTGCTAACGACTCTGGATGAAAACCAAGAATAGAGCATCAAAAGATTTTGATAACAAGTCCCAAATGATTTGATTTGCCTGTATGATTCCAAAATTGAATTGGTCCAGGTGTGGTCAATCTAAGTTGAAGCTGCCTATTCCGGAACCAAATCCCGTAGATTTCCATCTTAGGATTTATCTCTCACAAAAAGCCAAAAACAAGTTTTATTTTTTTGTACGTTAGTTTAGTTTTTTTTCTAATTCACTTAGTCTTTTAGTTTTGTTTGTTTTCCGGACTACATCATGAAAATCGGTAAGGGATCAACTCACTAAAAGGGTCATGTCTGAGATGACCACATGTGTTTTCAAAGTTTAAAAGGGTCACGTCTGAGGTGACTAAATTGTGTAAAAGGATCACGTCTGAGGTGATCAAAAGTTTTTCAAGTTAAAATGATCATGTCTGAGATGATCAAATGCTCATAATGTTAATTTCAACAGGTAAAAAGGGTTTAATTGCTAAATGTTCATAAGTGTAACCCATTCGCACGACTGGAACATAAGTATGGACCAACCATGCGAATGGATCCCTTCGCACGACTGGACATGAGATTGAGACATTCACCCGAATGGCTTATCAGAATGATCCATTCGACCAAATGAAAGGGTGCGAATGAGTCAGTCGACCGACTGAGACTCAGTCGGTTAACTGAGGGTGCGAATGAAAGGGCAGGAATGAGTCAGTCGACCGACTGAGACTCAGTCGGTTAACTGAGGGTGTGAATGAAAGGGCACGAATGAGTCAGTCGACCGACTGAGACTCAGTCGGCCAACTGAATGCGACTGACTGGCCAATCGCACGACTGAGCCTCAGTCGCCCGAATGAACCGAGCGAATGAGGCCATTTGGCTGATTGAACTCAGCTTCAGTATTTAAAGGGCCACAGTCGATCGCATTTTACTCATCACTCCCAATCGCTCCCAAATCGCATTTCTTCCCGTTACTCTGCCAAAATTTCTCTAGACCTTGTTTTCACATTGTTGTTGATCTTCTGACGTTCGTTGACTTATAAACAGGTAGATGGCATTGATATCGCACCGAAAACAGAAGGAATGGAACCCCAATTTGGTGATATTCGAATGAAAACAAGAAATGGACTATAAATGACCTAATAACCAACCAAAACTATGCAAAATGTTAAAATTAAGTTTAATAGGTTATTAGTGTCTAAATGCCGAGTCTATTGAACGGTAACCCATGTTAAATCACTTGTTTTGGTCAAGATTCGAACAGCAGGCGACTGAACAGTGGGACAGGCGACTGGTCATCTGGATGAACTCTAATCGCACGATTGAAACTTGCGATTGGATCAATCGGCCGAATGAGCCATGCGAATGAGCTCAGTCGACCGACTGAACCAATCGTAGACTCAGTCAGCAGATTGAACTCAGTCGCATGTCTCATTCACCCGAACGAGCTCAGTCGCATGAAATAACAACCGACTGACTTCAGTCGCATGATTCATTCGCATGAATGAATCAGAATGAATTTAAACATTACACTTAGAACTGAATTTTGATGTATTATGTACTAATGGTTCTGTGTCTTGTGTTTTAGGAAAATGGTTGATAGATGGTTCATTAATCCAAAGCACAACATATGTGCTCACTTGGATCATAATACTCGGAACGGGGTGAGTTCACAGAGATTATAGCTTTCCTTAGACGTTCCCGGATACATAAGGCTATATCTACACCTTGCACGCCCTACAGGTCATTACACCAGGCATTCTGGGAGAATGCCTCAGTTGATCGCTCTCGTGAGCCGTACAGTATACGGAGCTCCATTCTGGGTCATGATATCGAGGTTACTGCTGCTGATATCCAGAGAGTTCTTGAGTTTGGGGACGTACGAATCACCCCACCAGATTACATCCACTAATTGTGAGAGGCTGCTTCCTCAGGATCAAGTACGTTGGGGACATAAACTCGGGTGTGCTCAACAAGAGCAACCTGTGCCCCTAGTACAAGTACTTGGCGCATGTGATCCTAAAGTGCATTGCTTCAAAGAGGGGTGGGTTCGATGATCTATCAGACCAGATTCAGAATGCCTACGTGGCACTGGTGCTGAACCACCCTTTCAACTTTTCGAGTATGATCTTCTCTTATTTGGTGGAAAACCTAGAGGCAAAGGGGAAGGAAGGATTTTGTATGTACCCCAGGTTTCTACAGCTGATCTTCAACGAGAAGATGCCACTTCTTCCCAAGGAGAGTCATGATGCAGTTGCTTTGGAGATTATGGATGACACGACCTTGGGTCGGATGAGGGTGTATAGGGGCAAGCAAGTGAAGCCCCAGGTGAAGAGGTTGATTGGCCATTTGGCCAATGAGAGATATGTGGCGCCGGGGAGACGCAAATGGCGTCATGATGACAGTGATTCTGATGACGAGAGGCTACTACTCCCAGAGCATGACTTTGATGATGACGACAGTGGGGTCGCTGGGGATGATATGCCTACTCCACTGAGAGGCTCAGTTTCTGATGTTATACCTCCAGTGTCCGCCCTAGCTGGAGACATAGCCGAGTCTGCTAGTTTCCATCAGGATTTTGTTCCTGGTGAGGAGGAAGAGGAGTCGGAAGAGGAGCCCTTGACACGTACTGTGGGAAGCAAGGTTGTTCCCACAGAACATGGGCTAAGGGCGGTTGGTGAACACCCAAGAGACTCAGGAGAGACAGCCACTGATCCGAGTTATGCACCGGAGTCAGCTATCAGGGTTGTAGGGAGCATCCACCTCAACGGGAACAAGGAGGAAAAGGATGGCTCAGCGCCATGGTCAGAAGAAGAAGAAAAGACGACTCACCTTCGTTACCATCACAGCCACCACATCTGCCACCACCACTACAACTTCCACAGCCACACCATCCACCACCACAGCCACCACAGCTACTACTACCACCACCACACCTCCCACCACTGTACAGATTCCATCTACCACCATATCTTTCACTCCCACATCACCTCCACTATTTCACAGACCCATCTTCACTACAGCCACCACCACCACCACTATCCACCAAGCTGGATCCTCAGCCCATCTATCTCATACTTATGGATCACCTCTACCTCCAATTGGGGTAGAGGAACAGCTGTCTGCGCTCAACAGGATGGTGATGCGCCTATTAGCTGCAGATGAGGAGAAGGCGGCTCAGATCCGCCAGCTTGCTGATCTTACTGCTGCTCAGTCTCACCAGATAGAAGAGCAGGCTCGAGTGATAGAGGAGCAGGCCCAACAGATGGTTGCTCAGAGCCATGAGATAGCCCAACTCCAAGCACATAGTGTCACATCAAACAAGAAGATAGAGGAGTTGGAGGAGGCGAAGAAGACAATCATGTTAAAGCTAAAGGGATCTAAGGAGAAGCCCTTGAAGATCAAAGAGGGAGACGGAGATGATGAAAATGATGATGAGGATGATGAGGATGAGACAGAGGAGGATGAGGGGACAGAAGAAGAAAGGACAGAGGAGAAGGATGATGATGATACAGCAGGAGGAGATGCAGCTGCATCGGCCTCTGCTTCAGGTCAAGAGAGGATGTCCAAGAACAGACAAAACCAACCAGCTTCTTCCTCTGCTCCACCAAGTGACGAGACGATGATACAGGACAAAAGTAAAGATTAGATGTTTATGTATTTAATTACTTTTGTATTTAAATCATGTATTGAAACCTATGTATTCAATGTTTAAATTAAGTTTAATGCAACTCTGTTTTGATTAATTACTAATGGTTGATATGTTGAATGTGTAAATCAAACAGATCCAAATTACCAAAGGGATGAGTTTGATATTGCTCCCCTTCAGCAGGTCAAGACTCAACTAACAATGATTCTTGATCTGCAAGGGATCGTAAGGAGGTCGGTGAGTTATACCCTGAAGAAGGGGAAATAATTCACGACCTATCAAACGAGCAACTCGCAGAGATCTTCAAGCTCAATCCAGATGAGATAGTGAAGGATGCTCCGACATGCGACTCGACCAGTGACGAAGAGCTCAACGATGTTGATGAAATTGAGATTGAAGATGTCACTGCTGAGCACTACCCTCAGTACGCTGACAATGAGGGAAATGTGGTCCCCAATCTAGGTGAATCCCTCGTCAGCGATACTTTTGAGGTGTTAGACAAGATGGAGCAAGAGTCGGAGAAAGTAGAGGAAACGGACCAAGCCTCAAATGATGATGTCGATATCCGAAAGGCTGAGTGGGCTACGTGTTTTGAAGAAGTTAGAGCCCAACGCGCTGCACCGAAACAGGATGCTACACCAAACTCTACAGAGTCAAGAAACATCATAAGGTGACTGGCAGGATCATAGCGTGGGCGTATTTTGAGGATCTTAACGTATATGCAGTTAAGAGGGAAAAGGCCATAGAGTACTTCAGATTTCCACATGATCTGAAGACTCTACCAGGTTTTGAGCTCAACCAGCTGGCCAAACTAAAGCTTTTGTATGCTGACCCGAGGAAGATTTCAGGCTGGTTCAAGGCTGCCCTAAAGAAGGAGTACCACACCATGTGGGTTAACTTCAGACCCCAACAGCCTACAAGGTATATCAGAAGGTCTGAGGTTGATGCCATTACTGGAAAGCCGAAGATAGTGTTGAAGTGGAGTCCTCCGCGCATAATGTCAAGAATCCCACTTAGGGAAATGCCACAGGACTTCACTCCACACTTTAAGTGGTGGTACTACGATTGGAGAATAGCTGAAGCAGTCATAGTCCTAAATAAAGAGGGCCAAATGGATATAATCAGGGTATTCGACCCAATGTGGCTTACCAACTTGTCAGCAAATGATGTCTACATGCTATACAAGTGGCCACTGTTCTATGATACGCAAGATATTGTACAAGCCCTCCAGTTCCAAAATGTCATAAGACTCTGCTTTGCGTTTGAGATTCATGCGGGAGTCACAAAAGAGGACAAGTACAAGAAATATGAGGAGGTGATGCAGAAAACAAGACATTAGAGAGATCTAGGTCCAAGGGGGAGTTGTTGATACATGTATGTCCCTAGATCATGATATGAATGTAATAGATCTGTTTATCTGATTTGGATGTAATTTGATATGATTAATGAAATGATATTGATTGTTTGTGATTTGTAATGTCTAATATTTCATTAATGAGTTGATATTGAATTGGTTAATTAGGTTAGTGATTGTTTGAATGGTTACACATAATGTTTATTAATGAATACATTCAAACTTAACATAATGAAGTTCTCATGCGAATGGCCCATGCGAATGGCCCATGCGAATGGACCACAAGCATGAATAACTTCATACGGTTGACTCAGTCGCACGACTGAACCAGGAGACTAGATCAGTCGTATGATTGACACATAAGATTGGCTCAGTCGTGCGGATGGATCAACCGCATGGTTCAATCGCACGATTGAATCATACTAAACGTTCAGTCGCACGAATGAACAAACTAACCTATAAATACAATCCAATTCGTGGAAAAACGGGGGAATTCATTCTATTACGACTCCAGACGTACCCTAGCCATCCAGAAGCCTCCCAATTCGTTCTCCAAGTTCATAGAACACATTAGATCGATTCCCAATTGATTTCTAACGTTAGTTTCAATTCTTTATTTATTCTTCGTGTGTTCTCACTGATTGGATCACAATCAAATAGGATTCCACACTATTTGATTTGGTTTACACGCTAATCACTAGGTATTTCGTTCAAGTACCAGGTCCTAACAATTTATCATAAAGGTTATAATACGAAACCCTAAAAAAATAAGAATAAAGTAAATTATATTGTTTTACAAATTTCAAGAATTAAATAAAAGTTAACGAATAAATTTATTAACTCTTTATGATTTAACATGGTTAAATAATCATTGAATAATTAATTATTTAAATAATCATCTAAATAATCATTTGCATAATTAATAATTTAAATAATCATTGAACTATAATATATTTATAACATAAATGACTAAGTAATATTTTTATAACTTTTTATTCTTAAAAATTAATTAAATCTAAGAATTATAAGTGTTAAAACATTTAAAATTAACTTGATATTTTCTGAAATAATTTAATTAACAAAATAAATTATATTGTGATTTATTAATATAATGTTAATTTTCTGAATTAGAAATGTACAAAAAAACTAATTAAAACAAAATGGTAGAGGCCTGGTTCGAACCCAGGACCTCTTGCCTATTGGGTTCACGAGTTACCAGTTGGGCTATAGCCCATATCTGCTTAAGATTCAAAATAATTTTATAAATCTATTAATTAAAGAAAACCCCAAATTACTCAAGAACCCTAGAGTCAATTCGATTCCAAATTGAACCACCAATCGATGATTTTAATCAAATTATGGTTAGGGATTTTGATCCCTATATTAAACCGAGCATTTTGGTGTATGAAACTCATGTGATTGGGTTCAAATGGTCGGAGGTGATGGTAAGAACATGTCGCGACTGTCATGAGTATGATTCGAGATGCAAACAATGAAGATGATCAAATTAACTTCACAAAGTAATTTTACGGGACCCTATGCTTGAAAGACCTCTATCAATTTGGGATGAAATCATGGAGAAGAAGGGTTCGGTTGAGTAGGAGAAGCCGTGAATGCAAGCAAATCGATTGTGATGTTTTCAGGTGTTTAGACCGGAATTGTACTTATTAATCGATTAGAAACAGTTAGGCAATTGTATGGGTTTAATTAATTTGATTATCATTGATCTTAAATGTGCAAACGACTCGATAATTGAAGGTAACAGTAAATCGGGTGTTTCATGTCCGTAACTGATGCTTTAGCCTGATTTACATACATGAATAGGTTCGAATCAGACCCACGAACTAATCGAAACGGTTTAATTCCATTATTGCAACGTTTTGGTGCGTTTTGGAGGCGGGCAGAGTTCGGCCGGACCTCCCGCCGGATATGCGGGGTAAAGGTCGACAGTGGTTTATTTTAATTGAAGTTACACATTTGGTCCCTGAAGTTTACCATGTTAACATATCATGCAGAAAGAAACCTGTAATTTAAGTTTTAACACCTTTAACTTTGTACACAATACTTATAATAATATTTTAACTTTATAAGGTCCTTTGTACACAATAAAGAAGTTTACAATGTATTTAAAACTCATAATTTAGAATAAACCTTATAACTAAAATCCAAATTATAAATGATTATTCCATTTATTCGTTTATAAATTTTATAAAAAAAATTACCAATCTTGTTAAATATTAACTATTAAATTATTAAGATGATTAAGAATATAATCTTTATGGATTTACTTATCTTTGTAATTCTCATAGAAATGTTTAAAGTTTAATTTTCTTTTAGTTATTAATGTGAAATGATTAATGAAACTTTATAACTTTATGAAGAGAATTATTTATAAATCCATAAACTACAATGTAACACCCGAATATTTACTATTTTGAAGCGGTGGCGGAAGAAAAGAAAATAAAGTCCAAAAGTCGAGGGACCAAACTCGCCAACGAAGAAAAGTTGGGAAAATGCGGTGATATATGTACGGAGAGGGCAGCCCACTCTCCCCACACCCACATTTCAGCTTCATAAGAGAAGAAGAGAGAAAGAAGAGAAAAAGAGGAAAAAAGTGTTGGTTCGAGTCGGTTCGGGTCGCCAAAATCGTCGTGAAGCAAGCCAAATCGAAGCTCTTGTCGTTGTGCTCGTTTAGGTGAGTTCTAGGACCCCTCTTTTACATGTTTTTGAATGATTTTGGGGCTGGAACACATCTGAAAACCCTTTTTCGTGTTTTTGGGTGAAAACCCGTATGTATGCGTGTAGTATGTGTAGGACCCGTTTGGGACTTGATTTCTTGCTTGGTTGTGCTTGATATGTTATGGTATGCATCCCTAAGGTTTAGGATGGTCGATTTAGGCTTAAAATGGGTTTAGATGAGTTTGGAGGCCGAAAACCCTCGGCTGCAGTCGGGTTGAACTGCATTCTGCATCAGTTAGGGCTAGGCGACGACGATGGAGGCCGAATGGGGGCCATACGGCCGATTAGGGTGCGATTGGGGTTCATTCGCACGACTGGAGGGCCAGTCGCATGGGGGTCATGCAACTGAAGGTTCATTCGCACGACTAAAGGTCCAGTCGCATAGGTGTTCATCCGCATTGTCCATCCGCACGATGGATGTTCATTTGCATAGGGTTCATCCGCATTGTCTATTCACACGACTGGATGTTCATTCGCATAGGTGTTCATCTGTATTAGTTCATTCGCATGATGTTCAGTCGCATGGAGGCAATGCGACTGAAGGGTGTCCATACGCCCGAATAGGGCTGTTGAACCCGAGGAAGGTGTAGATTGACTTCTGACTTTCGGGAGAAAGTGCAGATGTAAGTTTTGACGTAAAGGTTCCCATAAGAGTTTTAAGACGACGATCGAGGTCTTAGAGAGCATGTTGGGCATGATGAGGGTGATGATGTTGCATGTTGTGTAGGTATGATGTTGCCCTGTATAAATGATGTTGATGCATGTTTATGTTCCTTAGTGTGATGTATAATATCTTTCCTATGGCTTTACCTGTTATGATGAATGAACGAAGTATTATGTAACGTAAAGTGAAAGATAAAGAAAGAGGAACATGATGAATGAATGCATGTATTAATGAACGAATGAAACGTCTTGCACACATCGGATAACGGGTCCTTCTTGGTGATTGACCCTGAATGTAGAACCTCTACCGCTCACCCCTAGTACTGTGGCATACGTTTAGCTGTTCATTTGTTGACTTCGCCCAGTAGCTAAGACTGATGGTTACTCCTAGTACCGTGGCATACGTTTAGCTGTTCATTTGTTGACTTCGGCCCGGTAGCTACGACTAACCGGGGTGTAGCACATGGTATTGGTATGGATGATGTCCGATGCGCAAGTAAGGTAATGAAAGAACGAATGAACGAATGAAGAAGATAATAATGATATTATCTATGTGTACATATGATGTGTGATCATGTAAAAGTAACGAACGGTTTTATATGAAAGTAAAGTATGTTTTATTTATAAAACTAGAACTCACTCAGTAACGTTGACTTTGATGTGTTTCCAGTTGGCAGGTAATGATTGCTGAGGATGGCACGGGCGACTACTCAGCTCTTTTGGGATGGCATTCTTTTGATTAATGTTTTTGCATTGTAATGCGAACAAACTATTTTTGTAATGAATGTTGTATTAGTTTGCAAAAGCATTTACATGGAAATGAAAGTTTGTTTTAGTTTTCCGCTGCAATTTATTAAATACAAATGTAATTATATGTCTTATGTGCGATGAGAACCCAGCTGTAAGCGTCCCGGGAACGGGGCCTTACAAGTTGGTATCAGAGCCAAAGTTTAAGTGAAATGGGTAAATTTTCAAAATAAACCTGAACTTAAACTGAGAATGGGACGGAAGGAATGGGATGCCAAACTGAGTAGCTGTGTTCCATCAGGTATTTTCATTAAGTTACCGGTTTTATGTGTGCATGGTATGTGTTATGTGTTGTATGTAGATTTAAATACTGATGTAGTCAGGATAGGTAATGCTTGGGGTGTGAGGAGTAAAGTAAGTGGCTAATCACAACTGGCCACTGTAATTAGGGACTTACTATACTTGACATAAACTGAGCTGTTCCCTTGAATGACTGTGTTGGTGTTTGAATCTTTCAGTGTGCGTGTGATGGCCGGAGGTAGATCTTCGAAAGCTTCTAGGGGCGGAGGTCATGGTGTTGAACCGCGACCCAAGAGAGGGAGACCCAGAGTTGAGAGGGTGGTTCATGAAGAACCAGAGACCCCTCATCCGGAGGGTGGCGACGAAAGCGCCAATCTGAGAGCCTCAGTAAAGGAGGCTGTTGTAGAAGAAGTCCATCAGGTCATGCAGACAATCTTACCGTCTGTGGTGACCGAAGTTATTAAGGCTGTACGAGAAGGGGAAAGGAAAGAAAGAAATAGATCCTCTGGAGAACGGGAACAACCAGAGCCGGAAACGGTTCTATCTGATGATGAAGAGGAAGAAGAAGAGCCTGCGCCGGAGACGGCACGAGGATGTAATTATGGGAATTTTATGAGATGCAAGCCCCCTACTTTTGATGGAAACGACACCGCTGCAGCTGCTCACCGTTGGGTGAGGGAAATGGAGGTTATTCTCGATATCAGCGAGTGCCGAGAGGACCAAAAGGTGAAGTTTGCTACCCACTCTTTTGTGGATTCAGCTCTGTGCTGGTGGGACAACATTGTCCAAGCTGAGGGTAGTAGGGCCATTGGGAAAATGAAATGGCCTGAGCTGAGAAGGTTGGTGATTTAGGAATTTTGTCCTCACAGAGAAATGGATAAGTTGGAAAAGGAGTTTCTGCAGTTGGAGGCTGGAACCATGACACACCAGTAGTATACCACCAAGTTTAATGAAATGGCACGGCTTGTGCCTGATCAGGTGACGCCTCTGTCTCGGAAAATCAAGAGGTACATTCAGGGTTTACTGGTGGATGTTCGCCGGCATATGATCGCTGCCTGGCCAAGCACGTTTAGGCCAGCGGTTGATTTGGCAGGGAGGCTGTATGACGAGCGGGAGGTGGTGGTGACTGAAGCAAGTAAGAAGGGTGGTGGTGATCGGAACTGGAACGGGAAACGGTTTGGTCGGGGTGATGCCTCGATGGGTAACAAAAAGGCACGGGTGGATGAACGTCGTGTGGTCACACCAGTGCGGGGTCGAAAAGGTGTGGCAAGTGTGGAAGGGAGCACAGCGGGGAATGTAGGTTTGGGTCAAACTTGTGCTTCAAGTGTGGGAAGACAGGGCATATGGCGAAGGATTACCTTTCGGGAAAATGTTTTAACTATGGGGAAACTGGTCATATGAGCAGAGATTATAAGAAGTCGAGGATTGAGGGTTCAGGGGAAGAAGACGGGAAGTGATGGACCGAGGGCGAGCGCCAGGGCGTTCACCATGACACAGGAGAGGCTAGGACGGACCCTGACGTCGTGTCTGGTACGTTTCTAGTGAACCAGACTTTAGCTTCTGTGTTATTTGATTCGAGTGCTAGTAGGAGTTTTATTTCTGCTGCTTTCTGTGCTAAGCTGCCTGTTAGTAGTAGATGTGTTGATGCGCCCTTTGATGTAGAAACTGCCATAGGTAAGTCTACCAGGATTTATGAGATGATAGAGAATTATGATGTGGAACTTGAGGGTCATAAGTTTCCTGTTAGACCGTTTGTGATGACCTTGGGTGGTTTCGATTTGGTTCTTGGGATGGATTGGTTGGCAGACTTCGAGGCGAACATTGTGTGTCGCAAGAAGATGATTCGGTTGACAGCGCCTGACGGAAGTTTGGTAATGGTTTATGGTGATCGGGTTACTACGATTCCGAAGGTGATCTCAATGGCGGTGGCGGGAAAGTGTATGAGGCGTGGATGTAGCGCCTACTTGGCTTATGTAAAGGATGTGGATACACCAACACCATAACTAGCTGATGTACCGGTTGTGTGTGACTTTCCAGACGTGTTCCCAGAAGACTTATCAGGAGTGCCACATGACAGAGAGATTGAATTTCAGATTGATCTGATACCGGGTGCCCAACCTGTTGCCAAGGCACCGTATCGGTTGGCTCCAACCGAGATGAAAGAGTTGATGGAGCAGTTGCGAGAGCTGCTTGATAAGGGGTTCATTAGACCGAGTATCTCTCCTTGGGGTGCTCCGGTCCTATTTGTAAAGAAGAAGGATGGTAGTATGAGGATGTGCATTGACTACCGCGAACTGAACAAGTTGATAGTGAAGAACCGCTACCCCTTACCGAGGATAGATTTTGTTCGATCAGCTTCAGGGTGCCAGCTGGTTCTCGAGAATAGATCTTCTGGTTATCATCAGTTGAAGGTGAAGGAGCAAGATATCCCTAAAACAGCTTTCCGTACGCGCTATGGCCATTACGAGTTTCTTGTCATGTCCTTTGGTTTGACCAACGCGCCAGCTGCTTTTATGGATCTGATGAACCGTGTGTGTCCCTATGTTGGATAAATCAGTGATTGTGTTTATTGATGATATCCTGATTTATTCGAAGAGCGAGATTGAGCATGCCAGTCACATTCGGAGGTTCTAGAGGCGTTGAGAAGGGATAAATTGTATGCTAAATTCTCCAAGTGCGCATTCTGGTTGCGCAAAGTTCAGTTTTTGGGTCATGTGGTGAATCCTGATGGGATTATGGTTGACCCGGCGAAGGTGGAGGTGGTTATGCAATGGAAGTCACCAAAGACGCCATCCGAGATCCGTAGTTTCTTGGGCTTGGCGGGCTACTATAGAAGATTCATTCAAGACTTCTCTAAGATTGCTTCTCCACTAACTAAGTTAACCCGAAAGGATGTGAATTTGTATGGGGTCAAGCTCAAGAGAAGGCGTTCGAAGAGCTGAAGGCAAGACTGACTCAAGCACCTGTTCTGTCATTACCCGATGGAAGTGAAGATCTAGTGGTTTATTCTGATGCTTCCTACTCGGGGTTGGGGTGTGTGTTAATGCAGAGAGGGAAGGTTATAGCCTATGCATCTCGACAGTTAAAGGTTCATGAGGTCAATTATCCTACTCGTGACTTGGAGCTAGCAGCCGTGGTCTTTGCATTGAAGATCTGGAGGCACTATCTCTACGGGACGAAGTGCACCATATTCACCGATCATAAGAGCTTGAAGTACTTCTTCAAGCAAAAGGATCTGAACATGAGGCAGAGGAGATGGTTGGAACTTATAAAGGATTATGATTGCGAGATCCATTACCATCCAGGCAAAGCTAATGTAGTGGCTGACGCCCTTAGCCGAAAGGAAAAGCCCGAACCGATTCGGGTGAAAGCTTATCAATTAATCATGACCTCCGATGTGATGAAGCAAGTTAAGGAGTTTCAAGATGAGGCATTGAAAGAAGATCACCTTAACTCGGAAAGAATGAGAGGTCTGGTTGGGGAATTGGGTGAAAACACACTCGGTGTTAGAACTCGATTCGGTCGTGTGTGGATTCCTCGTTTTGGGGATCTACGGGTGAAGATAATGGATGAAGCCCACAAGACTCGATACTCCATTCATCCTGGTGCCACGAAAATGTACCATGACATGAAGAAGGATTATTGGTGGCCGGGTATGAAGCGTGACGTGGTGGAGTATGTGAGTAAGTGCCTTACTTGCTTACAGGTGAAGGCAGAGCATCAAAAGCCGTATGGGAAGATACAACCTTTGGATATACCGGAATGGAAATGGGAGCACATCACCATGGACTTCATTACGAAGCTGCCGCGTACCCCGAAAGGGTATGATGCCATATGGGTGATAGTTGATCGTCTGAAGAAGAGCGCTCATTTTCTATCGATCCGCGAGACGTATTCATTTGAGAGGTTGGCTGATCTGTTCATCAAGGAAATTGTATCTCGTCATGGTGTGCCGGTGTCTATCGTGTCTGATCGCGACACTCGGTTTACATCTAAATTTTGGAAGAAATTACACGACGCTATGGGGACGAGGTTACATATTAGCACGGCTTATCATCCCCAAACCGATGGTCAGTCAGAAAGAACCATTCAGACATTGGAAGACATGCTGCGGGCATGTGTGATCGATTTTGGTGGGAGTTGGGAAGACCACTTACCGTTAGCCGAATTCTCATACAACAACAGCTATCATGCCAGCATTGGTATGCCACCATATGAGATGCTATACGGTAGGAGATGCAGAACACCGTTTGTTGGGGTGATATTGGTCAGAAGGAATTGGGGAGCGTCGAGGTAATCGAGGCTACGACAGAGAAGCTTGAAAAGATTAAAGCCTTCATGAAGGCAGCCAAAGATAGACAGAAGTCGTATGCCGATAAGCGACGTAGGCCAATTGAGTTCCAGGTGGGTGACCGGGTTATGTTGAAGGTCTCACCTTGGAAGGGTATTATCAGATTCAGAAAGCGGGGCAAGTTGAGCCCAAGATATATAGGCCCTTTCCGAATCATTGCTCGGGTAGGGGAGGTGGCCTATAGATTGGAGTTGCCAGATGAGTTAAGTGGGATTCACCGACATTCCATGTATCTCATCTGAGAAAGTGTATAGCTGATGAAGACATGATTGTTCCATTGGAAGATATCGAAGTAGATGAACGGCTCAATTATGTGGAGCAACCAGTGGCAATCATCGACCGAAAGAGAAAAGGCTAAGGAATAAAGTGGTTCCTCTTGTGCGTGTACAGTGGAAGCACAGGAAGGGATCCGAGTCAACGTGGGAGACTGAAGAAGAAATGAGACAGCATTATCTACGTTTGTTCGACGAATAACAGGTTTCAGGGACGAAACCTATTTAAGGGGGTGGACTTGTAACACCCGAATATTTACTATTTTGAAGCCGGTGGCGGAAGAAAAGAAAATAAAGTCCAAAAGTTGAGGGACCAAACTCGCCAATGAAGAAAAGTTGGGAAAATGCGGTGATATATGTAGGGAGAGGGCAGCCCACTCTTCCCACACCCACATTTCAGCTTCATAAAGAGAAGAACAGAGAAAGAAGAGAAAAAGAGGAAAAAAGTGTTGGTTCGAGTCGGTTCGGGTCGCCAAAATCATCGTGAAGCAAGCCAATCGAAGCTCTTGTCGTTGTGCTCGTTTAGGTGAGTTCTAGGACCCCTCTTTTACATGTTTTTGAATGATTTTGGGGCTGGAACACATCTGAAAACCCTTTTTCGCATTTTTGGGTGAAAACCCGTATGTATGCGTGTATGTATGTGTAGGACCCGTTTGGGGCTTGATTTCTTGCTTGGTTGTGCTTGAATAATGTTATGGTATGCATCCATAAGGTTTAGGATGGTCGATTTAGGCTTAAAATGGGTTTAGATGAGTTTGGAGGCCGAAAACCCTCGGCTGCAGTCGGGTTGAACTGCATTCTGCATCAGTTAGGGCTAGGCGACCGACTGGAGGCCGAATGGGGGCCATACGGCCGATTAGGGTGCGATTGGGGTTCATTCGCACGACTGGAGGGCCATTCGCATGGGGGTCATGCGACTGAAGGTTCATTCGCACGACTGAAGGTCCATTCGCATAGGTGTTCATCCGCATTGTCCATTCGCACGACTGGATGTTCATTCGCATAGGTGTTCATCCGCATTGTCCATTCGCACGACTGGATGTTCATTCGCATAGGTGTTCATCCGTATTAGTTCATTCGCATGATGTTCAGTCGCATGGAGGCAATGCGACTGAGGGTGTCCATACGACCGAATAGGGCTGTTGAACCCGAGGAAGGTGTAGATTGACTTCTGACTTTCGGGGGAAAGTGCAGATGTAAGTTTTTACGTAAAGGTTCCCATAAGAGTTTTAAGACGACGATCGAGGTCTTAGAAAGCATGTTGGGCATGATGAGGGTGATGATGTTGCATGTTGTTTAGGTATGATGTTGCCCTGTATAATATGATGTTGATGCATGTTTATGTTCCTTAGTGTGATGTATAATATCTTTCCTATGGCTTTACCTGTTATGATGAATGAACGAATTATTATGTAACGTAAAGTGAAAGATAAAGAAAGAGGAACATGATGAATGAATGCATGTATTAATGAACGAATGAAACGTCTTGCACACATCAGATAACGGGTCCTTCTTGGTGATTGACCCTGAATGTAGAACCTCTACCGCTCACCCCTAGTACTGTGGCATACGTTTAGCTGTTCATTTGTTGACTTCGGCCCAGTAGCTAAGACTGATGGTTACTCCTAGTACCGTGGCATACGTTTAGCTGTTCATTTGTTGACTTCGGCCCGGTAGCTACGACTAACCGGGGTGTAGCACATGGTATTGGTATGGATGATGTCCGATGCGCAAGTAAGGTAATGAAAGAACGAATGAACGAATGAAGAAGATAATAATGATATTATCTATGTGTACGTATGATGTGTGATCATGTAAAAGTAACGAACGGTTTTATATGAAAGTAAAGTATGTTTTATTTATAAAACTAGAACTCACTCAGCAACGCTGACTTTGATGTGTTTTCAGTTGGCAGGTAATGATTGCTGAGGATGGCACGGGCGACTACTCAGCTCTTTTGGGATGGCATTCTTTTGATTAATGTTTTTGCATTGTAATGCGAACAAACTATTTTTGTAATGAATGTTGTATTAGTTTGCAAAAGCATTTACATGGAAATGAAAGTTTGTTTTAGTTTTCCGCTGCGATTTATTAAATACAAATGTAATTATATGTCTTATGTGCGATGAGAACCCAGCTGTAAGCGTCCGGAAATGGGGCCTTACATACAACAAGTTATTTGAATTAATAATAAATGAATAGTTTACAATAATAAATTGCATATTTAATATATAGTTCATCTATTAGAATCATTAAATAATTTACTAATGGAAACTAAAAATAACTTTGGCTTTGGGTTTATAATTGGAAAAATAGCGGATGTTACAGTCTCCCCTACTTTAAGAAATTTCGTCCCGAAATTTAATCACGAGGGGACTAATTTCAAGGACATGAGGAGACTTGGATTTCATTTCACATTTACCGGTGAACTCTTGGAAGCGTTTAAACTCAGCAAGTTTAGTTATGACGTTTTGATAGACTTAAGTTTGTTAAGTTTCTTAATTCACGATTTCATGTGTTCCTTGGCAAATGGTATAAGATTATTAATCTAGAATGTTTAATTGATAAACGTTTGTATCTTAAATGGTTCAAGACATTCGGGAAGGTTTTGTCACGTGGGAAACACTAAGTATTGAGGATGAAAATTTGAATTCTATGAGTGTAAGTTTCAATTAATATTAAGATTAGATAATGAACACGAATTCAAATATTGTTTGTTTTTATTGAAGCAATGAAATTAGGGATTACGAAGACTAAATTATACAGTATTTGTGTTGGAGCAACAATTTGGGGACTGTGATGTTCATTGTTGAAATTTTTGTTGAGGATTTGAGTGCCCAAATGTTTTTATTTCGTTGCATCCTTTTAGATTGATTGTATTGAAGCATCACAAGACTTGTTTCGGAGGATTTTCAAGGTTATAATATACATATGCTCTTTCTTAATCATCTTTGATTTTGTTTTCGTCAGACATTTTAAGCAACTGCTCTCCAGATTCAGTAAACCTAAAGACTTGTTCAGTAATTCTATTGTTGATGAGGAAGTGTGTGATGGTTTCTATAAAAGTACATTCTGAGAATGTGATGCTATTCTTGAAATTGGAATATAGCAGCACATATGATGTCTACAACCACAATTGGACTAAAGACTGCAAATAGGCTCTCGGGTTCTTCCTATTTTTACTTTGATACACCTGCAAAGCTATCCTGCAGGAGTGATACTGTGTTCATATTTGTTTTTACTAAGAGTGTGATTGCAGCAAAGAGATCATCCAACTACAAACGAAATACTCAATCCCTAAATGTTGTTAAGGATCATGTGGTTACTGGTTTAAATCCTTCAAGTTGCACAGATCAAAGGGGTCATTTTGAAGGTGAAGGCTCCAGATGTGAACTTTCAGTTGAAGATTTATTGTTTTTACAAAAAACTTTGCTATAGAAACAATGGAATATTTCAACTACAAGGAATATAAATACAACTATTCCCAGAGAAAATAGCAAAAAGGTACATGTCACTAGTTCTCAGATATCCGCACGAACGAGGAGAATAGATGCTAGGGAAAAATTAAAAAACAGTTGTTCTGCTAAGAAAGATCCGTCAGATGAGCATTTGAAATATACAATTGGTACAGGCCTCCTTCAAAATCACTTTAAAGGTTATGTTAAAGGTGTGAAAAATGAGGTATTGCTAACTCACTCAGAGGTGATCGTTCTATCAAAGAAAATTAAAATCGGTTTACTCTTGAAAGAGTAGAAATTAAGGTAACAGATGTTTCCATCTAATTGATATTTGACATTTTGTTCAAGAACCAGATAACTATCACTCGCGCACAATGAAATTTGAATGATTATATATATGCTTAAAATATGTATCCTAAACTTACTACAGATGCAATTTGCAAACTCAATAAAAAGTGAGGACATGAACCTCAGAAGAGCAACTTGCAACCTCTATGAAGATTTCCCGAACCGACTTGAGAACAAAACAGATTGAGTGTGGTTTGGCAAGACAGAAACTCACAATGAGCAATGTTCGGTTAGTAATGTCTATTGCCCAAAAGTATGATAACATGGGAGCTCAAATGGTTGACCTTATTCAAGTGGTTGAACTCTTCTTTAATTCTAAATTTAGTATCCATGTATTATTTTACACAAAATAGTGCTAATATTTATATTAGTGGAACTTTTCATTCACACAATCACATTATTTTGTTGCAGGAAGGCCTACTTGGACTACTTCGTGGTATAGAAAAATATGATTCATCTAGGGGTTGTAAGATTTCTACCTACGTTTATTGGTGGATATGACAGGTATATGATGCAGGGTGCAGAGAGCTTTCATGTTAGAGTCAGGTTTCTTAATCTTGTAGAAATATAATAGTATTAACTATTCCTTCATAAACTTACTTTATAATGCCACTATGCCAAGGTGTTTCAAGAGCATCAATGGAGAATTCCATAAATTCTAAGATTGCCTACTCATTTGCAAGAAAGACAAAGTGCAATCCGAAATGCCAAGATCAAATTAGAAGAACAAGGAATAAGCCATAAGTTGTAAAACAATTTCTTGATGCAATGGTACAATTGTTTTTTCTTTTTTCTTTTCTTATATTTGTTTGTTTTATTTTGAATTTTATGCCATAGAGGATTGCTAAACAACTGAATATATCTAGAAAGAAAGTTATGAACACAAGAAAGGTACTAAGGGGATTTGCAAATGAGAATTTCTGGTTTTTTTTTCATTTTCCATGTTGTTAAACATGAATTGCCACTCTATGTAGGCAATCACTAAAGTTTCTCACTTGATAGGGGAGATTTCCCTTCTATAGGTGGTCATCCTGGTCAAACACTTGATAATGTAAGTCCAATATTAGCTCATTTTCATCATCTATCAGAGAAACAATTAACAAAAATGCTTTAAACAAACAATTTCTTTTCTATTTTTAACCGATATTACATAAACTGTAACAGGACATTGCAGAGAATTGCATGGAGAATGACCCATGGCATGGAGTAGGTGAAAAAGCTCTTAAGGTATTTCCAATGTTTTTGGAATTCATCCTAGTGGTCTTTTTTTACCTTTTTTTAATGTTTTTGGACAAAGGAAATAAGCAAGCACATGAAAAGCCATGTGAAGTGTATTCAAAATTTAAATGCATAAAAGCTTCTTAAATAATTTTATTCAACAAAGGTTATTTTTACAATCATATTTAGATCATATTTAGCACATTAATTATATGTATAATTTCAAACTTTGAACGTTTGATTAGAAAAAGCATTTGTGGGCTTGGTAGGCGTGTTTGAGCTGAATCAGTTATCTATTGATGTGTTGCAACAACCGACTTGTTGTTGATATAGTAGGGTGAAGTAAAAAAGCTTATTACCATGACTCTTGGGGAACGTGAGAGGTATATCATTCGCCTCTATTATGGTCTTAACAATGATTGCCTTACTTGGGAGGAGATTGGCAAAACGTACAACCCTTGATAGTTGATACTAAATTGTATAAATATGTTTTGAAGATAAATATGATATAACTAAAGCGATTAGTTTTAACCCATCTATTTATGAATTGGTCAATTCTAGCTATGTTTAATTTTTAATAGGATAAATAAAAAGTTACTTGGAGCAATACAGGTGTAAATGTGTAATGAGTCCAATGGGTCAAAAGTTTAACCAAGCTTGTTCTAATGCTTAGATCTCCTAAATCATTTTATATAAAAATGTTAGATTATTGTTGATATAATAATAAAAAAATATCTAATTTGGCATATTAATATAGTTCTTTTCAAAAAATGTGACAGAAAGGTTTTCGGGTCAACCCAACTCATGTCCACCTGAACAAGAATCTGGTTCTAGCTCTAACCTCAGCTTTCATGTTGCCAACTACCTTCATATCTCATGTTATCTTTCAGAATAGGGCTGTTGAGGGAAGGCATTAGGCAGATCAGACTTGTTGCATTAGAGAAACTAAAGCATGTTTCAAAATATACCAAACTCGAGGCAATGTTGGTAAAACACTGAAGTTTGGGATGGTTTTTGTACTAGAAAGAACAGCTTATACTCCCTAGCAATATGTCAAAAATTATATATTCCACTAGTGAAGGCTTATGCTTTCATGATAAGAGTTGAGCTCACTTAAAAACAACATAATGCAGCAAAAATCTGCACATGCATATTTGTATAAGAGTATATAATCACATGAGTTTTTTGCCACTAATGGAGCCAGGTCTGTAATGTGTATAAATGTTTGGTCCCGGATTATCCACAGATCGTGCTTTTTCGTGATGCATGCGGAGTTTGGTTTAATCGATGTGTAACACCCCGAATTTTTATTTAAACGAAAGGAAAAGAAAAGCAAATCGAAAGAATAGAAATTGTTCACAAATGGAGGGGAAAAAGTGTACAAAGTACAAAACCTTTTACTTTAAGGTTTTAAAGGGGCATGATTGCCCATTCTTTCTTCTTCACCTTCTTCAAGCGGCTGAAAAGAAAAAGAAAGAGAGAGAGCCCGGTTCTAGAGAGATAAAGTGGAAGAAGCAACTTCAAAGGTAAGTCTTCTCTTATATGAGCTCGGTTTCAGCTAGGTTTTGAGTTCTTGACCGAAGTTCTGGTTGTTTAGTGTTTGTTTTCGGGATTCAAGAGCTGAATCAAAGGTGGGTCTCGAACTTGAAGTGTGTTGCTCAAAGGCTGCTCAAGGTGAGTTTCTAGAACCCCTCTTTTACTGATTTTCAACTGATTTGGGGCTTTTATGCATACTAAGTAAACATTTTGAAAGAAACTGTGGGTTTACAATTTATGTTCGAAATGATTTATGTATGTATGTATGTTTTAGTGTTAATTATGGGTTAGTGATGATGAATAGCATGCTTAGATGCCCTTAGTATGTTAGATATGTGCTTGGGTATCATTAGAATGATAATAGGGTGATGTGGTAACATAGAAAATATTTTAGAATGTTTTGATGAACATGAACAGTGGTCCATGCGCCCAGAGGTGACTCATGCGCCCAAACAGTGGCCCATGTAGTCCATGAGGAACCCGAGACACCTCATCAGGAGGGCGGTGATGAGAATGCTAATCAGAGAGCCTCGATGAGAGAGGCAGTCATGGAGGAAGTGCATCAGGTCATGCAGAAGATCTTACCATCTATGGTGACCGAAGTTATAAAGGCTGTTAGAGACGAGGAGAGACAGGAAAGGGGTAGACCTTCGGGCGAAAGGAAACGACCCGAGACTGCAACGGTTTTCTTCAATGATGAAGAGGAAGAAGAGGAAGAGCCTGCGCCGGAGGCGGAATGAGGCTGTAACTACGGGGCGTTTCAAAGGTGCAAGTCCCCTACCTTTGATGGTAACGGCACTGCTGCTACTGCTCACCGATAGGTGAGAGAGATGGAAACGGTATTGAATATCAGCGAGTGTCGGACGGATCAGAAAGTAAAGTTTGCTGCCCACTCTTTTGGGGACTCGGCTCTGTGCTGGTAGGACAATATAGTCCAAGCCGAGGGTAATAGGGCTATCAAAAGGATGAGATGGCCGGAGTTGAAAAGGCTGGTGACTGAGGAGTTCTGTCCTCATCGTGAGATGGATAAAGTTGAGAGGGAGTTCCTGCAGCCAGAGGCGGGCACGATGACACATCAGCAATATACCGCTAAATTCAACGAGATGGCACGTCTGGTGCCGGATCATGTGACACCTCTTTCACAGAAGATCAAGAGCTACATTCAGGGCTTGTCGGGGGACATCCGTAGGCACATGATCGCTGCCCGACCGAGCACGTTTAGGTCGGCGGTTGATTTGGCGGGGAGATTGTATGATAAAAGATCTGTGATGATGACTGAAGGTAGCAAGAAAGGAGAGGGTGATCAAGAATGGAACGGGAAGCGATTGGGACGTGGCGGAGCCGCTCCAAGTGGCAAAGGTGCACGAGTGGATGATCAGCGTGTGGTCATAACTGTTGCGGGGTCGAAAAGGTGTGACAAGTGTGGACACAGGCACCCCGGGGAATGTAGATTGGGGGGTAATGTCTGTTTCCATTGTGGGAAGACCGAACATGTGGCGAAGAACTGCGGTATGGGGAGGTGTTATTCCTGTGGTGAGGAAGGACACATGAGCAGGGATTGCAAGAAGCGGAGGGCGGAAGGTTCGGGAGTGAAGAAGATCGGAGGAAGCTCTGGTACGAGGAAAGAGAACAGAGGGTGAAGGCTAGAGCCTTCGCTATGACCGGGAGGAGGCTAGGTCAGACTCCGAGGTAACGTTAGGTACATTCTTGCAAGTTTAGATTTATGCATCTATGCTTTAATTGTGACGCTAGTAGTAGTCTTGTTGCCGCTATTTTCTGTAATGTTGCACGTTAGGGGTAGGAAGATCGATGAGCCCTTCAATGTAAGAATTGCTATTAGCAAGTCTACCAGGTTACCTAATGCCCTAGAGGATTGCGCGATAGAATTGAGAGAGAGCACTTGTTCCTGCTAGGCTATTCAAGACAGATATAGGTAGGTAGACATGCATCTCCGGGTGAGTTGATCAGTAGTCTATGACTCAAACCCCAAGTGTTGCAAGAAGATGGATTGCTCAACCGTGCACAACCAAGAGTTCAGTGACGACCTACGACAATGAAGTATGAGGAAGGCTTCGACCAGGAAAGCGGATTGCTTGATTTGAAATTGAGTAAAGCTAATATTAAAGTGTAGAGGGACATTCCCAGTTGTTGCTCAGGTAGGAGAAGTGGCACATCGACTGGAGCTACCCGATGAGTTAAGTGGAATTCATCTGATGTTCCATGCATCTCGTATAAGAAAGAGCTCAACCGATGAGGATATGATCATGCTACCAGAGAACACTGAGATGGACAAGGTATGCAACAACGAGAAGCAACCGGTGACAATTACCAATAAGAAGAAGAGAATAGGCTAAGGAGGATGATGGTTTCACTTGTGCGGGTGTAGTGAAGCCTAAAGGGATCTAAGTTTAAATGCAAGATCAAAGAAGAGGTGAGACAGTGTTACCCATAACTGTTCGAGAAGCGACAAGTTTCAGGGACGAAACCTCTTTAAGGGGGGTAGACTTGTAACACCCCAAATTTCTATTTATACGAAAGGAAAAGAAAAGTAAATAGAAAGAATAGAAATTGTGCACAAGTGGAGGGGAAAAAGTGTACAAAGTACAAAACCTTTTACTTTAAGGTTTTAAAGGGGCATAGTTGCCCATTATTTCTTCTTCACCTTCTTCAAGCGGCTGAAAAAAAGAAGAGAGAGAGAGAGAGAGAGCCCGGTTCTAGAGAGAAAAAGTGGAAGAAGCAGCTTCAAAGGTAAGTCTTCTCTTATATGAGCTCGGTTTCAGCTGGGTTTTGATTTCTTGACTGAAGTTCTGGTTGTTTAGTGTTTGTTTTCGGGATTCAAGAGCTGAATCGAAGGTGGGTCTTGAACTTGAAGTGTGTTGCTCAAAGGCTACTCAAGGTGAGTTTCTAGAACCCCTCTTTTACTGATTTTCAACTGATTTGGGGCTATTATGCATACTAAGTAAACATTTTGAAAGAAACCGTAGGTTTACAACTTTATGTTCGAAATGATGTATGTATGTATGTATGTATTTTAGGTGGTGTTTGTTTTTTGAAAAAACCTCTTCCCCACCTCTTCATCTGCGCGCACGCAGACGCAGGAAGAGGTTTTGCGTGTGCAGACTATTTGTTTTTTGGAAGACGTTCATTAAGAAACGTCTTCCTGACGTCTGCATGGAGAAGATGTGGTGTTACCACTTCTCAGGTCTTCTTAACCACTTCTCCTCTTTACCCCCAACCCAGACTTTTCTTCTCATTGTTCAAGCCTTCAACCCACCACCCCTCTCCTTTCCTCTCTTCACTGAAGCTCTTCTCTGGCCGCCACCTCCTCTTCCCCTCCGTCCGCCACTCATTGGCGCCGGTGGAGCTTCTGCAACAGACCTCTGTACCTTCGCCGGACGTCCACGTTTCCGGCCACTTACAGTCGCTGGACCAGGAGACTCCTTCACTTTATGCGGTCGGCCTCTCGGCTTCACCCGAGACACGACGGCAGTCTCCGGCAACCCACCCTCTTTCACCTTCGGTGGGCGGCCGCGGTCGCGGCGGCGAGGGGTTGGGCTTAACGTGGTTGTTCTTCACCATGATGAGTTCTCTGGCGGCCTTCATCTTGTTCAAATGGTGGGAAAGGACGGTTGCGTGTGTTGCCGGAAGGTCGCCGGAGTTTGTTTTGAGATGTGTTTTAAGATTGATGATTTGTTGGCTTCGTTCTTTCATCTAGAGTAAAATGCTGCATTTTACAGATTGAGTAGATGGAAAATAGAGGTTTAACGAAGTCAAGATTAGCTTTAGGGTATAAAACAAAATTTAATTGTTAAAGGTTAAAATTTTAGGTGAAATTTGGTTTTGTAAGGTTAAATTTAGGAAGATTGTTAAAGAATTAAGGGAATGCACTCAAAAAAACAAACAGTCTTTTTCTTACAGACTGCAGACATTTGGTCCACCTCTTCTGCTGCAGATGTCTGCAGATGTGGTCCGCAGACTGCAGACGTTTTCCTACAGAAAAAACAAACAACACCTTAGTGTTGATTATGGGTTAATGATGATGAATAGCATGCTTAGATGCCCTTAGTATGTTAGATATGTGCTTGGGTATCATTAGAATGATAATCGGGTAATGTTGGTAACATAGAAAATATTTCAGAATGTTCTAATGAACATGAACAGTGGTCCATGCGCCCAAAGGTGGCTCATGCGCCCAAACAGTGGCCCATCCACCCAGCATGAGAGGCCAGATGCCTAGGTGTTGGCCATGCGCCCAAGAGTGGGTCATGCGCCTAAACAGTGGCCCATGCGCCCAGCATGTTGGCCCATGCGTCTAAGTGTTGGCCATGCGCCCAGAGGGGGTCCATGCGCCTAAACAGTGGCCCATGCGCCTAAGTGTTGGCCATGCGCCCAAGTGTTGGCCATGCGCCTAAATAGTGCCATGCGCCCAAAGTGAATGAAACGGCTAAGTGTTGATGCGCCTAAACAGGTGCCATGTGCCTGCATAGTGGTAATGCGCCTGAACAGGGTAGAAGCGCCCAAATAGTGCCCATGCGCCCAGACTGTTTTACACTTAGAGTTTTTTATTCTCATGTGCTTGGAAGGTCCCATGCGCCCAATTTGTACTTGAGGTTTCTAAGTGATTTCTAAGGGGTATTATGGGGATATAGGCCTGGTTATGATGTGATGGATTATGTTTGATGTGCGTTATGTATGTATGATGTTGCCTGTATGGTGATGGTGTATGTTTATGATTATGTATGTTCCTTATTATGTATGTATGTCTTCCCTTGGCTTTGCGTTGAACGTTATTAAATGTAATAGAAGTATTATGTAACGTAAAGTGGAAGATAATGAAAAGAGGAACATAATAATAGAATGCATGCATTAATAAAAGAGAAATTATAGAAAGGCTTGCAAGCAATATGTACAGAGTGCACGGCTTTGAACGCCTTAAGCTCTACCGCGTGAGGTTCAGCAAATCCTAAAGTGTGCACGCAAGGGTTCCAGTCTTTGTGACTGACCTTCAGTGGTGTTACCCATTTTGATGGGGGTGTTGTTACCCATTTCGGTGGGGGTGTTACCCATTTTGATGGGGGTGTTGTTACCCATTTCGGTGGGGGTGTTACCCATTTTGATGGGGGTGTTGTTACCCATTTCGGTGGGGGTGTTGTTACCCATTTCGATGGGGGTGTTGTTACCCATAATGTTGGGGGTGAAATATATGATGGTTACCCGAGTTCCGTATAACTTCGGGGGTGTGTCATAAGGCCAAGCATAGGTATGAGGTGAGCGACTCTGTGTCGCAACAGAATCGAAAGAGGTCCTTGTCGCGTATCCCGGTACTGTGTCAGTCTTCGGACATGAGTCGGGGGTTTGTGAGCAGGCCCCGGCACAGTATCAGTCTTCGGCATGAGTCGGGGGTTTGTTTATCAGGCCCCGGCACAGTATCAGTCTTCGGACATGAGTCGGGGATATTGCATGAGACGAGATAATGAGGTGAGCGACTTTGTGTTGCAACAGACTCGGATAGAGTTCAATCCCTGTGATTGACTCGTATGGGATCTTTGTCGCGTATCCCGGTGTTGTGTCAGTCTTCGGACATGAGTCGGGGGTTTGTGAGCAGGCCCCGGCACAGCATCAGCTTTCGAGTATGAGTCGGGGATATTGCACGAGACAAGATTCGAGTAATAAAGAGTAATGAGTAAAGTGATTAATGAATGTTAATGAATTATCGTAATAAAGTACTAAACAGGATCCTTGTCATTCGACCTCACTAATCGTGGCTGAGTGCCACGAAGAGGGTAAAGTCTGACTGGATCTAGAAAGAGAAGTGAACGATAATGTAATACGTTGAATGAACAAAGTTAATGAACGTAATGACGAAGATAATAATGATATTATCTGTATGTACGTATGATGCATGATCACGAACGATGTAAAGTATTGTATGATTTGAAATAAGTAAAGAACGGTTTTAACAAAGTAAAGTATTTTATTATAAAACTAGAACTGACTCAGCGTCGTTGACTTTTGTATGCATGATAGTTGGCAGTATATGTTGATGCTGAGGAGTTGCAGGCATGGATGCATAAACTACTGGGAGCATTTTGAGGCTGGCATCCGTATTTTGACATGCCATTGTATTTTGAGATGAAAACAAATGTTGTAAATGAATGAAATGATATGTTTTTAATTATTAATGAAAGTTTTAAATTCCGCTGCAAATATTCGTACGTTTTAAAATGTTTTAAGTGCAATGAATGACCAACTGTGAGGTGCCTGGGAACGGGGCCTTACACGATGTAAGCTTCGGGTTAAGTTTGAGCTGTCACTAGTTAAAGGAACTTGATACCAATACAGTTTGAGCCACTGGAGACATGGTTGGGTCTTGAATAAGTACTTTTTGTCAAAAGTTTTTATTAACTTATAATTTTTTAAAAATAAGTTTATAAAAAGGTGTTTGGATAAGCTTATAAGCCAATATGTCAATAAGTTGTTTTTTAAAAAATATTTGGTCTAGTTTATTCATGTAAATGATCAAAAAGGAATTTTTTTTATAAATCAATAAGTTGGCAGGGGTAGTTGTGAGGGGTGTAATAGGTATTAATCACAATAAGTTAATAAGGAGTTTGAAAAGTTACACTTTCATAAATTATCAAAACCTCCTTTATTACCTGCTTGATGAGTTAAATCTGAAAATAAGTTGAAAGAAGGTAAAAATGTGTTTGGAAGGAGATGAATATGTAAGGAGAAAAATGAGTTTTTGAGAAGTTACAAATATTAATTTCTCAAAACTTCTTTTGAGAAGTCAAAAAGAGATGTAAATAAGCAATCTCAAACATGACTTAATTTTACCAAACATCAAAAACTCCTTATTAACGTTGTGGTCAATGAAGTCTAATCCTGGTTGGATGAGGAACTGATTCAAGTTGTATCCTTTTGGTGTAATGAATAACTATAGGAACTAGTTAATGATTTTTAATAGATTAATAGTTTTTATAGAGTAAACTTTGCTATTACTCTTTATGGTTTGGTTTAAATAATACTTTGTAATCGAATGTTTTGAATATTCTAATTTTACTCCATGTGGTTTTTTAACATGTCCCAATTAACGCGAACACACTAATTGTAAGGCCCCGTCTCCGGGACGCTTACAGCTGGTCATTCATCGCGCATAAAACATATAAATACATGTGTCTTAAGAAAATATTGCAGCGGAAACGTTCAAAAAGACATCTTATTTCATTATAAACACTTTTGCCAAATAATACATCATTATCCAGTTATAAAATACATGTTTGCATTACATCACAAAAGCATTATAATTGGATGCCATCCCAAAAGAGCTGAGTAGCCTCGCAGTGCCATCCTCAGCAATCACTACCTGCCAACTGAAAAACATATAAAAAGTCAGCGTTGCTGAGTGAGTTCTAGCTTTTATAGTAAACATACTTTAGTTTCATTAAAATCTTTCATTACAAGTGTATGTGATCATACATCATACGTACATACAAATATCATCATTATTATCTTTGTCATTATTTCGTTCGTACTTTCATTCGTTTGAATAACTTACTTGCACATCGGATATCTCTCGTACCAATACCATATGCTACCCCCGAACAATTTAGCTACTAGGCCGAAGTCAATAAATGAACAGCTGAGCGTATGCCAAAGTACTAGAGGTAAGCGGTAGAGGCACTACCCGTTTGGTCGATCACAAAGAAGGACCCTGATATCCAATGCTTGCAAGACTTCTTTCATTCATTCATTAATGCATGCATCCATCATCGTATTCCTTTTTCGTTCATTCATTAATGCATGCATTCATCATCATGTTCATCTTTCGTTATCTTTCACTTTACGTTACATAATACTTCATTCATTCATTCATTATCATAAACGTAAAGCCACAAGAAAGATAAACATACATCATAATAAGGAACATAACATGCATAGACATCACGTCATACATAGCAACATCATACATACATAATATGCATATACATGCAACATCATCATCATTATGCCCTACCTGCTCTCTAAGGCCATAACAATTATCTTACATGCTCTTACGGGAACCTTTATGTCAACACTTACATCTGCATTTTCCCTCGAAAGTCAGAAGTCAAACTATACTTTCCTCGGGTGCACAACCCTATTCAGGCGTATGGACACCCCTCAGTCGCGTGCCTCCATGCGACTAAACACTATGCGAATGAACTAATGCAGATGAATACCCATGCGAATGAACGCCCAGTCGTGCGAATGGACAATGCGGATGAACCACATGCGAATGGGATTAATGCGGATGAGCACTTATGCGACTGGACCTTCAGTCGCATGTCCTCCATGCGATTGGCCTTTCAATCGTGCGAATGGATCTTCAATCGTGCGAATGGTCCCCAATCATGCGAATGGACCCCAATCGCACTCTATTCGGCCGTATGGCCTCCATTCGGCCTCCAGTCGGTCGCCTAGCCCTAGCTGATGCAGAATGCAGTTCATCCCGACTGCAGCCGAGGGTTTTCGGCCTCCAAACTCTTCTAAACCCATTTTAACCCCAATCGACCATCCTACACCTTAGGGATGCATACCACAACACCATTCAAGCACACGCAAGCTCATAATCAAGACTCAAACGCACCATACACACATATACACATACACAAACGGGTCAACATACACCCACACGAATAAACCCGATTTCAGATGTTTTCCAGCCCCAAAATCGTTTGAAAACAAGTAAAAGAGGGGTCCTAGAACTCACACAAACAAGCACAACGACAAGGGCTTTGGTTTGGCTCGCTTCTCGATGATTTTGGCTACTCGAACCAACCCGAACCAACACTTCTCCTCTTTTCTTCTTTTCTCTCTTCTCCCCTTTTCTTTGGATGATTTGTGAGTGTGGGGGGGAGGGTAGGGGCTGCCCTCTCCCTTATATACTCCCACTCACCCGACTTTCTTTCCTGGGCGAGTTTGGTCCCTCGACTTGAACTTTATTTCTTTTTCTTCCTCCGTCGGCTTTAAATAATAAATAACCGGGTGGTGACTATATAGGGCTTGATTTTTCAATTAGAGTCATCGCTCCCGATGTGGCCAGGGACCAAAAACATAGGGCTTGAGAGGTGTGGTCCAAGAAGAGTCACCACATAGAGTATTCTATATCTTTTTCAGTCCAATGCAATAACAGAATTAGATTTTTCAATTAGTTTCTAATAAAATGATCAAAATGCTCTTGGACTGCAATGATTATTTTTAATAACTCAGGGACCAAAAACATAATTTAATCTCTCAAAAAATGATTTTATTTTTTTTCAAAGTTTTTTAAATTTTAAATTTAAATCGCTCGATTTTAAATGTCGTATTTAAACCATTCATTTTATCTAACGGAAAATTTAAAACCATTTAGCTTATATACTTCTTATTTATACTATTAAGTTGACTTAAACGTCTTTTTAATCTATTTGTTTTATTTAAACTACAAAGTTTTTTTAACTGTTATTTTATTTAAACATCTTTTTTTAATTGTTCAATAGTATTATGCTTCTTTTTCAACTTTTTTGTATTTATACCTATTTTTAATTATTCAGCTCGTTTAAACGTAATTTATCATGATCTTTTATTTGAACGTATTTTTACTATTCGTGTATTAAAAAGCTTTCTTTTTCAACAATTCATTTTATTAAAACATCTTTTTTCTCTTTTTGATTTTTTGTCATCTTTTATTCAAGTTGATTTGAAATTAATTTCAAAATTTTTGTATTTTTTTGAGTATTAACTTGAGTTTTGATTATTATAATTAGGGCTTTTACGATATTAGAATTATATGTGTTTAGTTTATTTAAACTTTTTAAGTCAATCGTTGCGTTTGAATAACTAATCGATTTGAAAAAGACATTTCAACAAATTAGAATGAAGTTTAATGAGTTGAACGGTTTAAAAAGCCATTTAAATAAAACATTTGAAAAACGAAAAGATTTTTAAATAAATTTAAGTAAAACGAACAGTTGAAAAATAATTTTAAAAAGCCGAATAATTATAAAAACTACGTTTTAAAAGCCAAAAGATTTTAAAGACGAACAGTTTGAAGATGAAAATTTTTAATATTATTTAGAAGACCAACATTAATTATTTTTAAAAATCAATTGTTTAAAGAATGATGTTTGGAAAACCAAATGGTTTATAAACACTTAAAAAATTTAGTAATTAAATTATCGGTTTAAAATTCAAACGGTTTAAAAAAATATTTTTAAAACTTTAAAAAATAAAAATAAAAATCTTTTATACATATACACACAAACATTAACTTTAAATAGTTAAAATTTTAAAAGGTTGGTATAAAAATGAAGCTTTTTAATAAACAAATAGTAAAAAGATGTTTAAATAAAAGAACGGGATAAAATTACGTTTAAACGAACCAAATAATTATCAATATGTATAAATACAAAAAAAATAAAAAAAAGGTTGATAGAATAGAACGATTAAATAAAAATTTAAATAAAATAACAGTTAAAAAACTTTACAGTTTAAATAAAACAAATAGATTAAAAGGATGTTTAAATAAGTTTTATAGTTTAAATAAGAAGATAATAAGCCAAATGGTTTTAAATTTTCCGCTAGATAAGATGTAAGGCCACGTTCCCAGGATGCTTACAGCTGGTCCTTCATCGCACATAAAACATATATTTATATCATCATACATAAAAGCGTTGCAGCGGAAACATAAAAAACAACATTTTCATTTCATCAAAATGCTTTTGCAAAATACTACAACCGTTCATTACACAATATCATTTTTACATTTCGTTACAAAAGCATTATAACAATGGATGTCATCCCAAAAGAACTGAGTAGTCGCCCCGTGCCATCCTCAGCAACATACCTGTCAACTGGAAACACATCAAAGTTAGCGTTGCTGCGTGAGTTCTAGTTTTAAAGAAAACATACTTTACTTTCTTTATAAAACCATTCGTTACATTCGTACGCGATCACACAACATACATACATACATACAGATAATATAATTATTATCTTTTATTACGTTCGTTACATTCTTACTTCCATTCATTAATCATCGCACGATACATTTCATTTGCTTCATTCGTTCATAACATCACTTCTTCCGTTTGTTCATTTCATACATATCGCACTTTTCACACAAATCACACCTTCGCATCATCGTACCCAAAGTACACATCGCACAAATCGCACACATGAGGTAGCCAAAATCGCACGCTACATAGCACACAGTAAATACCACATCGCACGTATCGGAGCAGTTACCAAAACTGAACTCCTACTGTGTTTATAGTCCCTCATGATATCCATCATACATATCGCACAAATCGCACCAATAGAGTGGTCACTAAGACCGACTCCCCTTGTGTGTGTGAAAACTCTTAGGGTTTAGCCAGAATCGCATGCTATCTCATGGGTTAGCCAAAATCCCACGCTACATAATCCACATGAGGTAGCCAAAATCGCACGCTACATAGCACACAGTAAATACCACATCGCATGTATTGGAGCAGTTACCAAAACTGAACTCCCTACTGTGTCTATGTCGCTTTATGAATTAGCCAAGATCGCATGCTATAAATACACACACAGTTGAGCTAACAACTCTCAATGAGTTGTGAACCTCCTTCCTTACTCTTGCAAGCCATCCTTGCTCTCATTCCTTCGTTCATGCTTAATTCATTCATTACGTTCCTCTTTTCATTATCTTCCACTTTACGTTATATAATACTTTCATTACATTCATTAACGTAACATGCAAAACCACGGAAGACAATCATACATAATAATAAGGAACATAACAACATACAACATCAATCACACAAGGCAACATCGCACACCCATAACATACATCATGCACAATCATACAACGTCACAATCGCATGACAACAAACATCACACGAATCACGCGCATCACCACAACATATAACCATACGGAATCACACATCATCATACATCACACCATCCTCATCATCAGCTCATCATCATACATCATCTTAAGTCATCCATACTCATCACATCATCTACAACCCCAAAGGTCCGAGTCTACATCCGAACTTTCCCAAAAGTCAGACAATACTATGGTCATTCGGGCGTATGGACCCTACTCAGTCGCATGATCTTCATGCGTATGAAATCACTCAGGCGAATGGACCTCCAGTCGCATAACCTCCAATCGCATACTTCCCATGTGAATGAACCTCAGTCGCATGACATCTAGGCGTATGGACCTCAGTCGCAGGACCTTCATGCGAATGGCCCTCAGTCGCACACCTTTCGTGCATATGAACCTCAATCGCACGACTCACAGGCGTATGGACTCCAGTCGCATGACCTTCATCCGCACTTCCCTTAGTCGCATGACTCTCATCCGCATTTCCTTCAGTCGCATGACTCTCATCCGCATTTCCCTCAGTCGCATAGCCCTCATGTGTATGGTTCTCAGTCGCACGAATGAACCTCAGTCGCACCTCTTTTGTGCGTATGGCCCCCAGTCGTATTCCATTCAGTCGCATGGACCTCCAGTTGCATAGCCCTAGCTGGGCGCAGAATGCAGTTCATCCCGAACTCCAACCGCCAAGTTCGACCTCCAAACTCTTCCAAACCTCTTCTAAGCTCAAATAAACCATTCTAAACCCTAGGGAAGCATACCATGACATCATTCAAGCACAACCAAGCCTGAAATCAAGCCCCAAACGAATCATGCACATACACATACATACATAAACGGGTCAAACACACACACACACACAAAAACCTGATTTTCAGATGTGTTCTAGCCCCAAATCATTCATAAACATGTAAAAGAGGGTTCTAGAACTCACACAACGACCACAACGAGAAGAGCTTCGATTTGACCCGCTCCTCAATGATTTTGCTCATTTGAACCAACCCCAAACCAACTTTTCTCCCTTTTCTCCTTTTCTTTCTTCTTTGGCTGATTTTGGTGGGTGTGGGGAGAGGGTAAGGGTTGCCCTCTCCCTTAAATACTCCCACTCACCCAACTTCTCTCATTGGCGAGTTTGGTCCCTCGAGTTTGGACTTTATTTCTTTTTCTTCCTTCGTCGGCTTCAAAACAATAAATAACCGGGTGTTACATAAGATGAATGTTCAAACATGATGTTTAAACCGAGCGATTTAAAATTAAAATTTAAAATTCTTTTGAAAAATAAAAATAAAAACATTTCGTGCATACATACATATATATATATATATATATATATATATATATATAATATATATAATATATATATATATATATATGTGTGTGTGTGTGTGTGTGTGTGTGTGTCTTTGAGAGAGTAAATTACATTTTTGGTCCTAAAGTTATTAGAAATAACCATTTCAATCCAAGGTCATTTTGGGCATTTTATTAGAAACCAACTGAAAAATCTAAGTCTATTAGTATATTGGACTGAAAGAGTTATAGAATTTAAATCACATGGTTTGATTTGTTAAAAATTTCATTTTTGAATTCAAATAGTTAAAATGATCAAATTGGGACCAAAATATTAATTTACGGATTGGCACCAAACAAACATTTGATGGCAAAAGCGGTAGCAAATTATAGGAATGATGGAAGAGCACCGACTCTCATATTAAACTAGAATTAGAGTTGTTTTTATGGTGCAAATGTTTTAGAAAATATTAATGTATGAAAAGGATATAGTCATTAAAGGTTGTGGTGAAAGTTAGTATAAAAATCAATAAGTATAATCATATATTTGGCGTTCATGTAAAAAAGATAATTAAAATATCAATTTATAAAAGAAAGTTATATCGTCTTACACTCGTGCAAATAATGTAAATAGACAATCTCGTTTGGCTTAAATGTATTATAATACAATATATATAATGAAATTTTTATAAGGTATCATGTGTAATTACCTATAATATATAGGAATAGCATAATAATGCTTACAAAGTAAACCTAATCAAATCATATATTCTACTTATATTAAAGACAACATTATAAATTTTAATTAATATATATTTTTAACGGTAATAACTTTTGAGAGATAAATTTTAAGCCTCTTAGATACTTTAGAAGCCTTATTGGTGCATACTAACATTCAGGCTAAAATTGATACCTAAATCTATGTCTGATAATGAACTAAATGCCTAGTGAACCACTAATGAATTGATTGATAAGAAGTTTGTTTATATTCGTTTACTAAAAAAACAAATATGAAGATTTTTTTTGTTCATTTCATAACGCATACCAATAAGAACAAATGTTCTATTTCTTCATTTATATTCATTCAAATTTATTTATTACTAATATTATAATACATAGTAAATGCTTGGTCAGTGGTTACAATGTCACTGTACCAACAACAAAGTGTAATGTAAAATTTTTAAAAGTACAAGGCAGATGTCTTGATCCTCACAGTAATACAAATGATAAAGTTGGAAGTACACGTTAGTGTTGCAATGACTAAGATTGTAACTATGTCTATTGTAGATTGTGGATTGTTAAAGTTGCCATTTGTAACATCTTGTAATTTTGGGTTAAATTAAAGTTAACATTGTTAGGTTCTTGTATGGGCTAATTTTGTCATTTATGAAACTTGTGAATTTGTCATGTGTATTCCTTGTTGCCTTTAACTTTCTAATCAACTAATAATTATGATAATAATAAATAAGTAACAATAATAACGATAATAATAAATAATTATAAGAGCAATAATAATTATGTTACTAACAACACTAATAATAGTAATAATAATAATAATAATAATAATAATAAAATTATAACAATAATAATAATAAACTAAGAATAATATCAACTATAATAATTTGGTTATTAATAATAAAGAATTAGTAAACTTAAAATGTATAAAATCTTGATTTAAAAGTCAAGGGGCCTAGTTGTCATTTTAGAAACCTTAAAAGAAAGGTTTGCACATTAAATATCAACTTTTAAACCTCAGGGACCATTTATGTAGATTTACAAAACCCAAACCCCCTCCCCTTTCTTTAACCCGTTTTCCCGGTGGCAAGTCCGGCCACCTTAAACCTTTGAATTTCGACATTTCTTTAACCCAAAACCGGTACCAAACCTTTCTAGCACACGTTTCGAACATGAAAGCCCAATTAAACGAAGTTAAACATCGGTTACAAACTCCAATCGAATGGGTAATCGATGCCTTTAATCCTCTAACCGTTCGGTCATTAAAATTCAATAATAACTCAATTAACTAACCTAACGAATCGTCTATCTACTCCTAAACGTTTAATCAACAAAAATCATCTGAAACAAACACTCTCAACAAGTTCGATCACCATCTTCACCGAGAACCTGCGTGTACTCGAAGTTCATCGTTTGGGCATCAAGTACTGAAATTGATAAGGGTTTTGGAATCAAGATCATCATCTCAGGGTACCCGCAAGGTTAATTGATTATAATAAACATTTCCACCTTGTTTGCATATGTTACGGTCGCGATCTGTTCTTCGTGAGATTCATCTTCAATTCGAACGTGTTCGGGTAATTAAAAGTATATTTTTGTTTGAATTTACATGGGGAACAAAAGCCCCATGGTTAATTCGATTAACAACATCGTTTGATGCTTTAATTTGGGGATCAATCGAATTTAGGGTTCTAGGATTTAGGGGTGTTCTACTGATTTATGTTAAAACAATTTGGAATCGGATTATACCGCGGCTGAGAGCCTTGGTTCACCGGTTCACACTCCACAATTCAACTTAGAGGTCCCGGGTTCGAACCCGGGCACCCTCTTATTATTTTTAAAATGGCTTTTTAGCCTTAAATCTATTTTAGAAAAATTCTATTACATATAAAAATGATTTTTACAAACTTCTAATCTTTTAAAAATCAACAAAATATTTTCTGTAAATTTATCCTTATAAAAATTTTAATATTTTATTATAAAATTATAACTAAGTATTGTTATCAAAAAATGGATTTATATAATAATTCGAATTATTAATTATTATTGAATCTTATGTTTTCTTTGATTAAAGATATATGTTATATTACACAAATTATTAAAAATGGTTATATTTCCTTAAAATTTTATAATGTTACTTCTCTATTGAACAAAATATAAATAAGAGTTTACTAAATTGTTTACAAAACCCCAAAATCCTAAAACCCTAGTTTGCGTTAAAACGTTAATTTTATTATTAAACTTAAACCTTGTAAATATATGTATTTTAGGTGCATTGTGAAGGGCTACGTTGAAACGACGCTTATTATTATTATCTTATTAATCACCAATATATATTATTTGATCAAGTGAGTATTTCCATACCCCTTTTTGCTTATTTCACACTTTGGGGTGAAACATGTTAACTTATTATCATTGCACATGTAAACTTATTTGAGACTTGTAATCTTTATGGCAAATCATCATGCAAAGTTGTGGTTAGTTAAACTTTTATGGTTACAATGTTATGGCGTTATATGTACAATCATTAACTATTGCTAACCAGCGAAGTCATAGATCTATGGGCAAGACAAGCCTACTTTGGTTGATCCAAGTACACTTAGCTGATCGTATAATCTTGTAAATATTTGAGACTTGTAAAACTTTGTCGAGGCTTGGTTGTTGCATTGTTCATAACATCCCTAATCACTTTATTCACTAACTTATGACTTGGATTGCCATCTTTTATATAATCTATGTATTTAAAACTATGGAATGCTCACCAACATTGTTGTTGACCTTTTATTTTTAACATGTTTCAGGAAACGCCCAAGTTTGATTTCTACACATTGAAGCTTACACATCTAGGAATGGACCTAGATAAATAAGTGAATTAAAATGACTTGTTATCTTTTATGTTATGGTTTTATTCTTTGAGACTTAAGCTTGTAATGATACAATTGGATTTTATGATTAATTATATTTGGGTTAATAATAGCGTTATGTGGTTGTGAACGATCTTAACTCTCACTCCTCGACGTTTCCGCCGTCAAGGTTGGGGTGTGACAGATTGGTATCAGAGCCCATAACTATAGGTATCTAGGTTATTAGAAATGGTGACCTAGACTATAGTATGCATGAACCTTATAGAATTATGATTATATCTTGTAAAATTATATAGTTTGCATGCTACATAATGTTATGCCCACTTATGTGTAATTTGATGCCTTAGCATAGGATTGCCTAAACCTTGTTACTTGTCTCCCTAAACTTAGCTTTGACTCTTTGACTCTCCCCAAACATGAAATCTCTTAACCTTATTCTCGTCAATATGTGGGAACTTATGCTTATACTTATGATCTTTAGACGTTATGTCTAATCTATATGAATCTCATCAAGGTTTTGATTTCATGAACTTAAGAAGTTTGTGTGACACATAGACACCTGTATTCTAGATTTCCTGGCAAAAGGCCCTCGGGCTAAGGCAAGCATATCGCATAAATCCTACGGGACTAGTTATGCTTACCTGGGGATTTCTGGGATGAGTGATAAACTATGGTCAACATGCACAAATTTCTAAGGCGAATGGGTCAACTTACCTTGACGTGTCAATGTTTCCAAATGGTAATGCGTTACCAAATGGAACCATTCCATGTGCCTTACAACTCTTGCCTTATCCTTGTTAAATTATAATCCTTGTATTTCTATTTCTCGTGTCTAACTCATTTTGCATATCCCAGCATGTCTCGTCATCATGGAAAGCGTGGAAGTTCCGATCGTAAGCTAGCCGCCATGATCGCCCGACAAATGGTTGTTGTCATCCCGACTATGGTTGCTGAACTTACTAGTACCCTAATGGCTAATAGCAACAACACCAATGGGAACAATAGTGGTGCTCATGGGGAGAATAGCAACAACCAAAACGGGAACAATCCTACTTGCACCTTCAAACATTTCAACTCGTGCAAACCCACTAGTTTTAGTGGAAAAGAAGGAGCCACTGGACTTCTCGAGTGGTTTGAAAGTATGGAGAACACATTCATTATTAGTGAGTGTCCCGACGAGTTCAAGGTTCGTTATGCAACAAGTGTTCTTCAACAACGAGCACTAACATGGTGGAATAGTGAAAAGAGAAACCGTGGAACTGAGATTGCAATGGCGTTGCCCTGGGAGGAATTCAAGGATATTATGATCCAAAAGTTCTGCCCAAGAAGCGAGTTGCAAAAGCTGGAGGAGGAGTTTTGGAATCTCAAACAAGATGGTGGGAACAATTTGGCTTATTCCACCCGGCATCATGAGTTGAGTATGCTCCTACCACACATGGTGGACACTGTGCCCCGTAATATTGAGAAGTTTATCAAGGGGGTGCCACCTCAAATTCAAGATGCCGTGGTGGGTAGTAGGCCCACAACTTTGGAGGAAGCAATTACTATCACTGCACAGCTCACCGAGAATCATATAAGAGCTGGCACTATGTCGGCAAAGGGTTCCAAATCTACTGCGAAGGTGATACCCGAGGCAACAAAGGAGGTAAGGGCTGAGTTGTCTTCTCAAAACAAAAAGCGTAAGTTCATCCTGACGCGCAACTACGCTGTGACCGCCCCAAATGCTCCTCAAAAACAAATGGTAGTTGCAAATCAAGCCGCCATGGCTAAAGTTTATACCGGTCCACATCCTATGTGTAACACGTGCAAGTACCATCATTCAAGCAACTCTCCATGCCGAGTTTGCTCATTATGTGGGAAGTATGGACACTTGGTAACTACTTGCCTTCGTGCGCCAAACAACACTGCCATGCTTACCAACCGAACCTGCTATAACTGTGGCGAGCCCGGTCATATTCGTCCACAATGTCCTCGCAATGCGGGAACTGTGCCACCGGCTCGTGGAAGGGCTTTCAACATCAATGCTAACCAAGCTCAAGCCAACAACGACGTGGTGAATGGTACGTCGTTGAACTTTTTTTTTAATCGTCTCTTGTCTTATAGAATTTCCTATATGTGTTCATCATACCAATAATGGATTCTTACCAAACAGGTATGTATCTTGTAAATAGTCATTATGCCTCTGTATTGTTTGATTCGGGTGCCGATAGGAGTTTCGTGTCCTTAGAATTCGAGCCTATACTTTCTAAACCGCGTGTTAATCTGGAGAGATCTTTCACGGTCGAGGTCGCCGATGGAAAATCTATCGTCATTGACGTCGTAATACGTGACTGCACCTTGAGCCTTAACGAACATGAGTTCTTCGTCGACTTTATTCCTATGCACCTGGGAAGCTTTGATGTTATCATTGGTATGGATTGGTTAGCCAAGCAACGTGCGAAAATTCTATGCTTCGAGAAGTGTATCCGAATTTCTTTACCGACTGGTGATACCTTAAGCGTCTTTGGGGAGAAATCATCTCAAGGACTCAAACTCATGTCTTGCATCAAGGCCCGTAAGTGCTTAAGTAAAAACTACATGGCTTTCATGGCATATGTAGTTAATACGAAAGCCAAGGGTAAGGAGTTGAAGGACATTCCTATTGTGCGAGACTTTCCCGAAGTTTTTCCCGAGGATCTTAAAGGGTTACCTCCCATGCGAGAAGTTGAGTTCAAGATTGATTTAATCCCTGGTGCAAACCCTGTGGCTAAATCGCCTTATCGTCTTGCACCTTCTGAAATGCAAGAACTCGCTAGTCAACTGCAAGAGTTGACCGATAAGGGTTTTATTCGCCCTAGTTCATCACCGTGGGGTGCACCTGTACTATTTGTGAAGAAAAATGATGGTTCATTTCGTATGTGCATCGATTACCGCGAACTCAACAAGCTTACTATCAAAAACCGATACCCTCTTCCTCGAATCGATGATCTCTTCGACCAACTTCAAGGAGCAACTCAATTCTCAAAGATCGATCTACGTTCTGGGTATCATCAATGTCACACCCCAACCTTGACGGCGGAAACGTCGAGGAGTGAGAGTTAAGATCGTTCACAGCCACATAACGCTATTAATAACCCAAATATAAATTATTCATGACCCTCAATTGTATCATTACAAGCTTAAGTCTCAAAGTAACAAACAACATAACATAAAAGATAACAAGTCTTTCTTGTTTCATTATTTATCTAGGTCCATTTCTAGATGTGCAAGCTTCAAAGAGTAGGTATCAAACTTGGGCGTTTCCTGAAACATGTTAAAAATAAAAGTCAACAATAATATTGGTGAGCATTCCATAGATTTAAATACATAGGTTATAAAAAGATGGCAATTCAAATTATAAGTTAGTGAATAAAGTGATTAGGGATGTTATGAACAATGCAACAATCAAACCTCGACAAAATTTTACAAGTCTCAAACGTTTACAAGATTATACGATCAGCTAAGTTTACTTGGATCAACCAAAGCAGGCTTGTCTTACCCATAGATCTATGACTTCGCTGGGCTAGCAATAGTTAATGATTGTGCATATAGCGCCATAACATGGTAATCACAAAAAGTCCAACTAACCACAACTTTACATGAGGAATTGCCATAACGTTTACAAGTCTCAAAGATGTGTACAAGTGCAATGATAATACGATAACATGTTTCACCCCCAAAGTGTGAAAATATGAAAAAGGGGTATAGAAATACTCACTTGATCAAATAATATATATTTGTTGATTAAATGAATAATAATAACGACGTTTCGACGTAGACTTTCACAATGCACTTAAAACAAATACATATTTACAAGGTTACAATTTAATAATATAATTAATGGTTTAAACGAGACTAGGATTGCAATTTGGTATTTGAGGATTTTAATTAGATGGCGTTGATTAGAGAGGTCATATATAATTGTTTTAATTCAAGAAAATATCATGTAAAGAATTTTAAAGAGATAAAAGCCTTTATAACAATTTTGTAAGATTATAATATATAATTTTCTATAATAGTCATGATTGATCTATAAAATGTTTAGTGTCCAAATAATCATTAAATGATTTCAAAGAAAAATACTATATAGAGTTTATTTTTTTACATAATTAACCTAGAAAAATATTTGTTAAATTTTTATTTTATAAGAAAATTATTAAGGTAATTGTAGAAAATGGTAGAATAACTTTAAAAATTTATAAAGTTTACAAAACTACTTTTTATAATTTTCAGAAGATTTTCAATATTTTTTTAAAGGCTGAAAAAGCCTAAAAAATGTTGAGGGTGCTCGGGTTCGAACCCGGGACCCCTAGGTTAGCCGGCGAGTGGGGAACCAGTGAACCAAGGCCGTGGCCGCGGTTTATCTTGGTTTGGAATTCTTTTAAACACAACCTAGTAGGTTTCCCCCAAAACCCAAGAACCCTAGTTTGTTCAAAACCAAAATTGAAGATCGATTCGATGTTAACGCTCGAGTTAATCATGGGGCTTTGCATCCCCACTGTATTTCGAGCATACCCATGTGTTCAATTACCCGATTAAAAGCTGAACTGACGATGAACAGAGAAGAACCGGTCGCGGCTTGCGTCTTAGGCTTGATCAAATAGTAAATGGCGATGAAACTCGAATTCGTTCTACAGAAAGCTTCTAATAGTTCTAATGAAGAAAAGCCCTCTATCAATAGCAGTCAAAAATGCTTAGAAGATAGTCGTTGCTCGAGTTACAGGTTCGCGATAAAGAGGTAATCAAACGAGATGTTTATGTTTATTTCAGGTGAAATTGAAGATTGTATTCGATTAAAGGTAGATAACCGTTCGTTAGTGTTAAATTAATTGAGTTATTATTGGTGTTTAAGGCTCGAACGCTCGTTTGATGTACACGACCGTTACTCGACATGTTCGGGTCCATAACGGTTGTTTAATCCCAATTAAAGATCATAATTGAGTTTGGAATGCGTTGGTGAACCGTTTAGGATCATTCGGTATTAAAATTGAGGGGTTTAGGGTGAGTTTAGAGGTCGCCGGAGCCGTAGCCGGCGATGGCCGGATGGCCGACCGGAAAAACGGGAAAGAAGAGAGATAAGGTATAGAAGTTTAGATTAATTACACAAATGGTCCCTCAACTTTAAAATTCTCTAATTTCATGTGTAAACTTCCATTTAAAGTTTACTAACTTGACAAGTCAACCCCCTTAACTTCCTTAATTTAAGTTTTAAATTAAATTTTAAGTTAATAACTCCTATAAATTGATATTATTAATAACAATATTATTATTATTGTTATTATTTTTAATTATTATTAACAATATTGTTATTATTATAAACTATTAGTAACGTCATTATATTCAATTTAATAGTTTAAGTTATTAACCTTTAAAAGAACTAACAAGAAACAAACATAAATAAACCATAAGTTCCATGAATGACAACAATAGTCCATACAAAAAAAATAAACGACATTAACTAATAGTTAACAAGAAACTACGAGATGTTACAATCAACTACGTGTTCATGATGATGACATTCCAAAGACCGCTTTCCGTACTCGATATGGACACTACGAGTTCATGGTCATGCCTTTTGGCTCGACCAATGCGCCTGCTGTGTTCATGGATCTCATGAATCGAGTATGTAAACCGTATTTGGATAAGTTCATGATCGTGTTTATTGATGACATTCTTATTTATTCCAAGACAAAAATCGATCACGAGACGCACTTGCGACAAGTACTTGGACTTTTGAAGAAGGAGCAATTATACGCCAAGCTTTCCAAGTGTGAATTTTGGTTGGAGGAAGTTCAATTCTTAGGGCATGTGGTGAATAGCCAAAGAATTCACGTGGACCCCGCTAAAATTGAAGCCTTGAAGAATTGGTGTGTTCCCACAACCCCAACTGAGGTTCGTTCTTTTCTAGGCTTAGCGGGATATTACCGAAGGTTCATAGCAATTTTTCGAAGATTGCTAAACCGTTAACGGCTCTAACCCAAAAGAATCGACTTTTTGAATGGGGACCCGAACAAGACGAGGCTTTCGAGACATTAAAACGCAAGTTGTGTAACGCGCCTATTCTCACACTTCCCGATGGAAACGATGACTTTACCGTGTATTGCGACGCTTCTAATCAAGGTCTTGGTTGTGTTCTCATGCAACGAGGCAAAGTTATAGCATACACGTCGAGGCAATTGAAGGTTCATGAAGTGAACTACACAACTTATGATCTTGAACTTGGTGTTGTGGTTTTCGCATTGAAGATTTGGCGACACTATTTATATGGGACGCAATGCATAGTCTACACCGATCATAAGAGTCTTTAACACATGTTCAATCAAAAGGATCTCAACATGAGACAAAGACGTTGGATTGAGTTGATTAGCGATTACGACTGCGACATTCGCTATCACCCTGGAAAGGCGAATGTTGTAGCCGACGCGCTAAGTCGCAAGGTCCACAACAAGATTGTCTCGCTTCAAGAAATTCGAGATCGAAGGCAATGGTTTGATACGCTAGGAGAATTTGATACCGAGATTCATGTGGATGTCAACGAGGCTACTATCATGCTTCAAAACATAAGGATCGATAGTGACCTCGAGTTATGCATTCGCGAGGCTCAACAAGCGGCACTAACCGACGAAGGGAAAGATGAAGATTTGATGTCTAACGTTCGGTCACAATTGGAGACAAAACCGAACGGCATTTGGTACTTCTTGAATCGACTTTGGATCTCGAATCGCGACAACCTTCGGCACTTCATTATGAACGAAGCTCATCAAACCCGATATTCCATTCATCCTGGCTCCGATAAGATGTACATGGACCTGCGTGGTCAATATTGGTCGCCTGGAATGAAGAAAGATATTGCAACTTATGTTTCCAAGTGTCTCACGTGTGCAAGGGTCAAAGCCGAACATCAACGACCAAGTGGTTTACTTGAGCAACCTGAAATCCCTATGTGGAAATGGGAACATATATCCATGGATTTCGTAACCAAGTTACCTCGTACACCTCGTGGCCATGATAGCATATGGGTCATTGTTGACCGTTTGACCAAGACAGCACATTTCATACCCATACGAGATACGTACAAGGTTTCAAGGTTGGCTCGAATCTATGTTGACGAAATTGTAAGTCGTCATGGCGTGCCGTTGCACATTATTTCCGATCGAGATGCTCGTTTCACTTCGCACTTTTGGTCTTCGATGCAAGAACTCTTGGGTACTCAATTGGATTTAAGTACGGCTTACCATCCTCAAACCGATGGTCAAACCGAACGAACAATCCAAACCCTCGAGGATTTACTGCGTCTTTGTGTCCTTGATTTTGGTGGCGATTGGGATACGCATTTACCGCTCGCGGAATTTTCGTATAACAATAGTTATCACTCAAGTATCAAAATGGCACCATTCGAGGCTTTGTATGGTTGTAAATGCTGTTCCCCAATCTGTTGGACTAACATTGGGGAAAATATTATCACTGGTCCGGAACTTATTCAAGAAACGACCGACAAAATTTCCAAAATTCGAAATAACCTCGAGGTGGCTAGAAGTCGCCAAAAGAGTTATGCCGATAAAAGACGCAAACCGTTGGAGTTTCAAGTCGACGACATGGTTCTTCTTAAGGTCTCTCCATGGAAGGGTGTTGTACGTTTTAGGAAGAATGGTAAGTTAGCCCCACGTTTTGTAGGACCCTACAAGATTCTGAAAAGAATTGGGAAAGTGGCTTACAAACTGGAGCTACCTTTTGAACTTAGCGGAGTTCATCCTGTCTTCCATGTCTCAAACCTGAGGAAGTGCTTGGCTGATGAAAATTTGCATGTTCCACTAGAGGAAATTCAAATTGATGAGTCATTGCATTTCGTTGAGAAGCCTGTTGAGATTATGGATCGCACCCTGAAGAAGACCCGAACAACTACCACACCTATCGTTAAAGTCCGTTGGGAAAACAAACGTGGAGCTGAGTTCACTTGGGAGCGTGAGGATCATATGAAGGAGAGATACCCGCATTTGTTCTCTTAGTTTTATTCTTAATTTCGGGACGAAATTCTTTTAAGTTAGGGAGACTGTAACATCTTGTAATTTTGGGTTAAATTAAAGTTAACATTGTTAGGTTCTTGTATGGGCTAATTTTGTCATTTATGAAACTTGTGAATTTGTCATGCGTATTCTTTGTTGCCTTTAATTTTCTAATCAACTAATAATTATGATAATAATAATAAGTAACAACAATAACGATAATAATAAATAATTATAAGAGCAATAATAATTATGTTACTAACAACACTAATAATAGTAATAATAATAATAATAATAAAATTATAACAATAATAATAATAAACTAAGAATAATATCAACTATAATAATTTGGTTATTAATAATAAAGAATTAGTAAACTTAAAATGTATAAAATCTTGATTTAAAAGTCAAGAGGGCCTAGTTGTCATTTTAGAAACCTTAAAAGAAAGGTTTGCACATTAAATATCAACTTTTAAACCTCAGGGACCATTTATGTAGATTTACAAAACCCAAACCCCCTCCCCTTTCTTTAACCCGTTTTCCCGGTGGTAAGTCCGGCCACCGGCGGCCGACTCTCCGGCCACCTTAAACCTTTGAATTTCGACATTTCTTTAACCCAAAACCGGTACCAAACCTTTCTAGCACACGTTTCGAACATGAAAGCACCAATTAAACGAAGTTAAACATCGGTTACAAACTCCAATCGAATGGGTAATCGATGCCTTTAATCCTCTAACCGTTCGGTCATTAAAATTCAATAATAACTCAATTAACTTAACCTAACGAATCGTCTATCTACTCCTAAACGTTTAATCAACAAAAATTCATCTGAAACAAACACTCTCAACAAGTTCGATCACCATCTTCACCGAGAACCTGCGTGTACTCGAAGTTCATCGTTTGGGCATCAAGTACTGAAATTGATAAGGGTTTTGGAATCAAGATCATCATCTCAGGGTACCCGCAAGGTTAATTGAATTATAATAAACATTTCCACTTTGTTTGCATATGTTACGGTCGCGATCTGTTCTTCGTGAGATTCATCTTCAATTCGAACGTGTTCGGGTAATTAAAAGTATATTTTTGTTCGAATTTACATGGGGAACAAAAGCCCCATGGTTAATTCGATTAACAACATCGTTTGATGCTTTAATTTGGGGATCAATCGAATTTAGGGTTCTAGGATTTAGGGGTGTTCTACTGATTTATGTTAAAACAATTGGAATCGGATTATACCGCGGCTGAGAGCCTTGGTTCACCGGTTCACACTCCACAATTCAACTTAGAGGTCCCGGGTTCGAACCCGGGCACCCTCTTATTATTTTTAAAATGGCTTTTTAGCCTTAATTCTATTTTAGAAAAATTTTATTACATATAAAAATGATTTTTACAAACTTCTAATCTTTTAAAAATCAACAAAATATTTTCTGTAAATTTATCCTTATAAAATATTTTAAATTTTATTATAAAAATTATAACTAAGTATTGTTATAAAAAATGGATTTATATAATAATTCGAATTATTAATTATTATTGAATCTTATGTTTTCTTTGATCAAAGATATATGTTATATTACACAAATTATTAAAAATGGTTATATTTCCTTTAAAATTTTATAACGTTACTTCTCTATTGAACAAAATATAAATAAGAGTTTACTAAATTGTTTACAAAACCCCAAAATCCTAAAACCCTAGTTCGCGTTAAAACGTTAATTTTATTATTAAACTTAAACCTTGTAAATATATGTATTTTAGGTGCATTGTGAAGGGCTACATTGAAACGACGCTTATTATTATTATTCTTATTAATCACCAATTATATATTATTTGATCAAGTGAGTATTTCCATACCTCTTTTTGCTTATTTTCACACTTTGGGGTGAAACATGTTAACTTATTATCATTGCATTTGTAAACTTATTTGAGACTTGTAATCTTTATGGCAAATCATCATGCAAAGTTGTGGTTAGTTGAACTTTTGTGGTTACCATGTTATGGCGTTATATGTACAATCATTAACTATTGCTAGCCCAGCGAAGTCATAGATCTATGGGCAAGACAAGCCTACTTTGGTTGATCCAAGTACACTTAGCTGATCGTATAATCTTATAAACATTTGAGACTTGTAAAACTTTGTCGAGGCTGGTTGTTGCATTGTTCATAACATCCCTAATCACTTTATTCACTAACTTATGACTTGGATTGCCATCTTTTATATAATCTATGTATTTAAAACTATGGAATGCTCACCAACATTGTTGTTGACCTTTTATTTTTAACATGTTTCAGGAAACGCCCAAGTTTGATTTCTACACATTGAAGCTTACACATCTAGGAATGGACCTAGATAAATAAATGAATTAAAATGACTTGTTATCTTTTATGTTATGGTTTTATTTCTTTGAGACTTAAGTTTGTAATGATACAATTGGATTTTATGATTAATTTATATTTGGGTTAATAATAGCGTTATGTGGTTGTGAACGATCTTAACTCTCAATCCTCGACGTTTCCGCCGTCAAGGTTGGGGTGTGACACCATTGTTGGAGCTATGGTAGCGATTCTCAACCTCCTTGTCACCTTATTTGTTAAATCAGCTCTGTTGTCAGCGGCCAACATTCCTTCTCAAGCGTCACATGGAATCTTGATTCCTTCTCAGCGGCATTAATTTTGTCATATCTCTCTTACTTGATTGACTAGGATTAGAATGAACATGTGGTTGTGGCGGCGCGATGGTTGCAGTAGTGGTAGTAGTGCGATGATTGATGTAGTGGTGGTGTTTACGGTGGTTGTTATAGTAATGGTAGTGTTTATCCATCATTTTTGAGTTTTGACATTTTAGTCAATTACTCACAAGTTACGCACATCATTAGGGTCATTGCAATACCGAGAGTGGTCATAACACATCCAATTGTCCATTCATAACTTTCCATTGCAGAACCATTTATGTTCATTTAGGATATTAACGAATCACATAAACAAAAACATTCAATTTATTAACGAATGTACAAAAACAAGAAATTTTGTTTGTTTTGTTCATGTTTGTTTATTTTTTAGTTAAATTTAAATGAACAAACAAGTTGTTCATTTCTTTTTGTTCGTTTATAGGCATACCAATATCTATGTTTAATATTGTATACTTTTGATTGTTAAAACGTCACTACAAGGAGAATCACTACTAATCTGAACGACATAAGTTTTATGAATAAAATATTTGAGAAAACAGATTAATTAACTTATACAATATATTTGTACTCGTCAACAATATACTTCTTAAAAATATGATATACTTGTAGTATTTAGTTATTAAAGCCTTTAAAAAATAAAGAGATACAAAATTAATATGATTGTTTCTCATGAGTCGTAAACCAAAGTTTATGTGGTACTTATTCTATACATAAAATCTTAAACATTTTTTCCCTTCCATGAATTCTTGCACATCATGCCGCCATACACAAATGCTTTTGCTTTAATTTATGATTTGTGCACTGTTAGTTATTACATGTCTTGCTTGGGCCACGACTTTTTTTTTATTTTTTATATTATAAATCCGGAGCACTTAAGTGTGCACATGTGCACACGAAATTGTAGACATTTTTTGTATTTTTTTAAACAATAGTTTTTCATATAAACATGTTATGTTTTCTTATTTATTTTGTCGGTTTTATTATTTATTTTACCCAACTTATTTTTGTCCAACCCATATTTTACCCCGTAACAAAAATTTAGAAATCCGCCATTAAATAAAGCGGTCTCTTAAACATCCAATACATTGAGAGTTGTAATGAGAAATCGCCCTTTAACCTTCACTTTAAGTAGTTTACCCATCCAAAAACATGATAAAAATAATACAAGGGGAAAGAGTGTAACATAATAAAAGTTGAAGGGGGTTGATAAGTTCATACATATTACATGTGTGTAATCTGAACTCTTCACTTTTCACATGAGAGTGACTCCTTCAATCAAGACCTCAAGAAAACCGCTTAACGGCAAAATCTCCTTCGGATGTGAAGCTTTACAACGAGAGATCCTCAACCAACAAAAACCCCTTGTCTCTCTCACGCAAAGCTACACACTTTCTCTCTCACACACCACCAGATGATTTCCCACTAGAATCTTCCATTCAAGGTTCTATTCTATTTCACGATCCTTTACGTCCTCAATTGGGTCTGTCAATCTATCTCCCCTTTCTGCTTTTCTTCTCTCTCCGATGGAGACTCTGCTGCACCCATGCCCCAATTTCGCCCCCAAATCGGTGGTGAAGGTGGGTGTTGTGAAGCAATCTGCTTTTTGTTCGTTTGGGTTTGGGAAACAGAGGAGGTGGAATGTGAAATTGAGGGCCGTTGGCAGGAGCTCGCAAGATGGGTCGTCTTCTGTTGAAGATGTGAGCAAGGATGGCGTGTTGTTGGGTGCGGAGAAAGATGACTCTGGTTCCATTGTTGGGTTTCATTTGGTTCCTCAATCGGGTATGGTTTCTTGCTTCGGCTTTTGGTGTTTTTATGATGATTCTTGTTGGAAAGTTGAATTCTGTTGGTGATGATTTGGTGTTTTCATGTTTAAAAGGAAATGTCTTTGGGTGTCTGATGTTAAATTCATCTCAATTTCAGTAAAGTTTTGATTTTTATTTTTTTTGTAATTATGTTTGATTGCTTTATGCGGTCTGCTTTTGTTAATCTGATGCTAGTCTTTATTGTAAATTATGGCTTGCATTACCAAATTAAACTCCTGAAGTTTGAGAGTGGATTTCTTATATTTCTGTTTCTTCAAAGATAAATGTTATTGACAATTTTGTAATTATGGGTCTGTCTAAAGACTAAAGTAGTGAATTTCTTGATTAAGTGAATTTCATATTCACCCCACAAGAAACATAATATTAAATGTACCCGTTTTAATAACCTTGTAATTTAAAGGATAGAAGTAAGATTTGCGTTCATCAGACCCTATAGATAGCTTTTATAAGTGAGATTATACCGGTTATGTTTGTTTGTTGGTTTGTATGTTATTTAAATACAAGTTCGAGGGTGATATATGAAATTATTCGTTCTGGATTTAAGGTATGTTTGTCACACTGTTAAACATAATCACCATTTCCTAATTGCTCTTCAATTTTCTGCAAAGTGTATGGTGAAATTTTAGAAAGAATTGTGGTTGGGCATCTGATGTCAAAATGGTTTCAATCTCTGTGGAATTTGTAATTAAACAAGAACTTCCTTTACAAACTTCTCTGTGTGTATTTCATGATTTCATGCTTGAAAAACCAGGTGTCACTGAAGTTAGCAACCCTAGTGATGTCGTATCAAATGATAAAGAAGTGATTGTGGATGATGTCTTAACAGACGAAAGACCTACAAAAGTGACCTACAACATTGTTTTTGTTACTTCTGAGGCAGCACCTTACTCCAAAACTGGTGGTTTAGGAGATGTTTGTGGCTCTTTGCCCATTGCGCTTGCAGCACGTGGGCATCGTGTGATGGTTGTTACACCTAGATATATGACTGGTGGACCGTCAGATAAAAAGTTTGCTGGTGCCGTTGATCTTGATTGTCGAATTAATGTTTCTTGTTCGGGAGGGGTACATGAGGTTGCCTTTTTTCATGAGTATAGAGCAGTGTTGATTGGGTAAGTAGGTTATTTGAGTTACATAATCATCAGTTTATGTTAAAAGAGGCAATATTTGCTGGCCTAAATGATCAAAACATGGTAAATTTTGGGTCTTTCTGTTGATCTTTTGTGTCTGTTTGGGTAAATGATCAAAGTATATAAACAAAACTGTGCAATCAAAATTAAATAGTATTAATTTGGAATTAAACAAATGAGGAGAGGTTTTTAGCGTTTTGGACCCATTCATCTTCATTGTAGTTATTTAATATTCTTAATGCTGCAAATAATTATTTTCAGTTATAACTTGATAATTTTAAAATTAGGTTTAATATATTGGTATTATGAATTTAAGAATAAAAAGAAAATTTTAGCTGGTAATCCTCTCACTTTTTCAAAATATCCCACAGTTATGACCCGAACATGTTTAGTCCCTTGAACCAACCTACACATCTTTTCACCTCTACTTTTGTAAATTTTATCAACTTATGGAAATTTCTTATAATATTTTTCAGGTGTTTGTGGACCACCCTTCTTTCCACCGACCTGGAAATCCATATGGTGACACCTATGGGGCATTTGGTGATAACCAGGTGCTAATTAAGGAAATAATAATCTATTTACTTAAGTGTTTTATTTTTTTGTTTATCAAAAGTAACATTCTTTACTTTTTGGCGCAGTTTCGGTTCACCTTACTCTCTCATGCAGCATGTGAAGCTCCTTTAGTGCTTCCTTTGGGAGGGTTTACATATGGTGAAAAATGTTTGTTCCTTGCCAATGACTGGCATGCTGGTCTTGTGCCGGTGTATGCCATTAACCCACTTAATATTCTTCATTTTTGTTTTGTTTTATCATATTGTATATTGCATTCTGTTATGCAAAAAAAATATTAAATATAAAATAAAAACATTTTTATTGCTCAGTTTTTAATACCTGCAGTCTGACCTCTGTATTATGCTTTAGACTATTGGCAGCAAAGTATCGCCCCTATGGAGTATACAAGGATGCTAGGAGTATTGTTGTGATACATAACCTTGCACACCAGGTATGATCCTTCTCAAAACAGGGTAGTAAATTTGTTATCTTCTTGACACTTGTAGCATGAGAAAATATATAATAACATAAGAACTTATATACATATTGTTGTAGGAAATATAGTGAAATGATATTAGTGAAAATCATGCTTTGCTGTGGGTTTATATTTTGCAGTTATTTAAGTACAAGAGTGACAAAAAACCAATATGATCTGCAATATGAATTTACTCGTTTATAAGTATTGTGTACATATCAACATTTAGTATATTATAGCATTTTGATTTATACTTTTACTTATTGTTTGCCAATACCAGGATAATTTTGTATTCATTTAAGTACAAAAGTGACAAAAAAACATAACAAGAGTGACGAAGAACCAACATGATGGTATTTTGATTTATGCTTTTGCCTATTATTTGAATATACCAAGAAGGATAATTTTAAATTTTTTTGTTTGTGTTTGTGTTTGTGTTGTGTTTGTGTTTGATTTGATTTGTTGAGGTTAAGAACACAGTTTTGTTTGGGCTGAACCGCTAATTACTATTCCAAATTATGGCAAAACAAACCGGCTAATTTGATTGCGTCCACCCGGCCTGCCTAAACGGTTCGGTTTGGCTATTTGAAATGGTTTTCTTTTTAAGTTTTCTTTTTCAAAATCATTAGTTTGTATTAAATTTTTAAAAATGATAAAGTTGATTTAAGAATATTCCAAAAATGAATAAAATAAACAATAAAGGTAAATGGCTAGATCCAAGTTCAAAACCGTGAATCAAACTATACAAATCTCACACCGGCTTAATTCTCCCATTTGCTTAGGTTTGGGTGGTTCGGTTGGTTTCAACACTTGTGAACATACCTATTAAGGTTGTTAGAATCTTATTTAATTAAATATGCAAGTCATTATCAATGGATTTTGTATTCACTGCTAATCATGTTGGTACTTATTATTAAGTAAATAAGAGGAAAATAAAGATATATATTAATAACAATAAGTTAATACTAATTAATAAATACATAACATTGTGACAACATAATATATATAATACATTAGTTTGACATGATAGAAATCAGAATAGGCGACAATGTGATTATTATCTCCAAAAGACACATGTGTCTATTAATATAAAACAATAAAACACAATTAGAAAGACATAAAAGTTTCAATAACATAAGTTTATTAAGTTACTATTATAAGACCTTAAACATATATCTATTAAGTAGTTAATGTATTTCAATAAATATAACAACGAGATATTTAATGGTTTAAATATTTGCAATAAAATTATAGAACTTATAAAAGTGATTTATCTTGATGTTAAATCATATAAGTTAAGATATGTTGTATTAAACCTATACTTGTATCTTGTGTTAATTGTCAGTGTGAAGCTCTGAAATTGCTATATATATAACATGGAGGAATAAAGTTATTCAAGTGACAAAATTGGAAGTGAGATGTTACTAAAGAGGTGTCAAAAATAAAAGAAGCAATATTAGCACAAGAATATTCTACTTAAAATTCACGCATTCCACCATCTGACGCTCACCAAATTGCAAACTAAATTGCACAGAATGATAAAATATAACCAGTATAATTGTAAACATTATATTAACTAACTTGTGAGTTAAAAAGGACCAAAATGCTATATTAACATGTATGACAAGTAACAATAATAAAATTCTATACACATAAGTTCTGAAAAACCAAAATAAGTCCAATTTTAAAACAAACCTAAATAGGAAGTGTGAACTTCACAAATTCTACATGTTGAAGTGTGGAAATGTCATGAATATATAGCTAATATGTTGTAGTGTGTGATGTTGAGAAGCATTAATTTTATTGCATCTAGGCAAAAGCTTAAGCTAGACTAGTGTCTTATCTGTATCTTGTGTTATCTTTACATATTGTAGGGAGTTGAGCCTGCATCAACTTATGGCAATTTTGGATTGCCCCCAGAGTGGTATGGAGCTTTGGGGTGGGTATTTCCTACCTGGGCAAGAACACATGCTCTTGACACCGGTGAAGCCGTTAATGTTCTAAAAGGTGCAATTGTCACTGCTGATCGTATACTGACAGTGAGCCAGGTAATAAAAAAGATAAAACTACCGACTGCCATGTAACTTGTGATTGCACACAATTAAATAAAGCCACCCAACCAATCATATCCGCCCATATTTCACTTCTTAATATACAGGGGCATTTACATATTTCCCCTTCCTTAACTCATTAATTACATATTTACCCAAGTTAAAAAATAATTACATATTTCCCCTTTCTAAAACATATATATTACATATTTACCTGTTTTATCAATATTAGTTATTGAATGATTATTGTATCCATATTTTACTAAGTTATTTTTACACATTTCTCCTTTCTAATAACATCAATCACATATTTGCTCAAGTTTGAGTCTTCTATATAAATAAAAGCAATAAAATTACAACTTTAGATACAAATTTTTAAAAATTCACTTCAAAACAATAATAGTCGATAATCAGAGTTATATTTCCAAATACAAAACACATTTTTAAAAGTAATAAAACAATTATAATAGCAAAACATCAATACTTAAAAATCCCGTGGTAAAAACAAGATAAAATAGTCATTTGATATGTTAATTTTAATAAAATGGATTAATATGTAAGATATATTTAAATAAAAGGGGAAATATGTAATTGATTTTATGCATTGGAGAAATATGTAATTTATGATCTTAAGAAGGGGAAATATGTAAAAATCCCTAACATAAATATAACAGGATTGTTAATGTGTTTGGTTGTTGTGATCAGGGCTATTCTTGGGAAATTACAACTCCAGAAGGTGGAAATGGTCTAGATGAGCTTCTCAGTAGTCGAAAGACTGTTTTAAATGGTATGTACTTTGCAGTCCATATATATTAATAACCTCTCTATAGTAATTGTTTGTAAGTTCACTGTTCAACATGTTTTTTATGTATGGTTTCACTGTTTCAGAAATGTATATAGATTTCTATTTTGAGTTATGATTTAACTTCAAGGCACCCTCGGCACAATAATATGTATCTGTTAGAACCTGAAAATTGAATGCTTAAATATAGAACAAACAGCCTTATTCGATATAGGCTAAATCTCCAATTACAAAGGTAAAAACCCAAGTTGATAAATAAAACCATCCACCCCATTTAAAATGCAGGAACACTAATATTTAAACTAAACATTGGTGGGAACGGTTAACCCCACTACCTCTACTCCTGAATTTTTAATTGTTTTCCTTCCTTTCAATTTCCCGCCACTTGAATTCCCCACATTCAGCAAACTGGGTCAGATCTGGCCTGGGCCCAACAGTGGGTTCGTATCAGTACATCATTTTCCTCTAAATTGCTTGTTTGTAGTTATGCATGCTTTCACTCCTTTTTACATTGATCATATGTGTAAGTAATCTGATAATCTATTATATAGGGATCACAAATGGCATTGATATAGAGGAATGGAATCCATCTCTAGATGCGCATATCCCTTCACACTACACTCTGGATGACCTTTCAGGGAAGGTTGTATTCTCTTTTCTTTCAATTGTAGAAATAACCACATGCGAAATGATGATGTCATAAATGGCTTAGGGGCTGTTTGTTTTTGGCCTGACCCGGCTGACCGACTGACTCGATCAGCGGGTCAGCCCGTTTGATTTCGGCTTCGAGCTCGGCTGACCGGGTCTCTACTGCTGACCCAGACCTTGAAAAAAAATGTGCTGACCGGCTAACCCGCAGGCCGCGGCCCCCTCGCGACCTGCAGGCTGTCACCCCCTTCGACCCGCAAGCCGCCTCCCCTTGCCGTGGTGGTTCCGACCGGTGGTGTGACTCCGGTGGGTTTTGTTACTTAAATATTGAATCGTTTTGGTTTCATTCAGATACTAAATCAAACAGCAAAGTTTCAGTCAGATGCATACCCAGTCAGAACTTCTAACTGGGTCAACTTCTGAATCAGTCAGAACTTACCCAGTCAGTGTAATCAAACAGTCCCTTAGTCAGTTTGGATGATGGGTTTTAAACTGGTTCAGGCCAAAAGGGGTAATTTTAGGTGCCCTTCACTTATTGTGTTAAAGGTTTAATTTTTTAAAGAATAATTATGTGTCAAATATGCAGTTATATCATTTCCGTAAATCTAATATCTCTAAAAACACTATCAGGATGTTTTATTAAGTAGAAGCACACTTTGGTACATGAGCAGATTGTATCCATTTAGCAAATATAGGTACAATTAAGATTTGTTTATCCGGATTACCAAAGGCAAGCACGACATCATTATGAACACAAATTCCGATTTTGGATGACCCATTTGGCCATTTCAAAAAAGAAAAAAAGTATTTTGGCATACCTATTCGTTAGGATTTTCAAGGATCTTTTTGTAATATGCAGATTGAATGCAAGATTGCTCTTCAAAGAGAATTAGGTCTACCAGTTCGGCCAGACTGTCCATTGGTAAGATATACCCATTGTGAATTTTGATAAAATACAATATAAATAACAGAAATTAACATTCTCAACAGATAGGGTTTATTGGGAGATTGGACTACCAGAAAGGTATCGACATAATTCTATCGGGGACTCCAGACTTGTTGCAAGATGATGTTCAATTTGTAAGTAACTTGCTTAATCAACATCTAGTTTAGGAATTGGACAAAGTATGGGACCTTCATACGTGTGAAGATTAAATGTTACAGATAATGCTTGGATCTGGAGAAAAACAATATGAAGACTGGATGAGAGCCACTGAAGCAGCGTTTAAAGATAAATTCCGTGGATGGGTTGGGTTCAATGTTCCCATATCTCACCGAATAACAGCAGGGTGAAGTACACTGGTTTATATTTTCAAATAGAAGGAAAAACATTCACGAGGATAAAATTTAGCTCACTAATTATTTTTGATAAATATGCAGATGTGATATATTATTAATGCCATCGAGATTCGAGCCCTGTGGATTAAATCAGTTGTATGCAATGAGATATGGAACCGTGCCAGTGGTCCATGGAACCGGAGGACTTGGAGTGAGTTTAATCAAGATTATTTCTTGTAGTTTAGTAAATGTGCCAATCTCGACCCATTTACGTCTAAATAGGTTGCTTTCGGTTATGTTCTATACCAAATGGGTCTAGTAAAAGAAGTTACCTAATCAAATGAGTTGGATGGTTCAAAAGTTTGAAGAGGAGACGAAAACTTACATTTAGTTCATACCTTCTTAAAACATTTTATTCAAAAAGAGTATTATTGTAATATAGTAGAATAATAACTTAAAAGTGGACAAGGAAGTGTTTTCTGGAGCACTCGACCCGACCCATACTAAGAAAGTACTCTTTTGGCCCACTACTCAACCAATCATATTTGGCAATTGTGGTGGTTAGTTTTTATTTTCTAAGAACTATAAATGCTGTCCAACTAAGTATGGACTTTATCTTATCTAGGACACGGTGAAGACTTTCAATCCATTTGCTGATGAAGGAAAAGGTGAAGGTACCGGGTATGTATTTAGCCAAAAAACTATCCAGGAGAGAGTGATAAAATATGTCAATGAAACTGGATATTAATATACCTGTCGTCCTAGTCTTTCTGATTTTTGTTTTGTTTAACAGATGGGCGTTTAAACCTTTGACAAAGGAAAGCATGTTGCATGTAAGTTATCACCAAACAATATCTTAGGTCATGTTCATCATGGCTACCGCTACCTTGATTTTATCTCTTGTGTGTCTTTACATTGCTCATCATGTTTGCTTTGATAACATATTGTCTGGTTACACTAAGGTTACTCCTATAAAAAAGAAATGCCCTCCTATATTAATAAAAATATACAAAATGGCCTTTTCGATATAATCCATCTAAATAACTTCCGTGAAGCTTAAAACTTTAGTATGGTGATCATCTTGTAGGCACTACGGGTTGCTATAGAGACTTGCAGGAAACACAAGAGTTCTTGGGTAGGTTTGATGAAGAGAGGAATGGAAAGGGATTACTCATGGGATAATGCTGCAGTCCAGTATGAACAAATTTTCGAATGGGCTTTCATTGATCCTCCTTATGTCAGCTAATTAATTCAAAACATCGGTTGAAGATCTGTCTGTTCATGTTCGCAATGGGTCAGATACGAGGATCTTTTGGTTGCAACCAATGATTTGTTCTGGGCTAGCATTTGGAGCTGGTTGGGACCCACTGCGGAACTTGATTGATAACAGGCTATTGGAATGCATACTGTTAATGGTAAGGAGGTGCATTGCAGACATCTTGAGTGTGTTATATTATGAGAGATAGGAGCTTATAATAATATGATATTTTTAAGGAATATACAGGATTTTCTTACATATTGAAGAGTTGTAATTTATTTCTTTATTTGATTTAATCTTTTATGATAACCTGCCCGAGTGTTTCATCAATAAGAGTAATTCTCAGTTTTTGATACCTTAAGATGTCAATTCTAACCTGTTTATAGATTAGCGGGTCTATTTGGTTTGTACTTGTTTTTTAAAGCGATCAAATGGACATGTGCTAAGACCATGTGAAGTGATTCTTTAGTTAAGATGCCACCTACAACCTAGATGTCATGTAGATAAAAATCATCTCATTGGAGTTTCTTTAAATCAAATGAGTGGTTAAGTATTATTGGAGCCTTATTGATGCAATATTGTAGGCAAAGTTGTGTTTGAAGTTCATTAAAGGTTTAACGCCTCATAGGTTAGGAGTCTTCGTTAACTATAATGTAGTGGCATTTGCAGCCCTACTGTGTTCATGTCATTATTATTAACACCCCCTACTTGTCCGTTACGTATAGTTTAAAGTAGTAGCTAAACTGTAAATAGGTTGAACACATCAACAAGTCATTTAAAGTGTATTTGAAATACATATTACCTCGTTCTCTTTATTTGAAAAAATGTGATCATCATTGTAACAATATGCTCTTTTAATGTTGGCTTGCGCAACATCAACTGCTCTAAAATCATGGTAGCTTTGAGTTCTTCTAAAGTGGTTCTCATATTATAAAAAATGTTTTTGTAACATAATGACTATTTATTGGATTCATCATATGTTAAAAAAAACCTTTATTTATACTTAGTACTAAAAATATTTGCATGTTATATGTCCAGCTATTTTGATTTCTACTTAAAAGGCCTGTTGTAAATAATGTAAAGTTATAAGGAGTTTAACCCTTTTAGCTTTCAAGCAAGAGATCATGGTTTCAAATCCATGTACATAAAAACAGGGTAGAAAACTTGAACCTAGTTTTTAACCGGTTTGTAGTGGTCATATGAACCTGTTTGAGTGTATGTGTACTCGATCCCAACTATTGGTTCTTGATTGGTTTGGACTTTTCTCCACACGAATTGGTAATTCTATAACCAGTTTTTAATCCTAACGGAATAAGTGAACCATTTTTGCCATTACATACAAAAAACTAGACGTTTTCAAACTGTTGTGTAGTCGTTTTTTGGGTCATTCTAACCCATACGCTAGTATAAAAATGTATATGGTGTATTGTTTGATCACAACACTTCTCTAACTCTAGAAAATATAAAAACACTCAACAAATGCAAAACACGATCAAAACCTCACAAGTCTCAAAATGCTCGCTAGCAAGCTTAGCTTGTCAAAGTTTTGTTGGTGTATTATGCTTTAAGTAATGAGGAATTGATGATCATACCAAACAACAAGAAATCCTATAAATATGGTCAGATTTTGATTTATGTAAACTGTCAAATGGCACTCAAAAGGCTTAATTCTAGAATTGTCATATATTGTTCTAAGCAAAGTCTAACTCCACTTAAATAATCAATTGGGAAAACATTGCGAGGGGTGAAAACCACATAAATGTTTACAAAGGGAAGTATTTGTGTAGGTCCTATAACAGAGATCTTCATTACATTATAAAATCAATATCATCAATAGAATGACAGGAAATAGAGTATTGTAACATAAACAAGAAAAGAATGATAAACAATAGTAACCAAGCAAAAGAATCACTTAAGATGTTGTATTCAAATGGTGGACCTACAATCAAGGAAGGGGGCAACCACCCACCCTAAATTTTTTTCTAGTGTTATATGTACGTTAAAAATATGACCGTCCCCCATAAAATTTTGCCATCGCCCCTCTTAAAATTCTTGAAACTAAAAAAAGAGCAAATTATCTTATATACATTGCTTGGAGAGGAACTACAATGGGTCTGATGATCTTCCGACAAGCCGGCGAATCATATTTTTTCATTAAACAGGTCTGTAATTGAATGTTTTAATTTTCACTCTTAAATAATCATGTAATTAGTAGCAAGAAAAAAATGTATATTAAGATAAATATATTTGATAATTATATATCTCAAACATGTTAAACATATCACTAATTATATGAGTATAATTGTTTCAAATATAACATATCACCACTTCCACGAGTGTAATTGCCTCAATACGATTTTAGTTATATTATACATATACGCAAATTCACGAATTTGGGCGTCAATGAATAGACCCAACCCATCTGACTCGAACCGGATTAATAAAATATACATTATGTTGCGGTAGCCAAATAACCTTTAAAATCCCCCCCCCCCTCCTCCGTAAAAATGTAACACCCAGAATTTTTATTTAAACGAAAGGAAAAGAAAACTAAATAGAAAGAATAGATAATGAGCACAAGTGGAGGGGGATAAAGTGTACAAAGTATAAAACCTTATTATTTTAAGCTTTAAAGGGGCATGGCCACCCATCCTTTCTTCACCATCTCCATTCAGCTGAAAGGAAGAAAGAAGAGAGAAAAAGCCCTCGGTTCTAGAGAGAGAAAGAGAAAGAAGCAGCTGCAAAGGTAAGTTTTCTCTTATATGAGCTCGGTTTCAGCTGGGTTTCGAGTTCTTGACCGAAGTTCTTGGTGTTTAGTGTTTGTTTCGGGATTTAAGAGCTGAATTGAAGGTGAGTCTCGAACTTGAAATGTGTTGCTCAAAAGCTGCTCAATGTGAGTTTCTAGAACCCCTCTTTTACTGATTTTTAACTTGTTTGGGGCTATTATGCATACCAAGAAAATGTTTTCAAGTAAAATCGTGAGTTTCAGCCTATTGTTCGATGATGTTCTGTATATGTATGTTTTAGAGTTGGTTTATGGGTTAGTGTTGATGTTTAGCATGCTTAGGTGCCCTTATTATGTTATATCTGTGCTTGGGTATTATTAGAATGATAATCGGGTGATGTTAGTAGCATAGAAAACATTTCAGAATGTTTTGATGTGCATGAATAGTGGCTCATGCGCCCAGCATGTTGGCCATGCGACTAAGTGTTGGCCATGGCCCAAAAGGAGCCATGCACCTAAAGAGTGTTCCCAACCGCCCAAATAGTACCCCAACCGTCTAAAATAGCCTTAGAATGTTTCAAAGTCGGACCCAAACGTCTGAATAGTAGTCAACCGTCTGGGACCTCCCCAGATTGGCCAAGTGTTGGGCCATGCGCTTGTATAGTGCCCAACCGCCCAAAAAGGACCATGCGTCTAAGTATAAATAATCGTGTCCATGCGCCTGCATAGTGGCGAAACGCCCAAACATGGCAGAAACGTCCAAACAGTGCCCATGCGCCCAGATTGTTTTACACTTAGAATTTTTATGCTCATGCACCTAAAATGTCCCATGCACCCATTTTGGACTTAGGATTTTCTAAGTGGTTTTAAGGGGTAAAATAAGGAGATAGGCCTTGTTATGACGTGATGACTTATGCTTGATGTGTGCATGGTGTTGTGATGAAATTATGATGTGTATATGTGTGAGTGATGTGTTATCTTTCTTCGTCAAAGAGTTTTCAAAACGTACGTATTATGTTTTATAATACATTATGTATGACTTTACGTGGTGTGATGTATGAACGAATAAATTAACGAACGTAAAGTATTATGTAACGAAGTGAAAGATAACAATAAAGTACGAAACGAACGAATACGATAGAGTACGAAATGAGCACATGAGATAAAAAATGGTGAACATGAAAGTGACGGATGATGAGATCCGTGTCGCGTACCCCGGTACTGTGATCAGTGTTCGGACATGAGTCGGGGGGTTTGTTTATCAGGCCCCGGCACAGTATCAGTCTTCGGACATGAGTCGGGGGTATTGCATGAGACAAAATAGGATGATGAGATCCGAGTCGCGTACCCCGGTACTGTGTCAGTCTTCGGACATGAGTCGGGGGTATTGCATGAGACGAGATAATGAGGTGAGCGACTTGTGTTGCAACAGACTCGGATAGAGTTCAATCCCGGTAATTGACTCGAATGGAATCTTTGTCACGTTTCCCGGTGTTGTGTTAGTCTTCGGACATGAGTCGGGGGTTTGTGTACAGGCCCCGGCACAACATCAGCTTTCGAGCATGAGTCGGGGATATTACATGAGACAAGATTCGAGTAATGAAGAGTAATGAGCGAAGAAATGAATGAATGAACGAATGATAATGAAGATAATAATAATAATTATTATCAGTATGAATGTATGATGTATGACAACTGACGGACGTAAAGTACGAAAAGGAAGTAAGAGAAAAGAAAGTAAAAGATATTGAAAAGTATGAACGATAATATGAATACGAAAGTAAATAAAAGAATGAAACAATGAAAGTATGAAAGAACAAAACGAATAAAGAACATAGATTGAGTGTATGTATGTTGTATGACCACGAATGAATGTAAAGATAGTTTTTAAAGGAAATAAAGTATTTTATTATAAAAAATGGAACTCACTCAGCATCGCTGACTTTTGTATGCATGATAGTTGGCAGGTATTTTGTTGATGCTGAGGAGTTGCAGGCATGGATGCATAAGCTACTGGGAGCGTTTTGAGGCTGGGATCCATATTTTGACATGTCATTGTATTTTGAGATGAAAACAAATGTTTTAAATGAATGAAATGCCATGTTTTTAGTTATTAATGAAAGTTTTAAATTCCGCTGCAAAATAAATGTACGTTTTAAAATGTTTTATGTGCGATGAATGACCAACTGTGAGGTGCCCGGGAATGGAGCCTTACAAAAAACAAACTCTGGATCCACCACTAGTTGTATTCATTAATATATGTAATTAAACAAAAAGAAGTTCACACATACATTAAAAATGGTAACAACTAGTCTATATATAGTGAACACATTGGTCAATCAAAAGTTTCAAGCATAATCAAAACATTTGATCAAAAGTATACTTTCGGTTACACAGAAAAATACATAATTTATATTACATCAAAACAAACCTAAGATACAAACCAAAGCTTAATTACAAAGTTCTTGACTCTACAATTTCCCCCAAAGCTTTAGTTGATCTGCATCCTTAGCGAGCTTTGGCATGGGCGATGCATTTAGGGTCATTACCCGTTGGAATGCTTTGGCATCGACTTCATGATTGCATGGGCACTTGATGTGATTCTTGAATAGCATTTCTAGCTCACACATACATTAAAAATATGTATACGAGCATGACTTGTACAAATTGTGGACCATAATACCACATAAAAAAGTTTTGCATAACTCTTCCACTGACTCTCCTCTAAAGAGGTATACACCTAACAGCCATTGGTGGCATGCACACCAACTGACCCAATAGTTTCTTGGTGATTAGTATTTGGTTCTTTGGCATACTTCTTCGTCTTAGCTTCATCGGTTTTAGCAATGTAACGTTGGTGATGCGCTAAATCCTAGGAAATTTCTCAAACAAAGTGGCACCTAGATCTTTAGTTGGATTATTTAGTGAAAGTTTGCCCAAACCTCTCAGGTCAAATCCAGGCAAGCTTGAAAAGTCAAGTGGGTGGGGGGGTTGAAATATTATACCCCACCTACAGCTGACAAAATGGGCATTTGTTTAGACACAATAATACATGTTTAGCAAAAAAGTACACTGCATTTTTTTACTTTTTGAAATAATTAAATTTAGGAGTCTTGGATTTATCATTTCTTCTTCTTGATACCTAAAATATATAAATGTCACACTCAAACCATTGAATCTAATTGTTAAAGGTGTCGTTTTCATGTTTGACACTTGTGCTAATCACATCATCTGTAACCTGTTAAACACGATTTGCTAGCACACCCTTGTACCTCCTCACGACATATAACTTCCTTTCATCAACATACCTCAAACCGATAGGTGGTTGCTTAAGTTCTTGGTACTTAGCTTACCACTCATATATATTCTTCGAGTTTCTTCCTTTATTCTCCTTTGCTCGTAGTACTTCTGAAGCTTTTCTTTGTTGAACCATAGAATCTTGTTCCTCAACAAAGTGTTAAGGAGAAGATTGACAGCCTGACTGAAGCTAGCTTCTCTGGTTTCCATCTTCTCTTTGTTTGACAAGTCTGAGAATCCATCATACAAAGTGCCATCTTTAGTAGTGAAGGGAAACTTCTTGAGGTCTTCAATTCTCCTAAAGTTATCAAAATTTCCCACAACTTCATGAATTCACCTTCCTTATTACTCTTAAAATCATTAAGGTTGATTATTTTGATAGTGTTGTCAATTGTAACTTCCTTGTTCTCTTTCCTTTATCGGAAACATGATCCTTAAGCTAATTAACCTCAGTATGTAGCTTCTTCAGATGAAGATCACTGGTTTCTTGGTTTCAAAAAGCGAAAGCACACCGAGATGACATAGTCTAAAACCAAGGGCGTAAAAGCGCATAGCTTTTTGTATGTGAGATGCAAGTTTTATATAAGTTTTTTATATTAATCATAAATTTATATTTAACTTAATATATAAATTTAACTATAAAAATCTTCAAATATATTTCATAAAGTACCATAAAACATACTAATATCATAATTAACAAGAAAAATATGATAAAACTAATATTATCTTGCGATGACTAAAGTTACTGAAACTATTAGTAGGAAAGAAAAGACTTAAGTCAATAGTAGGAGAGAAGGATATGAACAAAAATGTTGGCAATTTCAAATTAAAGATAGACTTAACGTGTAGGTTAATGTCTATCAAGGATAATCTCTAAAGACTCCTAATACATGTAGATTATTAGTTGTTAGGATAAGTCCTATTGTTTAGTAGTTATCCACTTTTCAAATTAAGTTATAATTATCCGTTATAGTCAAACGTGTAGGTTAGTCTATAAATACCGAGATAGGGTATTATGTAATTCAAGTTTTTGAGGAAGTTTTCTTGATAATAAAGTTTAGAAGTTTAAGCCAAATTTGTGTGTTACCGATTCTTAACTTGAATTGGTATCAGAGCCAAGATTGAGAGCCGCCTCGCCAAACCAACGCTCCACGATCATTCAAGAGCCTCTACAAGTATCGATCCAAGACACAAGGGATCAAAACTTGATTACAACCAACCATTCTTACCTACAGCAGACGCAGGAAGACAATGGCCGAAGCTGCACCAACGACAAAGGAACACACGACGAACCCATCGTCGTTCCATTGTCCGATGCCGAACAACACAAATTACACCATCTGGACGATACACATTAAAGTTATATTACGCGTGCATGGGGCTTGGGATGCAATTGAACCAGGCTCAACCGATGCAAAGAAAAATAATATAGCTATGGCAGTATTGTTCTAGTTGATTCCTAAAGACGTGATCCTACAAATCGGAAGCCTAGCCCGGAAAAAGAGATGTGGGATGCGATAAAAACCCGTAACCTAGGGGCCAATCGTGTGAGAGAAGCCCTTCAAACCCTAATGACTGAATTTGAAGGGCTGAAGATGAAAGAACTAGGAACCATTGATGAGTACACGTCAAAGCTCTCTGAAACAAAATCTAAAGCATCCACGCTTGGTGAAACAATTGGAGAAACCAAGTTGGTGAAAAAGTTCCTCTCAAGTCTACAAAGCGGTTCATCCACATTGTGCCTCCCTTGAGCAAGTCCTAGATCTCAATAAAACGGGATTCGAAGACGTTGTTAGCCGCCTAAAAGCTTACGAAGAAAGAACCCGTGACAAGGAACAACCCAAAACCCAAGGTAAACTACTGCGTAATAAAACTGAGTACTCTAACAATCGAAACCGTGAATCCAGCAGGGGTCGAGGCCGTGGATCTAACTCATCCCGTGGTCGGGGACGAGGAAGAGAGAATGGGCAAGACCGTGTGCATCGGGAGACTTCAAGGAGCCGAGAGGAACAAATAGATAAAGGAAGAGGACAATGAGACCTATCCAAAATCAAGTGCTACCGATGCGATAAGTTCAGTCACTTTGTCTCTAAATGTCCAGATCGGTTTCAAAAACAAGAGGCAAATATGGCTCAAGTCAATGAAGAAGATGCCAACGGAGTTGACGGCACTTTCTTCATGATGAAGTGCATACAATAAGTCTACCTCAATGAAAAGAAAGTTTTGCCAAAAGAACTTAGCTTAGATTCTAAGGACAAAGACATGTGGTACCTCGACAATGGCGCAAGCAACCATATGACTGGGAATCGAGCATTCTTTGCGGAACTAATGAAAATATAGTTTGAAAAGTGATTTGGTGATGGCTCATGCGTGCATAAAAGGGAAGGGTTCGATTATCTTCGAGGGGAAAAGCGGCGAACAAAAATTACTCACAGATGTTTTACCTCGTCCCGGAGCTGCAAAACAACATTATCAGCCTCGGGCAAGCCATTGAATCGGGATGTAACGTACTAATGAAAGACGACTATCTTACAATGCACGATAAGAGTGGAGAATTGTTGATGAAAGTCACAAGAAACAAGAGTAGACTATACAAAATCAGACTAACCGTGGGCAACCCGATTTGCTTGCAATCCAAGATAAAAGAAGACTCGTGGCTTTAGCATGCTAGGCTCGGCCACCCCAACTTCCAAACAATGAAGACAATGACGAAGATAGTCACGGCATGCCCCCTGTGAACCATGAGATACAATGTTGTGAATCATGCATGGTCGGAAAGCAATCCAGGAAGCCCTTCCCGAATAAAACGAAGTACCGAAGCGGTCAACCACTCGAGCTCGTGCATGGAGATTTGTGTGGACCCATCACGCCTCCAACCCTAACAGGTAACCAATACATCCTGGTACTAATTGATGACTACTCACGGTTCATGTGGTCATATTTACTAAAATAAAAGGCTAGAGCATCTGATATACTCAAGAGATTTAAGATGATGGCGAAAAAGGAAACGGGTAACAAACTCAAAACCCTTCGGACCGATAGGGGAGGAGTGTTCGACTCGCATGAATTGAATAAGTTCTTTGAAGATGAAGGCGTAACAAGACACCTGACCACACCGTACTCTCCTTAACAAAACAGGGTGGTCGAACGACAGAATAGAACACTCATGGAGATTACCCAAAGCATCTTAAAAGCAAAACTAGTTCCTAACTTCCTGTGGGGAGAAGCCATAAGACATGCCACCTATCTAATCAATCGAACTCCTACACGAGCCTTGGTAGGACAAACACCATTCGAGAAACTCAAGAAACGAAAGCCGAATCTAGAGCACCTCAAGATATTTGGATGTGTTGCCTATGCCAAAATTGAGGCAACCCATATGAAGAAACTAGATGATAGATCACGAGCCTTAGTCCACCTCTTAACTGAACCGGGAAGCAAAGCCTATAGACTCTATGACCCTCGGTGCAAAAAAATAATTGTAAGTCGAGACGTGATGTTCAATGAAGAAAAAGGATGGGACTGGAAACGCAATGGAAAAGAAGAAAATACCATCCAACCGGGAATGTTCACAATCTTGTGGGGAGACATGGTCAATACTGGGGCAAGGCCCATGATAGCGAACGCAATAACAGAAAAAAATGCAGACGTCAATGAACCGGACCCCATTACGCAAGGAGCTGGCCCAAAGACAATGACTGGAGCAATTTCAGCATGCCCATTAGGGATGAGGTGGCCCACAACCCATGCACTACAGATCTCGGCCAAGCCAACTCAAGACGATCATCTCGACAAACAACCGTACCGACACGTTTGGCCGACTACGAACTAAACCTTGGGCATGAAGACACTTTACTACTCACGACCGACGAACCTAGAAACTACCATGAGGCAAAGAACAAACCAGAGTGGAGAAGGGCGATGCAAGCCGAAATCAACTCCATTGAGAAAAACAAAACATGGGTCCTAGCCGATCTACCGAACGAGGCCAAAGCCATCGGCTTGAAGTGGTTGTTCAAGCTAAAACGAAATACCGATGGAACAATAAACAAACATAAAGCGTGACTTGTAGCAAAAGGATATGTTCAACAACCGGGAATTGACTTCGATGATTCCTTCAAAAGGATATGTAGCAAAAGGTATTTGCCCCAGTCGCACGAATAGAAACCATCCGGTTTCTAATAGCTTTAGCAGCTAATAATAAGTGGGAGATCCACCACTTGGATGTGAAGACGACATTCCTTCATGGTGAACTAAATGAAACCGTATTTGTTCATCAACCCGAAGGATTTGAAAAAACCACAAGAATCACATAAAGTATACAAAATCTTGAAGGCCTTGTATGGCCTAAGGCAAGCCTCGCGTGCCTGGAACATCAAACTAGATGGAGTCCTGAAAAGCATGAACTTTCACAAGTGTATCCAAGAACAGCCGTATACCGAAAAACAATCAAACATATTATTTTAATAGTTGTCTATGTTGACGATTTGTTTGTGACAGGTTCAGACTTGGATAGTATAAACGAGTTCAAGAAAAACATGGCTCACAAGTTTGACATGACAAATCTAGGTAAGCTTACGTATTACCTAGGTATCGAAATGTCTCAAGGAGAAACGGGAATCACGATCAAACAAGAAGCGTATGCAAAGAAAATTCTTAAAGAAACAGGCATGGAGGGATGCAATCTAGCGCAGATTCCCATGGATCCCAATCTGAAACTATCGAAAGCGGAAGATGAAGAAGATGTTGAGCCAACTGGCTATCGGAAGACCGTTGGATGTCTATGGTACTGCTACAAACCCGACTGATCTTGCGTACACGGTCGGTGATGGTTAGTAGGTACATGCACACCAAGAAGTCACATGGTAACCCATCAAGCACATCCTTAGGTACATAAAGTCAACAGTAAGCTACAAGATTCAATACCACAAATGAAGGAGCTAAGCTGACTGGCTTCGTGATAGTCAGCCACAACATAGATTGGATGACGGAAGAAGTACAACGGTTCTGTGTTTTTCTAATGCCTATCACCTTTACTTGGTGTTTCACTAAACAAAGTACAGTTGCATTCTCATCATTTTAAGCTGAATACATGGCGGCAAGTTCGGCTACAGTCAAGCATTTGGTTAATAGTTAATAAGTGAATCACGAAAGTCTCCCTCAAAAGTGATGTTAAGGGTAGACACACTTTCTGATTCACTAATGCAGAATCTGTTTTCCATGGACGACAAACACATAACATCACGCTACCACTATCTACGGGATGGATCGAAAGGGAAGACCTAGAGTGGAACACATTTGCGGTAAGGAGCAACGTGCTGAATTCTTACTAAAGCCCTCGGACGAATCAGTTTCAAGAGATGAGAGTGTTGTTGAAAGTAGAAGATCTCCTCGTTCAATTCTGAATTGGGGGGGGGGGGGGTGAATTTGGGCAATTTCAAATTAAAGATAGACCTCAACTTGTAGATTATTCTATCAAAGATATCTCTAAAGACTCCATACATGTGGGTTTTAGTGCAGGATCGTTCAAGGGCTTGAACACAATTACAACACAACAACACAATGAGAGATTAACTAAACTTAATCAAACAGTGAACTAGGTAACCAAAGGTGATGCAGAGAACACAAGTAAAGCAAGAGACAGAACAAGAGAGTATAGTTTTCAGGGAGCAGTATATTGCTTTCTCAAGTTCTTTTACAAGTGTTACAAAGCATTTGAAAGATACAAGAACTTGGAATACTTATACTACAACCTACAGCCGGCTATACTATGAAAGCCAGCTGGATACAATTGACTAGACACTAACAAAATCAATTGTAGGATCAAAAGGCATATCTGCCTTTTGACCTTGTGACTATGACATGCCATAGCTCACATCCTTATACATTACAAAAAGGATAAAGTACATAAAGTGGAAAGTTTCAGACTCAAGACCTCAATGTACAGTTACCAAAAGCATGGACCTTTTCACCAACTCTTGTAAGTTGGTGACTTATCAGAGACGCAGCGGAAAAGGTGCTTTATGGAACAGTACATCAGATAAAGCATGTGTACTAAAAGTCTTCGGAAGAAATCTGTCTTCATAGGTTGAAGCTTCGGAAGACTTTGTCTCTTCAAGCTTCGGAAGACTTCATGTTAGGCTTCGGAAGATATTGGTCTTGGCTTCGGAAGATATTACACTTAGAGTATTTTCTAATGCTTTGTGTAATTCTTCCGAAGCATTCTTCACTTCAGTACTTAGTGCATGTTGCTGAAACACTTAGGCAGTTTTGGGTTGCATCAGACTTCAGGAATCCTTACAAACTCCCCCTAGGCTGATGCTACCAAAACACTTAGAAGATCTTTAAATGTTTGTAGTCTTCAGAATAATCAAGACCATCCCTTTCTTCATTTGATGGTCAGGATCATCAAGACTCTCATAGTATCTTCTCATTTCAAAGAGATCATGCAGAGGTAAGTTGATTATGTCTTGCCATGAGTAGACTTTTCAACACCTTGATCTCTGATAACATTCCATCTTTCTGGATTGGTAGAGTAAGTCCAGGATAAGATGGGTGTCTCGTTGCTAGAGGAGCCACTTGCATAGGAGTTGATTGGGCTGCCTCATCATGCACTTCCTCAGGTTGATCTGATTCAGCCTGGGGTGTAGAGGTAGATGACTTTGGCTTCTTCTTTTTAGTCTTTGGTTTAGAGGCCATTTTCTTCTTCCTCTTTAGTCTTTAACTGAGAAGACTGGTCTGCAGCACCATGTTGATCATCAGTGTCTTTCTCAGTTGGGTGTTCCTCCCTCACAGGTTCAGAAGGAGGGAGTTTGACCCTGTCTTGGATCAGAAGATGAAGTTTGCTGAGGCTCAGCTGGAGGTTCTGGTTCAGGTGTCTCTGGTTGTTCAAACTTGACCTCCACTTCAGGTGGGACTTGACTTGGAAGAGAGTGCAAGTCAATGAGTTCACCACTTTTAATCTTCTGCTTGATTACCCTTATATGCTCATCCATTGTAGATAGAGACATGGGACCAAGTCTCCTTCCGGAGAATCCATATGACTTCAAGAAGCTCATCATTCTTTGTCTGTCAGCAGACTTCTTTGCATTCTTTTGAATGATGGCTCTTGACTTTGCAGCTTCTTCCCTTAGCTTCCTTTTGGTTGTTTTTCTTTCTTTGACTAACTCAAGCTCAAGTTGCTTTAAGTACTCGAACTCAATGAAGTCATAGGACAGGGAAGAAGTGTATTTGCCTGATAGAAGCCTGTGGCACTCAGGTAGTTTATCATTTTGATTCTATCCTCTTCTTTATCTACCTGAGGTTCTTGTGGAGCCACATCTTCCTGTGCAGGACTTTCTTGAACTGAGAGAGAGTGGGAGTATGCTTGTGAAGTCTTTTCTGTCTCCTCTCCTCTTTGAATTGGAGAAGTAACCTTGCATCCTCTTTCTCCTTTATCTCTCTTGACACTTCCATGTCAGCCAGTTCATTCAACTCTTCTAAGGGGAGGGAGATGATTTCATCAACATCATAGTTCCTGGTCTGTAAATAATTAATCCTGACTGCCCTTTGTTCATCATTTTGAGTATTTGGTCTGGGGGCAGCCCTGATTGCAGCTTGCATAATTTTGATGACCCAGAAGAACTTTCTCCCCTTAGCCTCCTTTTCCTCTCTCTCTCTTCCTCCTCAATTTCCTCAGGAGTCATTTCCTTTTCCCTTTGTCACCAACAGACCTTTGTGACTCAGGGTGGATTGAGGCTTGGCCTTCATTGCTTGGTGTAGCTTCCATGCTCTGGCCAGAGAGAGGCTGAGAGACACCTTCACCAGCAGGTGTCTCAGATGGAGTTTGGACCTCTGCAGCAGTTGTTGATGGTGAGACAAGGGTCTCAGGTTCTGCCACTGGGCCTTCAGCCAAGGTTTCCCCTATGAAACTAATCTTAGGGTCCACCTCAACATCCAGTTGACCGATGACATTGCCTGATTGCCTAAGTCTCCTTCTTAGAGAGAACTCTGCAAGGATCCTGTCTTGGATTCTTTGAGCCAGCCTGTCAGCTTGTCTAGATTTGCTTGGATTGACAAGTGGCATGTTGACTAAATCCAGTCCTTCATAGAAGCTCAGGCTTTGGAACTGAAAGACTTCTTGTTGACCTTGAACTCTGTGAAGTATGAGGGCTCTTCTGTCATCATCATACCTCCATCTGATGATGTAGTTGCCAGTTCCATGTGGTGGAGATGAGACAGCCCTTGGTATACCTTCCTCAAAGAGACTCCTGATGAGAGAGTCTATAGAGTCCACATTAATGTGAACTTGAGGAAGTTGCTGAGAATGCACAACAGCAAGTGAGGATGGTGAGTCCTCTATGTCCATTCTCTTTGAAGAACTCCCAGGTTCTGTGGTTGTGATAACTTTCTCCCCCTTTTTGGTAGCATCACCCACTTGCATAGGTGAGCTGGAGGATAAATCAATCACTTCCACAGGTTCTTGTGTTCCTGGTTGAGCTCTCCTTAAAGGTCTCTCAGCTAGTTTTTCCTGCAGATATGAAATCTGGAGTTGCTGATCATTGACCCTGTTTTGCAGGGTAGTCACCTGAGATTCCAAGTGACTAACCTTAGAGACTAGATAGGCATGTTTGTGACAATTTTTGTACCTTTAGTCTCAAATTCCCCTCATCTTCATCAGAAGAATCACTGGGGGATGAGAGGATTGGAAAAGTCCCTTCTCTCACCACCAGCTTGAGTTTCTTGGCTGCTGGTTTTCCTCTGCTCACTGGCAACCTCAGTTAAGATGCCAATGGGCTGAGTTGCCATGGTTGAGGTCTTAATGATGTAATCACTTTCAAAAGTGAGAGCCTCTTCCATATGGACATCCTGAACAGGTTCAGATGTGTCCACCTCAGTAATAGGTGACTGATGAGGGATAGACTGAGGAGAGTCAGAGGTACTCATCTCTCTTTGAGTAGGGGAGGAGAAGAGAGACTCATGGTACTCACTGAATCCTAAGTCTTCATCAGTGTAAAAGGATAGGTTGGGAATTGGTTGGTTTAGATCCAAAGGCTGGGGATGGTAGCTGTCCCCTGAAGGTTGTTCACTTGAGTGTTGAGACTCAGAGTGAAGGCTTACAGTTGTTGGGCTAATGAGCTCATCAGGTTGAGCTTGAGGAACCTCAGCCCTGATAGGTAAAGTAATGGGAGTGGTTTGCTCCTCAGGAGAAGTGGGAGCTCTGGAGTCCACTTCTTCCTGTAAGGTTGAGTATTTGGGGGCCTGCACAGACTCAATAGCCTGAGCAGGGGTTCGTTGGGATTTTCTTTTGTAGGTGATGAATATTGGAGGTTGTGAAGAGGGTAGGAGAGCAGTAGGTGTGGGTTCAACACTAGCTTGGACTGCTATGTTGTCACCTTGAGCAATGAGCTCTAACATTTTTGGGACTAGGGCTGTTTCTACCCCTGAGAAGCCTACAGTTGGCTTCTTCATAATTTTAAAGATGCCGGCTTCATCTGTCCCAGTTTAAGAATATTGCCTGTTTCCCTCAACTGTGAGCCCAGTTCACAGTTAAGAATGTGTTGAACATATCTAGGAAACATGTAATATTCTAAGGAGTCTAAGTTTGCAAGTAAATTAGTATAAACAAATTGTGAATACCTGAACTTGACCCCCTGAACCATCCATGAACTATAAAGGAGAGATCCTCAGGAATCTGGTCCCATCCACCATGCTTGTTTGATAAGCTGTGGATAACCACATGGAGCAGGTATTTCCACTGGGATGAGACCTTCCCTTTCCTGAAGGTCTTTACAGAGAAATCTCCTTCATAGCCCATCTGCTCGAAGGAATGATTAACCGCTTCTTTTGGAAGAACACTTCACCTGCTTCATCATCCAGCTGAAGATGTCGGTTGATGATGGCCGGAGTGATGAAAATTGTTCTCCCCTGCACTGTGGCAGACAGTGCCTTCTCCCCATCCATAATGACCTCTTGGCAGGTCTTCCAGAATTCAAGCAAATGATCCTCATATAGAGGAGGATCAATGGTTAGGGAGGTGAAGTAGTGAGACAAAGACAAGAAACGGCAAACCTCTGAGAAATGAGGATCTTTGTCAGAGCATAACAGAGCAACCTGATTGTGTTGTCTGTGTAGCTGCATGGCAAAGTGAGGATCATTTCTGTGTAAGGTCAGCCATTGTGAGGTAGCTCAGAGATGAAGAGAAAAAATGGGAAGGAAATTTCAGAGAGAAAGCTTTGGGTTTTAGGTATGGAAGAAAAGCAGATGATAGAAGAGGGGGGAAACCGTTGGGTTTATATGAGAGAAGGATTTCAGATAAAGTTTAATGAAAGAGGATAAACTTTGAAATCCGTATGTCGGTCCCACCTCTGAAAAAGTAGTTTACCTTTTTGCTCAAAAAGTAGTTTTCTTGGAATTCGAAAAGCTTCCGAAAGTAATTTGTCTTCGGAAGTTTGATTGAAAAAGCTTCCGAAGCTAAAGTGACTTCGGAAGAATTTTCCTGAGAGTCTTAAAGATTTATGCTTCGGAAGAGAAATAAACTTTTGGATGCTTTGTATAAGAATGAACAAAGCTTCCGAAAGTAATTTTTGCTTCGGAAGGAAAAAGTCCTTAAAAATGAATAAGTGTCTAAGTTAGAATTTTAAGCTTCGGAAGATAAATTTTGACTTCTTCCGAAGGTAAAATTCTTAGACAGTCATTTATTTTGAAGACATATTTTCTTCCGAAGGTAAAATGTTATCTTCCGAAGTCAGAAAATTTTCAAGAATCCAAGGAAAGTCTTCAAAAAGAGTTTTTCATTCAAAGAAAACATGAGCTTATGAAAGTGATGAACTAGACAACTTAGGACACACATATTTTAAGAAGAAATAATTAGAATTAGTTTTAAAAAAAATCTACAACTCAAAGTTAATCATCCCAATAGCTGATATCAGATACTTAAATCTCTGTTCATCAAAAGCTTTTGTGAACAGATCAGCATATTGTTCATCTGTGTGAACTTTGACTAGTTTAATTAACCCCTTTTCATAGTTATCTCTTATTAAATGATACCTGATGTTGATGTGTTTGGTCCTTGAGTGCTGCACAGGGTTCTCAGTGATAGAGATAGCACTGTTGTTGTCTATGTGGATAGGAGTCTCTTTGAAGTTAAATCCGTAGTCTAGCATCTGATTTTGAATCCAAAGCACTTGAGCACAGCAGCTTGCAGCAGCAATGTATTCAGCCTCAGCAGTTGATGCAGACACACAGGTTTGTTTCTTGCATTGCCATGAGACAACCCTTCCACCAAGAAATTGACATCCCCCAGATGTAGACTTTGCAGTCATGTTGCAACCACCATAATCACTGTCTGTATAGGCATACAGATTGAAATTAGAATTCTTTGGATACCATAAACCAAGTGTTGAAGCACCTTTGAGGTATCTTAAAATCCTTTTCACAGTGATTAAGTGAGACATCTTAGGATTAGCTTGATATCTTGCACAAATACATGTAGCAAACATGATATCAGGCCTGCTAGCTGTAAGATACATAAGAGACCCAATCATAGCCCTGTATAAGTGCTCATCTACACACTCCCCCTCAAGATCTGGACCAAGAGAGTGGTTTCTGGCTATGGGTGTCTTAGCAGTCTTACAATCAGTCATGTTGAACCTCTTGAGTATATCTTGAATATACTTTGACTGACTTATGAAAATGCCATCTTCAACCTGCTTCACTTGAATTCCCAGAAAGAAATTAAGTTCTCCCATTGAACTCATTTCAAATCTATCTTTCATCAGCTTTTCAAAGTCTTTGCAGAGCCTTGAATTGGTTGAGCCAAAGATGATGTCATCCACATATACTTGAACTAGCAGAATGTCGTTTCCTTGTCCTTTGATGAAGAGAGTTCCATCTATAGTACCTCTCCTGTAACCATGTTTACAGAGATACTCAGACAGTGTCTCATACCACTTCCTGGGTGCCTGATGCAGCCCATAGAGAGCTTTGTCAAGCTTGCAGACATAATCAGGATGATCAGGATCTACAAAACCAGGTGGTTGTTTGACATAAACCTCCTCATCAATCACTCCATATAAGAAAGCACACTTTACATCAAGTTGGTAGACCTTGAAGTTCTTGGATGCAGCAAATGCCAGGAATATCCTAACAGCTTCTAGTCTAGCTACAGGAGCAAAGACATCAGTGTAGTCAATCCCTTCTTCTTGTGTGTATCCTTGAACAACTAGTCTAGCCTTGTTCTTGATGATGATTCCTCTATCATCCTTTTTATTCCTAAAAACCCATTTGGTTCCAATGGTAGTCTTCCCATGAGGAAGAGGACAAAGGTTCCAAACTTTCTGTCTTTTGAATTGAAGCAGCTCTTGTTGCATAGCTTCAACCCAACTTCCATCCTTTAGAGCCTCCTCAACTTTCTTTGGCTCTAACTGGGATAGAAAACAAGAGTGAAGACAAACATTTGCTTCATGGGTTTGCCCTCTTGTCTTTACCCCCGAGATAACATCTCCAATGATTTGTAGTAGGATGAGACTTGTGGATCCTTAGCTGAGGGATCACAGCAAGTTGCTGAGATAGATCCAAATTTGAGAAATTTAGATCTGGTCTTGAAGATTGATCCTCCACATTATCACACTTATCAAGATTAACTTGATCCAATGAGTGTGTGACATCATTGATGTTATCATCTATGGTATGGTTATTAGCATCAAGATTCTTGATCACTTTCACACCATCACCATTGTTATCTTCTGCAATTGAGATGTCTTTATCTGGTTGAGAGGCCTCTGAACTGGAATTTGAAGGCATGCCAGATGTATCAGCTGGATTTGTCATTGTTGTGCTGATAGAAACCTCATTTGCTGAAGTAGTTCCAACTGGAGCTGAAGGTCTTCCAAGCTCAAATCTTGGATCAGGATCACCTGTATTTAAATTTTCTGCAGATCCTGAAACATGCTCACAAGATTTATTAAAACAGTTGGTAACTAAATCAAGATCAAATAGCCAATCCGGACCAGAACCAGCCACACTGGGAGTGTGCTCATTGAAAGTCACATTGGCTGACTCCTCAATGATTCTAGTTCTGAGATTGTATACTCTATAAGCTTTAGCTTGAGAAGAGTATCCAATGAAGTGTCCATCGTCTGATTTCTCAGCAAACTTGGCAACTTGATCTTTGGTATTCAAGATGGTGCAGGGACATCCAAATGACCTGAGAAAACCAATGAAAGGTTTCCTCTTGTGCCAAAGTTCATAAGGAGTCTTACCATGTGTCTTAACTACTAAGACTCTGTTTTGCACATAGCAGGCAGTATTAACTGCCTCTGCCCAGAAGGTGATAGGCAGTTTAGAGTCAGACAACATAGTTCTTGCAGCTTCAATAAGTGTCCTGTTTCTCCTCTCAGCAACTCCGTTTTGCTGAGGAGTCCTGGGAGCACTGTATTGTCTTGTAATACCCTTTTCATCACAAAATGTATCAAGGATTTGGTTCTTGAATTCAGTTCCTTGATCACATCTTATGGTTTTGACCTTGTGATCACATTGATTCTCAATCTTTAAGATGAAATTCTTTAGAATCTCAGGAGTCTCATCTTTAGTTCTAAGAAAGAAAACCCAAGTGAATCTTGTAAAATCATCTGTGATCACTAGACAGTATAAGGTCCTTCCTAAACTCATTACACTGGTGGGGCCAAAGAGATCCATATGTAATAAGTGTAGGGGAGTAGTGATGGAGTTCTTTTCCTTAGGCTTGTGAGATACCTTGTGTTGCTTCCCTTTCAGGCATGCAACACAATGATCATCACTTGTAAACTCTTTCTTTGGCATTCCAGTTACCAGATCATGTTTGATTAATTTATTCATATTCTTAAAGTTTACATGGCACATTCTTTTATGCCATAGGAAAGACTCATCACTATTTGCTTTAGATAGAAAGCATGAAACTTCTCCAGAGAGATGTTTCTTGCAAATCCATCTTGTACATGTTCCCTTTCCTGGGGGCTCTGAGCAGATATGCTCATGAGGAATGACCACTCCAGGTTTGAGAACAATGCACTCATGCTCAGTGAAGAGCATGTTATGACTCTGATCACAAAATTGAGATACACTCAGAAGATTGTACCCAAGCTCCTTAACAAAGTTTACCTTCTCAATGCTGAGCTTACCATTTGTGACCTTGCCCCTTCCATAAATGTAACCACCTTCATTTCCTCCAAAAGCAACTGGTCCTCCATCAATTCTCTCAAAATTATGAAGTAAAGACCTATCGCCTGTCATGTGCCTGGAACAGCCACTGTCAATTATCCAGACATTCTTGTTTGTCTTGAGCTGTTCCTGCACAAAGAAAATGATTAGTTACATTTGGAAACCCAAGCCTTACTTGTCTTGGGTTCAGTAAGTGTAATAGAAGGTAATGCAACAGTAATAGATCCTATGGTTGTACAGAGGGGATCTTCGGCTGTTGTTGATGGAGAAACCTCAGTCATTTGGTCTTTCTTAGACTTCCACACCACCTTTGGAGTCTTGGACTTGACCTTCAAAACCTTAGAAGCTTTTGGAGCTTCACAAGTTTTAATGACTGATACTTCGGAAGAATCTACAGTCACTGCAGAGACTTTAGTACTTCGGAAGAACTCCTTTCTTCCGAGACCAACTTTGCTTCCGAAGGTAATTTTCCATTTACCTTCTTCTTTTTGATTTGGAGCTTCCGAAGGAAACAGACTTTCCTTCCGAAGCTTGAGACTTCTTGAGATTCTTTGAAGTCTTTGTATTGGTCATGTGGAGTACTTTTAGGATTGTATGGACAATCCTTGGCAATATGAGAAGTACTTTCACACATAACACACAGCATTTTCTTCTTCAAAGAAATCTCCTTTTGAGAGCAAGACTGGCCTTGGTCACATCCCTTTTTCACCTTCATCTTGGTAGATTCAGATACAGTTCCCTTGGGCTGTGAACTGTTCTTGGAATTTGATGGTCCAGGCTGTGCAGCAGTGGTACACAGCAGCTCAGTCTTCTTCTTTGTACTGAGATGATTTGAACATGAACCAGAACTCTTAGATAAGAGGCTTTGGTGGATGTCTTCAGTCCTTATTGCTTTGAAACCTGCAGAGATAAACACTTGTTTCTGCTTAGCTTGCATCAAAGGTAGCCTTGATTTCTTGAGCCTTCTTTGCTTTCTTTCCTTTTGCTCTTCCTGATCAAGTTCTTTCTCTTGGACTTGGTCATCACAGTTAATTTCTTCTCTCCTCAGAAGGATAGTGGCCCTTGGAGGAATCCTCTTCTTCACTCTTCTCAGAGGGATTCCTCACTATCACTTCTTCATCATCCTCACTTACTGGATCTATGAGAGGAAGCTCATCTTCACAAGTTCCACACCTAGGAGATCTTACAGACAAGATTGTGTGTGGAGGAGCTATCTCATTTGATCCCAGTCCCTGTCTATTTTGATAACAAACCTTATTGTGTAGGGATGAGGATATCATGTTCTTGAAGGTCTCTTCTTCAAGAACACTTTTCTCTGCCAGGGCTTTGCTGATCACAAGCTCAGCCTGGCACTTAGTCAACTTAGTGATGAGATCTTGGATCTGAGTTCTAAAATCTGTATGTTCATGTTTTAGTACTGAAATAGTTTTCTCCAAGTCTTCTATCTTTAACTTGTAATCATTTTCAGACTTTCTAAAGTCAGATTTTAATATGTTTAATGACTCAAGATCAGATCTCATCTCTAGGTTGTAGGACCTGTATCTATTTACTTTAGCAATGCATTCAGGGGAGCAAAGATGTTCTAATACCTTGGCTTCATCATGATCAGCCATCAATGCTTGGTTTGGAGAAGCATCCTCCACCTGAAAACTCCAGTCAAATCCTCCCTCTTCAACAGCAACCGCAGCATGTTGCTTTGTCTTCTCAGCCTGAGGGGTATTGTTGGTGAAGTTTGGTCTGAGTTGTGTTTGACCCCCATTTGCTCTGGGTGCCTTACACTCCCTGGCGAAGTGACCCATAAGGTTACAATTGTAACACTTAACTTTGCTTTTATCCAGGCCAAACTTACCACTGGTAGCATTGCTTGGAAATTTTCTTCCTGTCCTCTTGTAGAACTTCTTGGCTCTGTGAGTGAGAAGAGCCATCTGCTGAACTATCTCCATGTATTCCAGGTCATCTGGATGGATACAGTCTAGATCTTCAAGAGTGAAGAGATAATTTCCACAGCTTTCATCTGCAGACACAAAGGCTTGAGAAGAACTTGTCTCTTGGAATGGCTTCCTTGAGTAAAGTTCTCCCTTGGTGTCTCCGGGAAGGTGATGAAAGGACCCTTTTGTGAGTTGTCAGGGTAGCATAGGAGATGATGTTGGGGTTCTATGCTGTCCCTTTCAACCACATGAAGGGCTGAACCCATTTGATTGTTAGAGTTGCCAGATGAACCTTGTAAGTTCATCTCCATCTGGTATCCACTGAGAATCCCATATAACTCTGTCAGAGTAAGAGTTTTAAGGTTCTCAGTCCTCTTGATTACCACACAATAGTGTGTCCATTGCCTAGGAAGTGAGGACATGAACTTCCTTACAATGTCTCTGTTCTCAAGAGGAACTCCTCCATCCACAAGGGTATCCACAATCTCAACATACCTGAAGTATTGTTGGGTCATGGTTTCACCTGTTTTAAAGGTGAATTTTCAAACTGCTGCTGCTGCTTCAGAAGATCTTTCTTGTTCTCCTTGGCTTCAGAGGAGCCTTCATACATCAGCTTCAGTGCATCCCACAGCTGTTTAGCTGTTTGCACTTCTTAAAACCTCTGTACACAGAGTTTGGGATAGCAGTCTGAAGAGCAGTCATGGCCTTCCTGTCAATCTCTACTCTTTTCCTATCTTCATCTGAGTAGTTGGCCACATCTTTAGGAATCATACCAGCACCGGTAGCAGGTAGCAGAGGGGGTGCTAGGTATGAAAGGTCCATATTCAACAGATTCCCACATTCTTGAGTCAAGAGACCTGATGAAGCCTTCCATCCTCATGCACCAGGTGTCGAAGTCATCAAGAGTGATCAATGGGGATTTGTTCATGGTTCCAGTCTCCATATCAGTCTTTGAGATGGAAGCCATTTGAAAAAGTTTAGTTTTTTTTGTGTGTGTGAGGGATCTTAAGATGGTTAGATCTTATATCACGAGCCTGAATGCTCTGATACCAATTGCAGGATCGTTCAAGGGCTTGAACACAATTACAACACAACAACACAATGAGGAGATTAACTAAACTTAATCAAACAGTGAACTAGGTAACCAAAGGTGATGCAGAGAACACAAGTAAAGCAAGAGACAGAACAAGAGAGTATAGTTTTCAAGGGAGCAGTATATTGCTTTCTCAAGTTCTTTTACAAGTGTTACAAAGCATTATGAAAGATACAAGAACTTGGAATACTTATACTACAACCTACACCGCCGCTATACTATGAAAGCCAGCTGGATACAATTGACTAGACACTAACAAAATCAATTGTAGGATCAAAAGGCATATCTGCCTTTTGACCTTGTGACTATGACATGCCATAGCTCACATCCTTATACATTACAAAAAGGATAAAGTACATAAAGTGGAAAGTTTCAGACTCAAGACCTCAATGTACAGTTACCAAAAGCATGGACCTTTTCACCAACTCTTGTAAGTTGGTGACTTATCAGAGACGCAGCGGAAAAGGTGCTTTATGGAACAGTACATCAGATAAAGCATGTGTACTAAAAGTCTTCGGAAGAAATCTGTCTTCATAGGTTGAAGCTTCGGAAGACTTTGTCTCTTCAAGCTTCGGAAGACTTCATGTTAGGCTTCGGAAGATATTGGTCTTGGCTTCGGAAGATATTACACTTAGAGTATTTTCTAATGCTTTGTGTAATTCTTCCGAAGCATTCTTCACTTCAGTACTTAGTGCATGTTGCTGAAACACTTAGGCAGTTTTGGGTTGCATCAGACTTCAGGAATCCTTACAATTAGTTTGGTAGGTACGTCCTATGTTTAGAGTAGTTATCCAGTTTTCAAATTAAGTATAATATCCGTTATAGTCAAAAGTGTGGTAGTCTTATAAATACCGAGATAAAGGGTATTATGTAATTCAATTTTGGTACGTTTTTCTTGATAATAAAGTTTGGGAGTTAAGCCAAATTTGTGTTTACTATTCTTAACTTGGAAAAAAAAGCTCCCATCACCACAAAAGTTTGTGTTTAAATTTAAGTACGTACTCGTACTTTTCTCTTAATAGTTGTACTTGTTTTCATTGTTTCATTCACTAAAGATACTAAAACCCTAATCCAAGAAACAGATCGAGTATTAAAGCGAAAGAGAGAGCTCCGATAATTCTCTTCACCACACTAAAAAGTAAAAAACCATCTGAACACTTGTTCTCCATAAAGCTCCAGCCTCTGGTAATCTCTCACTAAACCATTGAATATTGATGTACGTTACTTCATGCCATCAAATGAGCCCAAGATACCTTAATTCCTTTCGTCATCAAGCCAGAAAATTGAATACTTTGAATGTTGAGAGAACTCGTTAGAATCAAGAATAAGGATATAGTTTTGTTTTGAGATCATTCGTTTCTTTACGTAATTTTGCTAACTCCATTGTTTAATAGATTACACAATTCATATTTTATATAAAACACACACACTCAGTGTCGTGTATATGACTTTGTTTTCCTACTATATTTATTTATCCAAAATATACACTTTTGTTTTTCGTAAATGATCTAAAACTGCATGTGGTGCAAGTGGTTAGAGCTTTGGGCAAATATACGAAGGTTGTGTATGTATTTGACACTTGCAATGAACATCTTTTGTTTCTCCTTTGTTTTTTTTGTTTTTTATTTTACTTTTATTATGCTTTTTCGCTTTAATTATTCTTTAAACTATTAAGGTGTAACGGGCGAGTCATAGTATTATTATTTTCTATGCATATGTATCCCGTTGGTAAGTCATGCATTTGTATCGAAATGGACACCATGGTGAATGCTTTTTATGTTTTTTGAAAAAGACAATATAATGTCTATAATAACTCCAATCCGTTGATTGTAGTCACCTCGGGTGGCGAGGAAACGACGGTCGGCCACCACTCCACCACCACCGGCATCGGTCATACCCTTGTCTATCCAGAACAACTCCAATCCGCTGATCCTAGGTTCACATGAAGGACCGCCATCAAGAGAATATGACACATGGGAGGCGAGGATGCGACGGTTGACCACCACCATCAGTTACATTATTTTTCTATCAAAAAAATTCCCCACTCATAAAACATGTGGTCAAAATACAAATAATAAAAACTCAACTATTCATTAGTTTGTTTTTAAAGTGTCTATTAAAGTAATATATATATATATATTATTATTTTTTATTTATCAAGCCACAACACACGAGACCTAATAATGCTTTCTTTCTACGTTACAAGCTCCAATACGAGAGAACACTGTTGTAATGTCTGTAAATAGGTTCGGAAACATGTAGCTACGTGTGATAACGTCATCATGTGTGGGCTATGTTCCGCTTTAAATTTTAGTTGGGGAATAAAAATCCGTCACATAGTGTGCGAGTAAAAAAATTAGTTATATATTTAAATACAACTAGAAGGGTGTTCGCGAAATACGACGAGACAACATTTTACATTCGACACAAGTTTCTAATTTTTATTATTCTTATAGCAATTTCACAAAAGTTTATTGTATTTTTTCTAAGCTAAACTTTAAACACCAAATAAATAAATTTTATATGATAACTTATACATTTATGCATTAACTTATTGTATCTTACAAAATATATATCGGTTTAGCAAAAAAATTACACCAAAACGTTTAAAAAATACTTATTTATGATTGTAATATCAAATTTTTTTTAAACAAGATAGATTGATATAACAAAAATCTTAAAACAAATTAAGTTTTTTAGTTTATGGGTAGATATATAAAGTTTTATGTAATTTATAGTAATTATAAGGTTATTATGTAACTAATTGTAAGAGTTAATTGTAAATAATATTAAAAATACTATTTCAACTTTAAAAATAATTATACTTTATGTATTGAATGATGTAATATTCTTAATTTGATAATATCTTAAAATGCATTTTTTATATACATATAGTATACATTAATTTTTCACATGTACTAAATTATTTATACTAAATTATTCGTTTTGGAATGTACATTCTAGTTTAGCTAACGTCACGGGTCAACTTTAGCTCTGTTAAACCACAGCTACAAGTTTGATGGAATCTTTGCCGTGTGCTTGTAATTTGCTATCTCTATCTATCTTATTACTCTAATAAAAAGATAAATACCACGTGTCAGCATCACAATCATTTTCATCAATTTTTCTCCGCCTCTCTCTGTTATTAAATAATTACCTTAATTACTAATAAAATTATTTTAATACATTTTAATATATAATAAATTAAGAAAGAAATTTATTTATTAAGGTTATTTCTAAATAAATTGATATTTTTAATAAGTCAATTTAAAAAAAAATAATCAAATTTGGGAGTTGTAATAAGAAATTTTTTAAAAGATAACATTTTTATACGGTTTATTTTAAAATTAAAATATTTATTTTTTAAAAAAAATTAAAAAGTTGATATCATTGTTTTATTATTTATAGTCATTTCTGATACGTAATTTCAGTCATATCATATCTTAAATATCATTTTATAATTAATAAATTTATAAATCTATTATATCAATATTTTATTTATTCAACCCTGTAATACACGGGTTTACTAAAGCTAATGACTTATATTTGAGTCTAAATAAAATTCAAAATATTTTATTGAGGGTTTAATTGATATAATAAATACCTATTTTGTGAGACAAATGACAATAGGTTAAATTCATAAATTGTAAATTTCAAATTGAGAATATAATGTTATTTAACACAGATACATATCACCCAACATGATTTTAAAAAAATGTTTAAATGGTATTGGGTAATGTATGTGTGATAAAGAGAAAAAGTAAATAAATTAATCAAATCATTTGGTACCTGATTTATGTTTAAGGTGTATAACGTTTTGTAAAATTTTAAATATATTATTATGATATCTTTTTATTTTTTATTATGTTTTGACATGAATGTTATTTTACCACCAAGCCGTGTCAAAATTTGTTTTTTATAACTTTGGGTATATAATACTATATAAGATTATGAATATATCATTGTGACATTCTTATTTTGTTTATATTTTATTACGGAATTTATTTGAGATAAGCCCGTGTCCACTCAAGTCTTATTAGATTTCCGTCGCACACATGGGAGAACTCGCACACATGGGAGAATCATACTAGTTTGAGTAAATAGTAAAGTATATATATGAATTGTTTGTTGAAAATTTAATGACAAATCCTACTATAATTTTAGGCGAGTCCTACTAAATCAAAACAAACAATAATATATTGATATTTGTCTTAATGGACTAAAAGCTTTAATAGAGATGATGATAGTTATGATAGTTCTTAATGGTCATGACAAGTTTAGGCTTTATTGGCTCATAATGGACCATGATGAAGGTCATATTAGGTCCTTTGAGTGTCAGGATCAAGTTTAAGTGAGTAGAGAAAGAACAATTGTTAGTTCTTGTTTATTGTGTTAACTTATTAGTCAAATGTAATGAACATTTATTTATTATTATTATTTTTTATGTTATAACAACCAGTGTAATAAATACTTACACCATATTACCACTGACGTAAAAATTTCCCATCTTTTTAAAACTTCCCTTCTTTTTAAAAAATATCATCTTTTTCTAAAACCTTCTTAATTTCTTTGTATAATTTTACCTTTTATATAAATTACACCATTAAGTATATCATTCTTTTATCTTTAATTCACGCATAGTCTTGCTATATATGTTTTAAAAACTTTTAAATCCTTGTGAACCACTAGTTATACCACCGTAATGCTAATTTATAGCAGCGACATGATTTGTCATGAACCACTAGTTTGGTTAATAAATTAACACAATAAACAAGAGTTAACATTTGTTTCTTATCCTATGTGAGTATATCCGGATCATAACATTTAATAATATACCAACCATGTCAAATGGACCATACCATGCTTTAATAATCATAATAAATAGTTTAGGTTCCATTACGTCTTACAGAATTAGATTGGGTTGTAATGATCCTTTTTAGGTCACAACGTGTTATACAGTGGATCGTATTAAAGCTTAATATTCATAATAGAATGATATTGTATCATGTGTTTTGTAATGGGCTATACATATCTTCTTAACGAGACATATATTAGTCCTAATTGATTATATCATTTACTAATACTAACCTAAATGAGCAATAGTTACCCTATAAAAATTAAATTGATTGTCCAATAGAAAGGAAAACAGATAAAAAGAGATAAAAAGAGAGATTCATGGGTTTTGTTCGGGTGTATTCGTCCTATATAAAAAACCCTCAAATTTGCCTTTTACATTTTATATATTATTTATTTATTTATCTATTTTCTATTTACGAAGGATGTGCTTGCCTTATGCTATCCTCCATCACTCCCGTTTTTCTGCTTCATCTTCTTCCTCCTTTATCTCTCTTTACAAACTCTTCCCATTTTCATGCATTCTTGTCCAAAAATCTGCTCTTTTCATAGTTGATTTTTGTCAAAATCTCCATAAAATCAGACCACATCATTATCTCTTTATGTGCTCATTATCTCGAGCAACTAAAGTCGAAGAGGCTGCAGCTTATTGGGTTTAAACTTTCTTATCAGGTCAGTTCATGTCCAAATTCTACCATTTTTACTGCTTTTTGCTAGTGGGGTTTTGTTATTTCGTTGAAAAATTGCAAGATTTTTGGGAAATATGTTGGGGATTTATGGCCGTATAGGTTTACAGCACTGTTTTTCATCTTTCTAGAGCTAAGTATGATGCTATTTATGTGTGATTTCTGTTGGGTTGTTGAGGAACTGTGGGAAATTTCATTTCTTGATGTAGCACAACTGTAGTTGGTTTGTTCTTATGTTATTGTTGCAGGACCAGATGATAGAAACTAAATTGCATTTTTGATTTATATTTGTTATGCCTTTTGTTTTTAGAATTGATGATTGAATGCGGATTTGACCTGCTAAAACCTTTTAGTTATTTGGAATTACCCAAAAAAAATAAAATTAATTGAGATTGACATTTATGAAGCCTTGCGATTGAAGCCATAGTAGTTCATTGGATGGTATCCAACGGTAGGATCTGAACTTATAGGCGATGTTATACGGGCTTAAAGTTATGTTCTTTTGACTGTTGTTTCTCTAAGAAGCAAGTTAGAGTTTGTTTTGGGGCAAGATTTTGTACTTTTATGATTTAAGGATATTATGCCAATACCTGAAAAAGTGTTGGAATCTGCTTTTTTTTTTCTTTATAATTAGGACAGAATGAGAGTGTAATTGCCAAGGTTGTGAGAAACATTTTAGAAACTCTTTTGAATTATATATCTGGATAATCAAAAAGAATTATTCTGGGCTGCTCTTTAATTTTTCCTTTAAGTTACTTCTGTCAACTATTAACATGAACTGATTCTCATTGTCTCCTTGCTGAAGTCAAGAACTCTTGATTCTAATCACTTTGTCTCCAACTTAAGAATCCTACACTGGTTTCTAAAGACCACCCCTCCATCTCTTCCACACAGACACAAAAAGATAATATTTGTTTCATTAGTATATAGTACAGCTTAGGTAAGAACTAGAGATCAATCCTAGGGAAAACAAGGAAGCTACAATAGTTAATCGTTAATGAATATTAGCCAAAACAAATAAAAAGATTGATTCTTAAACTAAGGAAAACTTAAACTTAAGAACTAATGAAAACACAATATCACTTGAACAAGATATCAGAATAAAGAAACTATCACCTATGTATATGATGCTTTTAACTTCTCCTTGATTGACTTAATTGTTTGACTTATGAACTGTTCCCTAAACAGACTAGCTTCCCGCTAAGGATGCATCTGGTCAAGTAAAAACCTAAAGCTCCCTCCAAGTCCCACTGCCTGGCTACCCTAAGATCTAGTAATATGAAGTACCAACAGGTGTATGAAATGCTGGCCCCACTAAGGGCTCATAATCCCATAACAAAGGAAGGAATGCAGTCATGCACTATAGATAAAACTATGAAGTAAACTTAATTCCAATTAACAAATGACTTAGAACCGCCTAATAACCTCAAGAAATTGTATCTCGCTTTCACATAACCTACAAACAACTAGATATCCTAACAAGGCAGTTGATTCTTATATTCAAACCTAATTTCAAAGTTAGCACACCTATTCAGCCAACTATACCTCGGATCTGTCTGATACCGTTAAAGTCTCAATCCCTAGATTGTAAACAACTCTAATTGTATCTAAACAAGGAACGTAAGTTTTTCAAGATTAAAAACAAACCAAAAAACATAATCAACTTAAATAAGCACACATTCATGCATTGAAAGATATAGAATAATGTTCTTTTAAACTCAATACATAACATAAGTTAAACAATCAAACAATAACCTAAGTGATAACAAAAAGATCTAGCCACTCATAATATGTATAGTTTAATGCATATGATACCACTTGTAAGAAAAAAAACCAATTGGCTTATTCATTAGTAAATGGGTTGAAATTGCCACCTCTACATTTTTACAACTCTTTTTACGCTTCTCCAAATCTGACAAACCCAATGGCCATTGTTATAGTTCATATAGAAAATAATAATAACAATCAGTTTTTGACAAGTCCAACTAGCCCAGAATTTCAAGTGTTGTTAAGACTCATTAGCGTAAGGAGATATAAAACATCATCATCATGTGACCAAAGTTTTTTTTACATGGTTAAGGTTAATGTATGCTAATATTGATGATTTTAGGTTTTTTGTTTGAGGAGCTCCTTCAATGGAGACACTATCTTCATCTACTTCAATGCCTTTTCCAAGAGAACCAGCCAATTATGATGAGACTGCTATGCATCAAAGCTTGCTTTTTTCTGAAAGTCTTAAGGCATTTTTCTGTCCTTTTACTCATTCGGCGATTAAAAGACCTGATTTAACTGTATTATGTGCATTTATTTTCAGGATTTAAAGAATCTAAGAAAGCAATTGTACTCTGCTGCTGAATACTTTGAACTATCATACACCAACGATGACCAAAAGCAATTGTGAGTAGTTTGTTAAAGTTAATTTACTCATTAATAACAAAATCACATCATTTAATCATTTTAATATGATAAGTAAAGGCGGAAAATTTAGCAAGTTGGGAAACGGGTATGTTTGATATGGTTTAAAGTGTGTAGAGATTCGGCCAAAGCCATTTTTTCCCAAAGTTTAAAATTTTTTATCTCTAGAGTTAGCGTGTCAGATTAGATAAAAGAGTTACATTTGTTCAATAATAATCTAAAAATTTTGAATCAAAATAATTTATGCATGAAAAATATACTTTACCTTTTGAACTTATTTTCTGTTAAACTATATTTTCCTTAATCCATTTGACCCATTAGAGATAAAGCATAACCCAAATAAACTTATTCATAAGTAAATAAACCAGATTGCCATTTCTAACAATAAGTACTGGGTTTGACCTTGAAAATCAAGATATGTCTTTTCCGTGATCTGGACTGTATTATTGTATTAGTTTATAAAGATGTAAACTTAACTTTTGACATTAGAGTTTCTCATTTGTATGCTTATGAACTGGTCAACAGAGTGGTCGACACATTAAAAGAATATGCCATCAAAGCTCTAGTCAACACGGTTGACCATTTGGGTGCTGTTTCTTACAAAGTCAACAATTTAATAGATGAAAAGGTTGGAGAAGTTTCTGGCGCCGAGCTCCAGGTATCATGCATTGAACAGGTAGTGTTTGATTTCCTCCTTTTCTACGGTCGATATTACATTGTCTTGCCCTTTCTACAGATATGATGAGATACCATAAATCTTTCTTAAAATGTTGAAGTTGACCAAAGAATTATAGTCACATCTAGACGACTTTGAGAAACCTGTATAAATTCATTTGCACTTGCTTTAAAAATTTTGTGGTGATACTTGAAGTGGCAAAATGGGCATGGTTTAAACAAGTAGTTATCTAAATGTATCCGTTTGTATTTTTGTTACTTTAACAGTTCTAAAAATATAATTCCAGTAATATATAAATATTTAAATATTTAAATAAATTAGGAGGTTGTACGCAATATAAGTATTGTTTGACCCATTTGACCTGCTTCCTTTTTATCTATTTTTATTCTACACAGTTGAGATTTGCATAACCCAAATTGATGAATTCATAAGGAAGGCCGAGAATGCCACCTCTATAAATGAGTGAAGCACCTTGCTCAAAATATGAACTTTATGAACTTGTAGATCGCTCTTTTTGCTCAAAATAAGAAATATTTTTGTGTCAAATTTTGACTTCTTTTTTCTTTGACATTGCAGCGACTAAGAACATGCCATGGATATTTTGATCATGAAGGTGTTTCCCAGCAGTCTTTGCTGATAAGCACTCCAAAGTACCATAAGCGATACATCTTGCCAGGTACCGTATTCATATGCTTGAGTATTAGTTAAATATCCAAGATACCTTTCAAGAAAGAGAGATCAAAGAATCTTGGAAATCCAAATAAGTAATTTCAACTTGAGAACTTCTGTGAAGTGGAGACGTTGAATTTCTCATGGCATAGATAGAGTTAACTTATTCTTAGTTATTATATCATAGAGGTTGATATTTTCTGATTGATATCAGTTGAGGAGATGATGCAAGACCAGACCGGAACTAAATTAAAGCACAACAAATACATCGTGGATGATGAACATGATTGGCATGGAAATAAGAATGGTAAGAATTCTCATTTACCATTGTGCATGATTCATTAGGAGTGTCAGGATGGATGTGATAAGTAACATGTCAAAATGTGTCAATTCGAAACAGGTTGGGTTGGCTCTTTTGTTCAGTTTTTTTTAATTCTTTTTTACAAATTTAGAAGTTAATTATGATTACCCACTTAGTACTCTTACAATAAAAAATAGTTGTCAAAGACACATGTCTAGGTGCCCAGATAAGACAAGGCAAGGCATTCCACGAGACTCCAGCCTGATTCTGCAAATGCTGGCCAATTTCCAGTCTGAACGGGTCTAAGCAACTCCACTGGTCTGAAAATTCCAAAAATTGTGCGGAACAAGCCTAAAACGGCCTGAACTAGCCCTATACCAACCTTAAACATGTTAAAAACCCCTAAATCAGTCTTTTTACATCATCCGTGTTGCTTAACAAAGGCTCTCTTTTTAAGCGTCTTGAGCCTAGGCCCAAGGCTCACCCTTTGCTCCTTGAGCGCGCCAAGCCTTTGACAACTTTAACAGTAAATAATCTAAGCTGAATATAACTATCAAGGAAGTAGAACTCAAAATTGTATTTGAGAAACTTTAAACCTGTTTGACCCATTCCCCTCTTAACTTGACTTTTTTTTTCATTTCATCCATTTGAGAAAAAATTCAAACCAAATTGACTCATTCTCGACTAAATTGGCTGAATCTGCACATTTATGGTGACAGTGACATGATCTTCTTCTTTGATTTTTTGTCCATATGCAGGAATTGATCAAGCTACCATCAGTGAAAAGCCCATAACCATAGTCAGGTAAATTTTAATCATAAGATTACATGTGTTAACGAAATCCTAGTCTAATAAATCATTCAAAAATGCAGAAGAGGACGATCTCCATCTCCTTCACGGGCTTCTCAACAACCTGAATCCTTTTCTTTTGAGGGCACAGTAACAAGAAAAGACATTGGTTAGTATATGTTAATCAGGCAATTTGCATTTAATAGGACATACTTCAAGTCGATTTATATGTTAGTGAACTTACTTTGACAATCGATGTTTCAAGGCCTAGTTACAAGTAAATATAGGGAATCCGGTTACCTAAAGTAGTAGTCTACTTTTGGTGAATGGGCCCCTTATTCGATATAAACTTATAGGATAACCCTTCACCTTATGTTCACTATAATAGAAATTGACTGAAATTTTGTACCTTAAGTTCTAGTGGGTTATGTAAATGCATTTCTTTTTTGGTTATTTCTAATTTGTACCTTTTTGTATTTTGACAATTCAGAAAAGAGACCAGTTTCACCACGCCGGTTTCCTTCATTGCGTGGTGGATCTTTTTCTAGGTCAACCACTCCAAACTCTAGATCAAATTCAAGATCTTCCACCCCAAATCGCAGTCGGTCAACAACTCCAACCTCAATTGCACAACAACAGGTAAATTGCACCAAAAGTTTCTTTTCTATAAAAAATTGTGATGGAGGTATTTGAGATAAGTATAAGGGGAGGCTACACACACAACTGACAGATTATTTACACACCACTTTGATTTGATGCTATATGGCTATATAAAAGGTGAAACCAAGAAGTTAAACACCCATTTAGAGCTCGTTTACAAGGCTAACCATAAACAAACTCTCATTCAAATATTGAAACACACGACGTACAGGTAGGGGCATATATAAACAACTTATGCTTTTCACTGAAAACAGCTATTACCAAGGGTAAACTTATAATTTTAAATCCACCTGAATAATTAAAATAAGCAACCATGAAATGTTATACAGAACAATTTATTTCACCTAATACATTTTAGGGTTTCTGCTAATTCCTAGATTATAATAAATTATATGCAGCATACAGCACCTCGGAAATCAGTATCGATGCATAGGAATGGTCATCCAGACGTGTATAGAGAAGCTGATCAAATTCCAAGCAAAACCAAACGGCTTCTCAAGGCGCTGCTTAGCAGACGAAAGACAAAGAAGGATGAAATGCTTTACACTTATTTGGATGAATACTGAGGTCAAAAACAGTGCAAAATTGCTACCTGGGTTATTCGAAAGTAGCTACAAATGTATGATTGTCAGCAGCTACATTTTGCACCTTAGTATGTGCAGATGTTATTATTAGATGGAATAATTGTAGATTTAGTGTTGGACCAATGAAGGCTGGTGTATTCCATTGACTTCCATTATATCATGAAAAATGCAACCACTTTTATTATGACATGCTTCTGTTTGCTGTGTTTCTTGAAAGTCAGAAGAAAACCATGTTTTAACTTGATAAATTGATGATTTTAGTTAGAGAATCTCTCGGGAATGTACACAAGCTGAGTTTTTCGTAAACTGAGATTGACTTGTCAAAATCTTGAATTGATTTGTCAAAATCTCGAATTGACTTGTCAAAATCTCGAATTGAGCAGTGCTTAAACACATGAGCTGCCTACATATCCTAATGATAGTAATAAACTGTTACAGTCTTGACAGAATTATTGTCATAAGAACCAGGGTTGGTGAACCCAACCCACCCGCATCTACAAGCGATCCCCCTAAATGCTACCACTGTTGTTGGAACCCCAACTCAACCTAACAATTTTCAAGGTTACAACTCACATTCCATTCTACAATTTTAAGTCATATATAGACATGTATATCAGCTTATCTCTGCTTTTAATACCTGAATGGCACTCGGAGACATCTATTTATATTGCAACACAGTGGTCGAACACGGAACTACCATTGCAGACCAAGAAATGAATTTAGAAACGGTGGTGACTGTTATTGCTGGTGAGCACATGAAGCCACGGCACCTCTACAACTGGTCATCAGGTGGGTTGGGATTAACAAGGGAGGCAGCAATCAAACTAAACTGGGAGGGGGTTGTTTCTTTTATTATTTTTCAATAAAATTACATAAATTTTCATTTAGAAAAGTGCAAAATTACATAAGTAGTCCTTGTAGTTTGTCACAGGATCAACATAATCATTTTACACAAACATACAATAAGCAAAGTAGTTCTTGAACTCAAGCATGTTACAAAACGAAAATAGTATAACTCATAGATACAACTTTTACAACTTTTTTTTACCTTAAAGGAGTGACTAGAGGCCAAAACACGAACATTTTGTATGATTAACAGATACTATATATAAGTAATTATATATGTAAGGAATTAAAATAATTTAATACATAAGCCGACCCTACGATTAGCTTTTAAAATGACTCGAGGACCGTGGTCAAGTTTTAAACATAAAGTTCAAAAGTGGGCTGAGTTCCTTTATGGTTTACACCCTTACCATCTTTTAAATCTTTGAAATATAGAGGCATAAAGACATCAACTAACTGATACAAAGATCTACTATGGAAAATCAGCCTTCTCGTCAAATTTATAGTTGAAGAAACTAAATTTCACATACATTAAATGATTTAATAAGAAAATAACTACTAGTAAAGAAACAATATGCATCTACAGAACATTCTCCGTGAAACAGTATCTTATGCTCAGAAAGTTATAAATTCCACATACATAAAATGATTTGAGTTTGAAGATCATGACTTATAGTTCCACGCTTTTACCAAATTGTTCAATTGTTTTGGTAGCTAGTGTTAGAACATCCACAAACGCACTATAAGATGCACGTAGAAATCTAGCTTCAGTTGCTTCAAATCGCCTGTAATAACATTGTTGACCAAAGTTTAAAAACTTAAGAACACAATGTTTTTCTTGAAACTCACAAAAATCTCATAATTCTACCTAGAGGTGGCAATGTGGGTCAAAATAGGTAATTTTTTGAAAATCTCGAGTTGAATTGACATTATCACTTTTGGTCACAATGCACAATTTTTTTCTAAAATAATAGTGTTTAATAGGGTTACAAAACTTATGTTATACAATATCCACCTAAGTATGTGACTATAATGATACAAGTTCTATGCATAAGAAAACACTTTGAGTGACCTATGCCTGTTTTCCTTTATGCTAAATTTAACAATCTGATCCGTTTAAGAAAAAGCTTAACCCGACTTGGCCCATTAAAAGTAAACACAAAGATATTGCCAATTTGCTACCTCTAGTTTAATAATAAACATGGATCATAAACTCACACTGAAAGTTTCCCGTTTGAGACAGACATCAACGCCTAACTTTATCTGGTTGCAGCTGCAAATGAGAAGACAAAATAGTAAAAACATGAGAAGTAAAGGTGGTAAAACTGGCAGGGCAGGTACCAAGTCAAAATTTGTAATATTTATAGGCTTTGGGTCAAGGTAATCGGAGAGACCTATTTTTACCAAAAAAATTATTTTTCTTTTACAAGTAGCCAGCGTGATTAGAAATCCTATATTCTTCCATTAATAACCTAATTTTTTGAATGAAATAATTTAGGAGGTTTCATGAATTAAAAAAAATACACTTAGGATTACTTTTAACAATTAAACTCAGTTGGCCCATTTACTTTTCAGCTAATTATTTTGATTTGAACTGGGTTCTGTTTGAAATAAAACATAACCCAAATCAAATGATACATAAGTAAATGGGTCAGAAGTTGCATACTCTAATGCTGTGGTTATGAACTATAAAGATAGAAGGGTGCCCGCGTAATGCGGCGGGACGACATTTTACATCTAACACGTGTTTTTAATTTTTGTTATTCTTATAGTAATTTTACAAAAGTCTATTATATTTTTTCTAAGCTAAAATATACAACATCAAATAAATGAGTTTTGCACAATGACTTGTATATTTACGTATTAAATTATTGTACATTACAAAATACAAATCGGTTCACCAAAAAATTTACACCAAAACGTTTAAAAAATACATAGGTTACGATTGTAGTCTCAAAAAGTTTTTAAAGATGATAGACTAAAAGATATATGTGAAATCTTAAAAGAAATTAAGTTTTTTTTATTTATGGGTAGATAATGTAAAATTTTATGTAATTTACAGCAAGTGTAAGGTTATCATGTAACTAATTGTAAGGGGTAATCTGTATATAATGTCAAAAATACTATTTTACCCTTAAAAATGGTTGTACCTTATGCATTAAGACACATATGTGTTTTTAATTTTAGGGTATCTTAAAATATCCCTCTCATATGCTTAATATATAGTATAGATAAGGACAAGAAGACACAAATATTAACTAATATAAAGCAGTACCTCCTTGTCAACAGCCAATGCTGAGTATACGATGCAAGCATTTTCTTCAGATTTGTAATCTACTTCCAGATCACTGCAGTAGAATCCATATAGCAGGAATGAACAAGAAGCATGTGTGCCATATGTTTGTATTGAAGCAAATATTGGATAACAAATTCAAATACTAAAATCATATCCCAAGACATATTCGTGCCAACATGGGTAATGTGCCATTTATTAGTGTGGTAAAAACAAGCAAAGCTAGGTTCAACATGGTCCACAAGCACTATTTTCTTTATTATAGAATCTATATACAATTAATGCCATAATTTTAATTCAGCATTTCCAAAACAATATTATTATAATTATCAATTAAGGGAGGTGATTTGTACACCGACTCTTTTAGCCATACACCACCAAAATTCAATGTTTATGACCATTTACCCTTGGAGAAATAAAAAGAGAGAATTTAATTGGTGAAGGGTAAAATAGTAAAAAGTGACATGTACACCTAAAAAGGTGGCGTACAAATCAAATCCAATTAATTAATGTTTAAATTTATCTTTCAGGCAACTTTCAACCCAACTTAACTTCAAATTTCATCTGAACTTTTTGATTTGACTCGTTTAAGAAAAAAAAAACCCAAATAACCCAACTCATAAGTAAATGGATTATAATTGCCATCTCCATTATAATTGTTCTCCATTGAGCATTGGAGCACACGACCGTAAATAACAAATACACCATACACATAAACATGAACATCTCAATTATGGTTCCACTCATGAACATTATGGGCAACTTTTGAAAACAGAAAATAATGTATTAAGGTGCAATTTACAAGAAGAACAAGAATTCTGTACAAAATTAGCAGAAAGCATACAAGTACTGGCACTCATGCCAAAGAAAGCATTCACATATGCCTCACAGATTCTCACTCTCCACAGCAATCAAGTCATTCATCATACAACCATACACTAACATTACAGAAAAACTACTTGGCATAAAGATCCTTTCATCAAAAACAAGATGCTTACATAATTAAAAAAAGGTTGAAGTGTTGAACATCTGTCAAAAACTAATAAGAAATTGATCTGTGCAACTTAAAACCATCAAAGACGAAGGGACTAACAGCAGGCCATAAGAAAAGCTCAAGATTGCAGTTTAATCCTCATGGACTTCCCAAAGGGTAAATTTTTGGATATTTATAGAGAAAGACTCACCAGCTGAACTCCCACTGAGAGAGACCCTTTTCTTGGGCATTTGTTTCATTGGCAGAAGTCACAACATCCATCTTTACCCAACACTATCATTGACAAAACAAAAACACTACAAAAAAGATTGAGTGATCAAAGTAAAATCACACACGTAATTCATATGATCCCACCGCCCATTTGGGTACAAAACCATAGTGATTTGAGAGCAGACCCATTAAATTGTTTCAAAAATTGAAGTGGCATTTCATCGAACAGCTTATGTGCGTGCCGTAAAACCATAAACCCATAAAAGAAAAGATAAAAGGATAAAGTCATAGTAATTTAAGAGAAGAATCAATAAAGAAAACAGTAATTGTTTCACATGTTGCATCGAACAGCTTATGTGCTTACCCGAAGACGACGGCGCCGATAACCACAATTGGTGTGGCCTTTCGTATACGAGTAACGACTCTATTAGGTATTCGCCTTACCAGGTCCTTTGTTCCTTTGTTGTGGCATTTTGTGGATGTAAATTATATTATAAAGAAATAAATTAAACTCAAGTTTTTTTTCTAATTTAATAACTTATTATAAATAATCATTTTTTGGTTAAAATCTATAATCTTTTTGGTTGGTTAAAATCTATATAATCATTTTTTTTCTAAATTTTTTTCTAATTTGTTTAAGTACATATGTTTTATTCAAAATTTTGTTTATCTTCAATTTAATTGTTGAATCATACATATTTGAATTTTGCATGGAAACGCTTTTATAGGAAGAAAAAAATTCAGTTAAAAAACTTCAATCATGTTACATATGCATTTTGCATTTTAATAATCTAAATAATTACTCATTTTGAATTTTAATAATACATACTATTAATTTAACCGACAATAATCTCAACTTTTATTTTTATTACCAACAACAGTCATAGTATATTACCATGGAAAACCATAAAGATTCAATTAAATTGACATTTCAAATGAAATCTTTAAATTTTGTAAATTAAAATAGCAACTATAAAATGATAAGTATTATCATTGTACAAGTGATATTATAAATTACAACTACTGCTTCCAATGTTATGAACAAAATATTATTTTCTCCGTCTTTTATATGTAAAAACTGATTTTAATAATTACAATTATATACAAACATAAATTTAAGCTTTTTAATTATTCAACTTGTATAATCTATGGGTTTCTAAAGCTAGTATGGTTATATATGCTTATTGTTATTATACAAACTAACTAGATTTAAAACCATTGCTATGTAGCAGGGTGCTTCTATCATTTTATGAAGAAAAAAAGGATTAAAATATCCAAACAAAACTAGAACAAAAAAACTCCCACTTAAAGGTTTGAACCCGAGAGGCATGGATTGATAGCATGCCCCACTACCGTTGGTCAACTCAACTTTTTGCGTAAAATATTAGTTATCAACTATATTTTATACAAACGTTATTTTATGGAAAACTGATATGTGAATAAATATACATGATAATAATACATATCATCCCTCCTTTTAAACATTTTTGTTGCAAATTCAGTTAGATTAATACTTAATTGTGTTATATTTGAATTTATGTAGGTTAGTTGATGACTTGGTGATTTTATTGGAAATACTCAAGCATTAGTGAAGTTGTGAAGTTTGGCTTATGACATGACCATGTTGAATTTTGACATGGTCATATTAGAAAGTTCAAGAATTGCAAGTCTAATGACACAGCTATGTCGTTTTAGACAGTCATATGCGGCGCTGACATTCCTTTTAAGTCAAAGTAAAACCTCATTTGTAAACAACAAGTAGAAAAACAAGAAACCCTAGCCCCCTTTATCTTCCAAGTGACTTTTAAGTATTTTTTGAAGAAGACCAAAATTGAAGATCAATTGCTCCAAGGATGAATTCAACACCATACAACCCACATCTACTAATCTTGGTTTGAAAATCTCTCGATTTACCATGTTTTCTTCCATGTTTATGAGTTTGGTTGTGGTTTTTGTAGGCCTTATGGGCTAAACACTCTTAATCACTTAGATTAGATGAAGCTTAGCATACTTTGACATCTTGTATGCGACTCTTGGTGATAATTAGGTTAATGGTTATTATAAAGTTATGAATGCACTTCATTGCTTGTGTGTGCTTGTTTAGCTTGAGAAAATGTTAAATCTTGTGGATGTTATAATCAAATTATGTTGGAAAACCATGTGTGTTAGAACATCTATTCTACATACATTAGTGTGTGATTTATGATATTTGACTAGGAATGGCTAATGAGGTTTAATAATTAGTAAAGTTGAACAAGTGTGCATCATTATACATATGTTTGAGAAAACCATTGTGTTTGTTATGAATTTCTCCAAGCTTTGTATATGTGTAACTATCGATTATGCATATATTTATGGTTCATGTATTCGTGTTAGGATTCATAAGTTGAGGAATTTGCATAACTGCTGTTACAATACACAAAGATGGCTATCATGTGTTTGTCATGTTAACTTTCCAAAAGTTTGTGGGTTTGAGTATCCTTGACAGGAGCCCAAACCATCTTTCACATTGGCTTAATAATATCATTGGTTTTTCATGGCATAACGTCAGGTGGCTATTATGTGTTTATGGTTCTAGCTTTCCAAAAAGATATAATTGGATAACCTTGACAAGAGTCTAATTTATATCCATATTTCATGTGTAAAAAATGATCTCACCATAGCTTCATGCATGTTGTTATTGTTTTGCTAAGCGGATTCAAAGTCTAAGTGATATCTTCCTACAATTGATTATCTTCATATTTTTCTACTTTCTTCAATTATTTTAATTGTTAGCTAAATTAGTTAATTATAATATTCACAAATCATCTTTCATCGAGTAGATAATGATAAAGATTTAATATAAGGAGCTCTTGTGTCCATGTATCGATATTTGGTTCTTACCAAAAGCTATACTACCAATCGATAGGCACACTTGCCTATCGTGTGTGTAGTTAGTTATAAGGTGAAAATCATTTCATAATTTAAAGCTTTATTGTGTAAAATCCATCACTAAAATCTATATATCAAAACACACATCAAGTTTTTGGCGCTGTTGCCGCGGACACGACAATTCTAAGAAAGATCCGAGTCATTAGTTTAGCCAATCCTTTTGTAACACCCGAATATTCTTTTAAAGTCATAAAAGAAAGAATAAAAGTAAAAGAAAAGATATAAAGCCCATGCAGAGGAACTAAAGGTGTCAAAGGTATAAAATTTATTTTATTTTGCACAAAAGTAGCATGGCCCCCATGCCATGCCACTTTTCACCTTTTGAGTTTGGATTTTAGAGAGAGAAAGAGCAGAGTTTTCAAGTCCTTTGAAGAACAGAGCAGAAAATTTTGAATTCAATGTAAGAATTCATGTGTTTATGATGTTCTTAACTGGCCTTGCCTTGATTTTATGCTTATTTGTGTGTTTGTGTGTTTTGGTGGGTTTCTAGGTGGTTGAACTCAATTGCAAATGGGTTTTGAAGAAGTCTTACCCGAAGAGGTTGTTAAGGTGAGTTCTAGGACACCCGGTTTACCTCTAAGTTTTGGAAGAAATTTCATGAAGCCATGGGGACGAGGTTACATATTAGCACGACATATCATCCTCAGACGGATGGTCCGTCGGAAAGGACTATTCAGACGCTGGAGGATATGCTCCGGGCATGCGTCATCGATTTTGAAGGAAGTTGGGATGACCACCTATCGTTAGCTGAGTTCTCATATAACAATAGTTATCATGCCAGCATTGGTATGCCTCCTTATGAGATGCTATATGGTAAGCGTTGAAGTGGTCGAGGCTACGACTGAGAAGCTAGAAAGGATCAAAGCCTTTATGAAGGCAGCTAAAGATAGGCAAAAGGCGTATGCCGATAAGAGACGTAGACCGATTGAGTTCCAAGTGGGTGATAGAGTTATGTTGAAAGTCTTACCTTGGAAGGGTATCATTCGGTTCAGTAAATGGGGCAAGTTGAGCCCAAGGTACATAGGGCCTTTCCGAATCATTGCTCGAGTAGGAAAGGTGGCCTGTAGACTAGAGTTGCCAGATGAGTTAAGTGGAATTCACCCAACATTCCATGTATCTCATATGAGAAAGTGTTTAGCAGACGAAGATATGGTCGTACCACTGGAGGATATCGAGGTAGATGAACAATGGCAATCATTGATCGTAAAGAGAAGAGGTTAAGGAATAAAGTGGTTCCTCTTGTGCGAGTACAATGGAAGCACCGAAAGGCATCTGAGTCTATGCGGGAGACTGAAGAAGAGATGAGACAACATTACCCACGATTGTTTGAGGAATAACATGTTCGGGGACAAAACCTATATAAGGGGGGTGTACTTGTAACACCCGGATATTATCTTAAAGTCATGAAAGAAAGAATAAAAGTAAAGGAAAATAAAGAAAAGATATAAAGCCCATGTAAAGGGACTAAAGGTGTCAAAAGATACAAAATTTATGGTGTTTTGTACAAAAGCAGCATGGCCGCCCATGCCATGCCACTTTTCACCTTTTGAGTTCGGATTTTAGAGAGAGAAAGAGTAGAGTTTTCGGGTCCTTTGAAGAACAAGAGCAAAAAAGTTTGAATTCAAGGTAAGAATTCGTGTGTTTATGATGTTCTTAACTGGCCTTGCCTCGGTTTTATGCTTATGTGTGTGTTTGTGTGTTCGGTTGTGTGTGTTTTGATGGGTTTCTAGATGGTTGAACTCAATTGCAAATGGGTTTTGAAGAAGTCTTACCCGAAGAGGATGTTAAGGTGAGTTCTAGGATCCCCTTTTACTTATTTTTAACTGTTTTGGGGCTGGAAATGCATGTATGAACTTTTTATAAAGTTGGGTTTCTATACCCGTATGTGTGTATGTTACGGGTGGGGATTTATTTTGGGGTTATGTATGTGTTTGATGATGTTATGGGTGTGTTCAAGGCTTAGAATGTACGATTTAAGCTTAGAACATGATAGGTCATTGTTTGGGGACTGAATTATGATGTTAAGTGTGACTTAGGCTGCTCATGCGCCTAAATAGTAGCTCATGCGCCCAACTGTAAATCAATGCCTAAGTGTTCCCATGCGCCAAAACCTCATGCACCCGAATAGTAGTCATGCGCCTAGAACTAGGCTAAAATTGACTAAGTGTTCATGCGCCCAGATAGCTCATGTGCCTGCATAGTGCTCATGCGCCTGCATAGTGCTCATGCGCCTAGAATTGTCCAGAATAGACTGTTGCTCATGCGCCCCAATAGTGCTGATGCACCTGATAGTTTCCCATGCGCCTAAGTGTTCCTCATGCGTCTGAAAGGCCATGCGCCTGCATAGTGCTCATGCGCCTGCATAATGCCCATGCGCCTAAGACTTAGAATATTTTATGAATTTTTGGGGAAAAGTGTAATGTAGGCTTTGACTTGGGAGGTTCCTGGGGGCTATGTAAGTTGACTTTTTGAAGTCAATGATGATGCGATGGGTAATGATGATGTATGATTGATGCTTATACATGATGGTATGTATGATGTATGTTATGTATGTATGATGTGCCTTGTATGGTGATGTTGTATGATCATGTTGATGTTCCTTATTATGTATGATTATTTTTCCGTGGCTTTATGTTGAATGTTAATGAATGAAATGACATGTATTATGTAACATAAAGTGAAAGATAATGAAAAGAGGAACATAATGAAAGAATGCATGCATTAATGAATGAATGAAAGTATGAAAGGCTTGCAAGCAAACGTATGGAGGTTCACACCCAATGAAGGGTGTTAGCTCAACCATGTGCGGGTTAGCTACCCCGAAAGGATGCACACTGGGGTTTGATTCGCATGATTAAGCAAATGTATGGAGGTTCACATCCAATGAAGGGTGTTAGCTCAACTGTGTGTGGGCTAATTACCCTGGAAGGATACACATTGGGGTTCCATCCTTGTGGTTGACCATATGTATGGGACCCTTGCCGCTTACCCTAGGTACTGGAGTCAGCTTCGTGCACAATGTTTGAAGTCTATGAAAGACCTCAGGCCCAGTACCCGCTTTATGCATGACGCTGGGGTGAAGCACATGGCATTGGTCCGAATGAAAGTAAAGATTTAATGAAGAATGTACGGAATGAACGAACGAATAATGAAGTTAATGAGGATGTTTTATTTTAAACAAAAGATAAAGTATGTTTTATTTTAAAACTAGAACTCACTCAGCAACGCTGACTTTTATGTGTTTCCAGTTGGTAGGTAAAAGTTGCTGAGGATGGCACGAGGCGGCTACTTGGCTCTTTTTGGATGGCATCCATACTTATAATGCTTTTATGATGTAATGCAACATGTATTTTATAATATGATAACGATGTATTATTTTACAAAAGATTTTATAATGAAAGGGAATGTTATTTTAATGTTTCCGCTGCAATATTTTGTTCAAGTTAATGTAATCATATGTTTTTTTGTGCGATGAATGACCAATTGTGAGCGTCCCGGGAACGGGGCCTTACACACAAGCCACTATGCAAAGTTTATGTTGATACATGTGTACCTTGATTCTGATCTTAATGTAATATGTCTTTGTTGTCTTACGCTTATGTAATAGTTGGGTACTTAATGAAATGCAAATGTTTGGTTGTGTTTATCATGTTAATATTTCATTAATGAGTTGTTTAATGCATATTGACTTGATTATATAGGTTTGTGGTTGATTGAACTAATATAAATAACATTACTATGTTTAATATATTCAAACTTAATAACATGAAGGTATCATGCGAATGGCACATGCTAATGAACCATACGCATGAACACCTTCATACGAATGACTCAGTCGCATGACCGAACCAGGAGACTGGATCAGTCGTATGACTATAACATGAGATTGGCTCAGTCGCACGACTGAACACTCAGCCGTGCGAATGGATCAACCGCATGGCTCAATCGCACGAATGAACCATGCTTATGGTTTAGTCGCCCGACCCTAACCTATAAATACCACCTAATTCATGGAAAAACATAAGCATTCAATCCACTTCGACTTTTGACATACCCTAGCCGTCCAGAAGCCTCTAAGTTCGTACTCCAAGTTCATAGAACGCTGTAGATCGATTCCTAATCGATTCTTGACGTTAGATCCAATACATTATTGTTTCTACGTGCGTTCTCACTGATTGGATCGCCAATCAAATAGGATTCCGCACTATTTGGTTTGGTTTAACATGTTAATCAGTGGTGTTTCATTCAAATACCAGATCCTAACAAGTGGTATCAGAGCCGTTTACTGCTGGAATGATCTAACAATCATTCTAGCAACCCGAGCTCTTGATTTCGGGATCAAATTTAAGATCTTGACGTTAAAACCACTTCCAGTTCTTCGTGTTTTGCTCAGGTCGTGTTACGTGTGGTGTTTCTATGTTATAATTGCACTCGAAACCACATTCCCATCACCCTTTGAATCTGATGATGTCTATTTTGTCTCGGTTCACGTAAAATTCGTCAGATTAGGGTTTTGGGCAGCCCTACCGGCTGCAGATCTGAAAATCTGCGTGTAGACCCGTTCATGCGACTGGGCCATGTGATTGGAGCATTCGTACTACTGGACCATCCGAATGGACCATTCGTATGCTCAGTCGTGCGACTGGACCAATCGTATGTTCAATCGCACGAATGAGCCATCCGCATTGACTCATCCGCATTTGTTCCAGACCAAACAAAAAAGAGTCTGGAACCGCTTCTTGCACAGATTTGAGAATGGGCAAAGCATATTCACCCTGAGGTTCTTTTGTCAAATAAGTTCAATGTATACCCCATGATTCGTCGGACTTCCAGAATAGGTGAATGTAATTGGAACACGAAAGAGAGAAGAGAAGATGTCAGCAGTCGGTGCTGATTTTGTAGGGTAGTTAGGAGCATCTGACTACTTATGGGCCAATCAAGTTATATTTATCCGCACAGAGAGGATTCTTATTCTTAGGGGGAATCCATGTATAGATAAATTGAAGACGCAATCAGAAAGTGATGATGTGAGCAGGTTTCTGATGATGAATCTACATGCATGCTGATTTGTTTGATATTGTCAGTTGTGGATTGGAACCTTCAACCTTTTGCCCAATACACCATGTGAAGACGCAAGGAGAGCACAATGTCTATATATTGGGATATGCTGAATGTGAGGGGGAATTTCTACAGGTGTTGATGTTAATCAAGTTAGCCTGTGTGAAGATTGAAGCAATGGAAAACTGTTCATGTCATTATCTGGAAAAATCAGTCATATGGGGAATCTTGTTGCGATGATGGTGTTCTGCAAAGTAAACAAAAGCTGTTGTGCCTAAATTCATTTTTAGGGAGGTGTAGCAACCTGACGGATCGGCAACGTTGGCTAATATGGTTTTCGTTTGATTCTATTGGCAGCCAGAGCAAAGTGTTATCTACTATTCGCAAGCAACATCCAAAGGGAAATTTGTTGGAGCATATATTGTCATATATAGTGTGTCCGTCGCTTGTCGAATAGTCTAGGCTTAATGTAATACATCTGATATGTTGTAAGCACATGAAACTGGGTCATTCGCAGGAGCATATGCGAATGAGACTTAGTCGTACGACTGAGCCATGCTAATGGACCATCCGTGCGACTGAGAGATGCGATTGGGACATTCGTAAGACTGAACCATAAGCATGGTCCAGTCGTACGATTGAACCATACGCATGGTCCAATCGCATGAATGGGCCCAGTCATATCTAATATGTGCCGAGGCCTATATATACCAGTTTCAATGTGTAGAGAGATTAAGGGTTTTGAGAGGAAGTCTGCCCGGAGCCTAGGGCTGCCGGATGAGAGGGGAGATCATGCTCGATCTTCCCCTTGCCAACAGTCTTGATTCTTATGTTGTAACGAGCTTGTAATCGTTAGGTTTTATCAATGAAACCATTCAATTATAGTTTGTATTTTGTTTGACTTTTGGTTTGTGCTGTTGTTTATCCTTCTGTCAAGAACATGCTCGGATGTTTATCGATCCAAACCGACTTCACAGTTTAGAAGCTCAAGTGGGATAGATTATAAGGCATTTACCCAAAAGACAACAAGGTGGTCTTCCAAGTAACATCGAGCCCAATCCAAAAGCTCATGTGAAGGAAGTCATAACTAGAAGTGTCAAGACCACACATTCGGATTACTTAGCTTCTACATCTAAGCTATTTGGTGACGAGGAAGTTGAGGAAACATACTAGGCCAAGCCCATTAAGTACCACACAAGTCAAGAACCATTACAAGCCCACTATTCCTTATCCTGGTAGAGTGAAAAAGGAAAAGATGGAAAAACAATATGGTAAATTTCTTAAACTTTTCAAACAATTGCATCTTAACTTACCATTGTTGAGGCTTTGTCACATATACCACCAAGGGTAGATTAATGTGGAGTTGCTTGAACAACCCCAGGAAGTTGCCATTTGTGCCTCCATTAGTTGTTGTCTCATACGACCTGGATATGGAGGTGGTGGAACATAAGGAGGTGGTGGGACGTATTTCTTGGATGGTTTTTCAACAACAACAAGTTCCTTTTGCTTATCACTTGCATTACTTGGAGTTTCAATTTCTACTACTTCAAGGATGGGTTGTAATGCAGGTGCATTACCTTGAGTGGTTTTGCCACTCTTGGTGGTGATGACTTGACTTTATGCATTAAGGTTTGTTACAATGTTGCTAGGTAAAACACCTTGGGGTCTTTCAACCACGTTTCTTTGGAACCTCTCCTTATTTCTTCGATCATATTTCCGGATGTACTCATCTATGTCTTGTGTGGTTATCAACAATTGCTGCAATAAGTCTTCCATTGATGATGCTCCATAGTCTTGATTACTACTACTTGGACCTTGGTATGATGGTTTCTGTTGTTGGTAAGGTGGCCTTCGGTTGAATCCAGGTGATGATTGGTTGTTACCAGCTTCTCTATAATGTGAGTTGCTTCTCCAATTTGAGTTGTTTGTTATATGAGTTGCTTGGGCCTCCTACATAGTCAACATCTTCAAACATCATAATACTTTGTGGGCATTCGCCGGTCTTGTGTGAATTTCCGCATATGTTGCATCATGTTGGAGTTTTCTTCAGTTCGGATTACAATTGTTCGAATCGTTTGGTTAAAGCTTCTAATTGGACTGCAAATAGGATTTTAGAGTCTACTTGATGAATTCCTTATAACTGGGTTTGATTCTTAAGGATTATAAGTAAAGCTCATCTTAGCTTCTCTTTCTAAGGCTTGGTATGCCTCTGTTGGCGTGACACTTCCGAAATCTCCTCCCGTACTTTGGTCGACAGCTTGTTTGTGTGCTTCACTGATTGCATCGTAAAAGGTTTGACACTACAGCCACCAATCAAGTCCATGATGTGGGCATCTCCGAAGGACCTTTGTATCTCTCCCACGTTGCGTGTAATGACTCATCATCCTCTTGGCGAAAGCTTATGATGCTGCTTCTCAGTTTGGTAGTGCGATCGGGTGGAAAGTATTTCAAAAGAAATTGTTCAGCAATTTCCGCCCATATGGTGATGGAACAAGGAAAAAGAAAATCAAGCCAGTCAATGGCTCGACCTCAATGTGAAAATGGAAAAAGTCTTAGTCAGATGGTGTTGTCTAAACAATTATTGATTTTGAAGGTCACACAAATACAAATGAATCGTGAGATGTGAGCATTAGGATATTTGTCTTGCAATCCATGGAACTGAATAGATTTTTCTACGAGTTGGATAATACTAGAATAAATCTTGAAATTGTTGGCCACTATTGCTGGTTGGACAACACTAGACTCGTAACCATCGATTGACGACGTGACATAGTGTGTCATCTTCATTTCCTTGTCGTGGTTAGCCATGTCTTCTTTGGATGGTATACATTCCAAAATGTCTTCAATTATTGTATCTATTTGTCAAGGTCTTTCACGTAACCTTAGACGGAAAAGTAGCTCGGGTTCCTGTAACACCCGAATATTTATTATTTTGAAGCCGGTGAAGAAAGAAAAGAAAATAAGTCCAAAAGTCGAGGGACCAAACTCGCCAACGAAGAAAAGTTGGGAATGTGGTGATATTAGTAGGGAGAGGGCAGCCCACTCTCCCAACACACCCCACATTTCAGGTTCTTAGAGAGGAGAAGAGAGAAAAGAGGAAAAGTGTTGGTTCGAGTCGGTTCGGGTCGCCAAAATCGTCGTGAAGCAAGCCAAATAGAAGCTCTTGTCGTTGTGCTCATTTAGGTGAGTTCTAGGACCCCTCTTTTACATGTTTTTGAATGATTTTGGGGGGAACATATCTGAAAACCCTTCTTCGTGTTTTTGGGTGAAAACCCGTATGTATGCGTAGGACCCGTTTGGGGCTTGATTTCTTGCTTGGTTGTGCTTGAATAATGTTATGGTATGCATTCCTAAGGGTTAGGATGGTCGATTTAGGCTTAAAATGGGTTTAGATGAGTTTGGAGGCCGAAATCCCTCGGCTGCAGTCGAGATGAACTGCATTCTGCATCAGTTAGGGTTAGGCGACCGACTGGAGGCCGAATGGAGGCCATACGGCCGATTAGGGTGCGATTGGGGTCCATTCGCACGATTGAAGGTCCATTCGCACGACTGAAGGTCCAGTCGCATAGGTGTTCATCCGCATTGTCCATTCGCACGACTGGATGTTCATTCGCATAGGTGTTCATCCGCACTAGTTCATTCGCATGAGGTTCAGTCGCATGGAGGCCATGCGACTGAAGGGTGTCCATACGCCCGAATAGGGCTGTTGAACCCGAGGAAGGTGTAGATTGACTTCTGACTTTCGGGGGAAAGTGCAAATGTAAGTTTTGACGTAAAGGTTCCCATAAGAGTTTGTAAGATGACGATCGAGGTCTTAGAAAGCATGTTGGGCATGATGAGGATAATGATGTTGTATGTTATGTATGTATGATGTTGCCCTGTACGATGTGATGTTGATGCATGTTAATGTCCCTTAATATGATGTTTAATATCTTTCCTATGGCTTTACCTATTATGATGAATGAACGAAGTATTATGTAACGTAAAGTGAAAGATAAAGAAAGAGGAACATGATGAATGAATGCACGTATTAATGAACGAATGAAACATCTTGCACACATCGGATAACGGGTCCTTCTTTGTGATTGACCCTGAATGTAGAACCTCTACCGCTCACCCCTAGTACTGTGGCATACGTTTAGCTGTTCATTTGTTGACTTCGGCCCAGTAGCTAAGACTGATGGTTACTCCTAGTACCGTGGCATACGTTTAGCTGTTCATTGTTGACTTCGGCCCGGTAGCTACGACTAACCGGGGTGTAGCACATGGTATTGGTATGGATGATGTCCGATGCGCAAGTAAAGTCATAATGAATGAATGAAAGAATGAAGAAGATAATAATGATGTTATCTATGTGTACGTACCATGTGTGATCATGTAAAAGTAACGAACGGTTTTATATGAAAGTAAAGTATGTTTTATTTATAAAACTAGAACTCACTCAGCAACGCTGACTTTGATGTGCTTCCAGTTGGCAGGTAATGTTTGCTGAGGATGGCACGGGCGACTACTCAGCTCTTTTGGGGATGGCATTCTTTTGATTAATGTTTTTGCATTGTAATGCGAACAAGCTATTTTGTAATGAATGTTGTATTAACTTGCAAAAGCATCTACATGGAAATGAAAGTTTGTTTTAGTTTTCCGCTGCGATTTATGAAATACAAATGTAATTATACGTTTTGTGTGCAATGAGAACCCAACTGTAAGCATCCCGGGAACGGGGCCTTACAAGTTGGTATCAGAGCCAAAGTTTAAGTGAAATGGGTAAATTTTCAAAATAAACCTAATCTTAAACTGAGAATGGGACGGAATGGGAATGGGATGCCAATCTGAGTAGCTGCGTGCCATCAGGTATTTTCGCTAAGTTAACCGGTTTTATGTGCGCATGGTATGTGTTATGTGTTGTATGTAGATTTAAATACTGATGTAGTCAGGACAGGTAATACTTGGGGTATGAAGAGTAAAGTAAGTGGCTAATCACAACTAGCCACTGTAATTAGGGACTTACTATACTTGACATAAACTAAGTTGTTTCCTTGAATGACCGTGTTGGTGTTTGAATCTTTCAGTGTGCGTGTGATGGCCGGAGGTAGATCTTCAAAAGCTTCTAGGGGTGGAGGTCATGGTGTTGAACCGCGACCCAAGAGAGGGAGACCTAGAGTTGAGAGGGTGGTTCATAAGAACCAGAGACCCCTCATCCGGAGGGTGGCGACGAAAGCGCCAATCTGAGAGCCTCAGTAAAGGAGGCTGTTGTAGAAGAAGTCCATCAGGTCATGCAGACAATCTTACCGTCTGTGGTGACTGAAGTTATTAAGGCTGTACGAGAAGGGGAAAGAAAAGAAAGAAACAGATCCTCTGGAGGACGGAACAACCAGAGCCGGAAACGGTTCTGTCTGATGATGAAGAGGAAGAAGAAGAGCCTGTGCCAGAGGCAGTGCGAGGATGTAACTACGGGCATTTATGAGTTGCAAGCCCCCTACTTTTGATGGAAACGACACCGCTGCAGCTGCTCACCGGTGGGTAAGGGAAATGGAGGCTGTTCTCGATATCAGCGAGTGCCGAGAGGACCAAAAGGTGAAGTTTGCTACCCACTCTTTTGTGGATTCAGCTCTGTGCTGGTGGGACAACATTGTCCAAGCTGAGGGTAGTAGGGCCATTGGGAAAATGAAATGGCCTGAGCTGAGAAGGTTGGTGATTGAGGAATTTTGTCCTCATCGGGAAATGGACAAGGTCGAAAGGGAGTTTCTGCAGTTGGAGGTTGGAACCATGACACACCAGCAGTATACCACCAAGTTTAATGAAATGGCACGGCTCGTGCCTGATCAGGTGACGCCTCTGTCTCGGAAAATCAAGAGGTACATTCAGGGTTTACCGGTGGATGTTCGCCGGCATATGATCGCCGCCCGGCCAAGTACGTTTAGGTCGGCGGTTGATTTGGCTGGAAGACTTTATGATAGAGGGAGGTGGTGGTGGTCGAAGTGAGCAAGAAGGGTGGTGGTGATCGGAACTGGAACGTGAAACAGTTTGGTCGGGGTGATGCCTCGAGGGTAATAAAAAGGCACGGGTGGATGAACACCGTGTGGTCACATCAAGTGCGGGTCGAAAAGGTGTGGCAAGTGTGGAAGGGAGCACGCGGGTAATGTAGGTTTGGGTCAAACTTGTGCTTCAAGTGTGGGAAGACAGGGCATATGGCGAAGGATTGCTGTCGGGCAAATGTTTTAACTGTGGGGAAACTGGTCATATGAGCAGGGATTGTAAGAAGTCGAGGACTGAGGGTTCTGGGGTGAAGAAGACGGGAAGTGATGGGCCGAGGGCGAGCGCCAGAGCGTTCACCATGACACAGGAGGAGGCTAGGACGGACCCTGACGTTGTGTCCGGTACGTTTCTATGAACCAGACTTTAGCTTCTGTGTTATTTGATTCGGGTGCTAGTAGGAGTTTTATTTCTGCTGCTTTCTGTGCTAAGCTTCCTGTTAGTAGTAGACGTGTTGATGCGCCCTTTGATGTAGAAACTGCCATAGGTAAGTCTACCAGGATTTCTGAGATGATAGAGAATTGTGATGTGGAACTTGAGGGTCATAAGTTTCCTGTTAGACCGTTGTGATGACCTTGGGTGGTTTCGATTTGGTTCTTGGGATGGATTGGTTGGCGGACTTCAAGGCGAACATTGTGTGTCGCAAGAAGATGGTTTGGTTGACAGCGCCTGACGGAAGTTTGGTAACGGTTTATGGTGATCGGGTTACTACGATCCCGAAGGTGATCTCAATGGCGGTGGCGGAAAAGTGTATGAGGCGTGGATGTAGTGCTTACTTGGCCTATGTAAAAGATGTGGATACACCAACACCACAACTAGCTGATGTACCGGTTGTGTGTGACTTTCCAGACGTGTTCCCAGAAGACTTATCAGGAGTGCCACCTGACAGAGAGATTGAATTTTAGATTGATCTGATACCGGGTGCCCAACCTGTTGCCAAGGCACCATATCGGTTGGCTCCAACCGAGATGAAAGAGTTGATGGAGCAGTTGCGAGAGCTGCTTGATAAGGGGTTCATTAGACCGAGTATCTCTCCTTGGGGTGCTCCGGTCCTATTTGTAAAGAAGAAGGATGGTAGTATGAGGATGTGCATTGACTACCGCGAACTGAACAAGTTGACAGTGAAGAACCGCTACCCCTTACCGAGGATAGATGATTTGTTCGATCAGCTTCAGGGTGCCAGTTGGTTCTCGAGGATAGATCTTCGATCTGGTTATCATCAGTTGAAGGTGAAGGAGCAAGATATCCCTAAAACAGCTTTCCGTACGCGCTATGGCCATTACGAGTTTCTTGTCATGTCCTTTGGTTTGACCAACGCGCCAGCTGCTTTTATGGATCTGATGAACTGTGTGTGTCGGCCTATGTTGGATAAATCAGTGATTGTGTTTATTGATGATATCCTGATTTATTCGAAGAGCAAGATTGAGCATGCCGGTCACATTCGAGAGGTTCTAGAGACGTTGAGAAGGGAGAAACTGTATGCTAAATTTTCCAAGTGCGCGTTCTGGTTGCGCGAAGTTCAGTTTTTGGGTCATGTGGTGAATCCTGACGGGATAATGGTGGACCCGGCGAAGGTGGAGGCGGTTATGCAATGGAAGTCACCAAAGACGCCATCTGAGATCCGTAGTTTCTTGGGCTTGGCGGGCTACTATAGAAGATTCATCCAAGACTTCTCTAAGATTGCTTCTCTACTAACTAAGTTGATCCGAAAGGATGTGAAGTTTGTATGGGGTCAAGCTCAAGAGAAGGCGTTCGAAGAGCTGAAGGCAAGACTGACTCAAGCTCCTGTTCTGCCATTACCCGATGGAAGCGAAGATCTGGTGGTTTATTCTGATGCTTCCTACTCAGGGTTGGGGTGTGTGTTAATGCAGAGAGGGAAGGTTATAGCCTATGCATCCCGACAATTGAAAGTCCATGAGGTTAATTATCCCACTCATGACTTGGAGCTAGCAGCCGTGGTCTTTGCACTAAGATTCGGAGGCACTATCTCTACGGGACGAAGTGCACCATATTCACCGATCATAAGAGCTTGAAGTACTTCTTCGAGCAAAAGGATCTGAACATGAGGCAGAGGAGATGGTTGGAACTTATAAAGGATTATGATTGCGAGATCCATTACCATCCAGGCAAAGCTAATGTGGTGGCGGATGCCCTTAGTCTAAAGGAAAGGCCCAAACCGATTCGGGTGAAAGCTTATCAACTAATCATGACCTCTGATGTGATGAAGCAAATCAAGGAGTTTCAAGATGAGGCATTGAAAGAAGATCACCTTAACTCGGAAAGAATGAGAGGTCTGGTTGGGGAATTTGGTGAAAACACACTCGGTGTTAGAACTCGATTCGATCGTGTGTGGATTCCTCGTTTTGGGGATCTACGGGTGAAGATAATGGATGAAGCTCACAAGACTCGATACTCCATTCATCCTGGTGCCACGAAAATGTACCATGACATGAAGAAAGATTATTGGTGGCCAGGTGTGAAGCGTGACGTGGTGGAGTATGTGAGTAAGTGCCTTACTTGCTTACAGGTGAAAGCAGAGCATCAAAAGCCATATGGGAATCCAACCTTTGGATATACCGGAATGGAAGTGGGAGCACATCACCATGGACTTCATTACGAAGCTGCCACGTACCCCGAAGGGTATGATGCCATATGGGTGATAGTTGATCGTCTGACGAAGAGCGCTCATTTTCTACCGATCTGCGAGACGTATTCATCTGAGAGGTTGCTGATCTATTCATCAAGGAAATTGTAACTCGTCATGGTGTGCCAGTGTCTATTGTGTCTGATCGTGACACTCGGTTTACATCTAAATTTTGGAAGAAATTCCACGACGCTATGGGGACGAGTTAGATATTAGCACGGCTTATCACCCCAAACCGATGGTCTCAGAAAGGACCATTTAGACATTGGAAGACATGCTTCGAGCATGTGTGATTGATTTTTGTGGAAGTTGGGATGACCACCTACCGTTAGTTGAATTCTCCTACAACCAGCTATCATGCCAGCATTGGTATGCCGCCATGGAGATGCTATACGGTAGGAGATGCAAACACCCTTTGTTAGGTGATATTGGTCAGAAGGAATTGGGGAGCGTCGAGGTATCGAGGCTACGACAGAGAAGCTTGAAAAGATTAAAGCCTTCATGAAGGCAGCCAAAGATAGGTTGAAGTCGTATTCCGATAACGACGTAGGCCAATTGAGTTCCAGGTGGTGACCGGTTATGTTGAAGGTCTCACCTTGGAAGGGTATTATCAGATTCAGAAAGCGGGTGTTGGACCAAAAGAACCAATGAGCCAAGATCAGAAAACCTCTAAGTCCCACATGGTATCACAACAACTGCTGAAAGCCTCATCAGCAGTTTGACAAGTGCTGAAGACTTCAACAGTTGAAGATCAAGTGCTGAAGATTCCAACAGCTGAAGAACTAAAGTGCTGAAGTACAACAGCTGAAGAACACAAGTGCTGAAGCTGAAAGACCAAAGTACTGAAGTACAACAGCTGAAGAGTTTACAAGTGCTGAAGATCAACAACTGATGTACAAAGTCTGAAGACAAAGACTGAAGACATCAGCTGATATATCTACTGAAGTCATCAGCTGATGAAACATCTGAAGGTCAAAGTCTGAAGATCAAGTACTGAAGCGTCAGTAGTTTGTCACAACTGCTGAAGAGTACTTCTTCAGTAGTTGTGATATCAGTAGTTTTATATTTCTAGTTTCAGTAGTTTTGTAAAACGACTGAAGAGCTTGTTCTTCAGTCGTTGTAGTTTCAGTAGTTTCCAATCAGTAGTTTTATATTTTGTACTTAACACTCTGATATGTTCTCAGTAGTTGTGAACATTTCAGTAGTTTGTTAAGAGTTAGTTAATTTTGTATTAGATCTGCCAGTTGTCACTTTCCGTGTAAACAGCAGTGTTTGTTGCACTCTATATAAGGAGTGACAACCTATTGTAATAGTATGAATGACGTGAATGAATGAATGATTTGATTAGAAACATTCCATATCTATAAACATTCCTTGAATCAGAATATATTCTCTCGCTATAACCGTATGTGCTCTTAATGCATACAAGCATCGACTTCTTGCTACAATTTGTCTAATTCCTATTCTTATTCCGCTGCCTTGAACTCTAATACATCAAACTTGTGATCGCTGATCCTGTCAAATGGTATCAGAGCAGGTTAATCATTGATCGATCTAATAATTGATCATTGAAACTGCTATTCCAGATCTAAGTTTGATTGAATTAGCTTTTGTTTTTGCAAGAAACGGTTATAGAGATTGAATTTTCTGTATTTCTGGTCATTCATCCTGAGATCTTCTCTTGGTTTTTATTGAGTTTGTTGTGGTCTGTTTAAAACTTTTAAAAGCTTGAATTAATTGTTTTTGAACTGAAAATGACCACTCCCTCCAATGATCCTCACAATACTGGTTCCTCAACCAAGCCACCAATGCTGGTTAGGAATGAGTATAACATATGGCAAAGACGTTTGCTCCATCACCTGTCTGTTAACAGCGCAGGTTGTTGGACATCAGTGGTACATGGTCCACACAAGCCTATGGTGAATAACCCAGAAACCAATCAAATGGTTCCGAAGAGGAGGGAGCAATACTCAGATGAGGATAAGAAGTTGCTTGAAATTGATGCTAAAGCCCATGGAATTCTGGCCATGGCACTGCCAAATGAAATCTATTCTGGGCTAATGCATCATGAAACTGCCCATGACCTCTGGAATGCCTTGAAAGAACAATTTGGAGGAACAGATGAGGTCTTGGCAAATAATAGAGAAATTCTTGCCTAACATATGAGACATTCTCTCATAGAAAGGGTGAGACACTAACTCAACAATATGAGCGGTTCTCTTGTTTGATCTCTGAACTAAAAATGGTCAAACTTGAGTACACAAATATTCAGACGAATAACAGATTTCTCAGATCACTGCCTGAGAGATGGGACACATATACTATTGTCCTACGCTCCAGTGCAAGTTTGGACAAACTATCTCTCACCCAACTCCATGGGAAACTGCTCACGTTTGAGAGAGAGATAGAACAGAAGAGAAAGCTGTCTTCATCTGGAAAGCTCACTAAGACTTTGTACCAGGCAACACTGCCTTGGTGGGTCATGAGTCAGAATATGCTTCATCTGAATGCCAGTATGATGAGCATATTAATTTCTCTTCAAGCACTTCTGATTCTGCATTTGTGAGTGTTGATGGTCAGTATACTGGGTGTAATAATGACAATCTATGCTTCATTATGGATGATCTCAAGGGATTGCTGATGATGACTTAGAGGAGATGGATATTTTGAGCCAAATGGCCCTGATAAATATCAGATCTCAGAAGTTCTATAAAAGAACTGGAAGAAAATTCCCAGGACTCTCTGGCAAAACCAAAGTTGGTTTTGACAAGAGCAAGTTGAGGTGTCACAAATGCCAAAGGCTTGGACACTTTGCAAGAGAGTGTAGATCAACTGGATCTAACTCCACTGCACCCTTTGTGACTTTTCCTGGCAATAGTCAACAACACAGAGGGCAACATCCTGTCACTTCTAGTCATCATCCTCAACAACAATCTCCGGCATATTTTGTTCCTCAGGGTCAAATGCCATATCCGTACCCTTGTTATTACATGCCACAGTCAAATCAAGTTCAAGTTCCTATGGCACCACAACCTCATGCACTACCAGAACCTCAGCCATCCCAATCTCATCATAAACTCAACCTCAACAACACAGCTTCTTCACCCCAGGAGTGGTTGACTGGAGCAGTTTACCAGATGACATGTCTGGTCATGACCAACTGTTCTCAGGTGCTGGTCAACATGGTGGTGACAGTCCTTTTGGGAATCTAGCTCTTATGGCTTTGGAGTCTGCTGATACTTCATTTTCCAATGCCTCTACACCTCAGGTATCACAGGTATCCTCTGAGGCAAAAGCCAAATTATGTTCTGAACCATGCATAGCAGCATTTGCTTCCATTAGAGAAGCAAATGTAGCTCTAATTAATAAGAACATTGAGCTAGAACAAATAATTTCCAAAAACAAAGCTGAGTTTGAGTCTGTGCTTAAAGATAAAAATGATGAGATTTATAAACTGAATTGCCAAATAATTGATGATAAGGCTAGAGAAGAGGTACTTCTAGAGAAGTACAAAGATCTCAAAGAAACCCTTGCAGTTACCCAGGTAGAGTGTGATAGATGGGTACAATCATGCAAAGGTTTTGAAATGCTTCTTAGTAAGCAATCTGCTTCCAATGTGAAGTTTGGAATTGGTTACAATCACACTGCTCCACCTACAGATTTTACCCCAAGAGCAGAGGTAGAATCTGATGGTGAGAGTGATAACCAATCCATCACATCATGTGATCTACCTTCTGATACAGCACAATCAGAAGTAACAGTCAGCATCAAGTCCTCTTTGAACTTATCAGCTGATGTTGATGGTTCAAATGCTGACACTCACATGATCAATGAGTTGATCAACTCAGGAGTTATTCTGAAGGTCCTGAAAGGACTAGAGAGCAGGATTTAACACCTGAAGTTCAAACTTCAACTGCTGTCAGTACTGAAGAGAAGAAAACTGCCAGTAGAAAGAGTTTGAAGTCTACTAAAGAGGCAGTCAAGAAAGCAAACAATGCTTCCAAAGCATTGAAGAACAAGTCTTCAGTTGCTTCACCCTCTTTAGTTGATGATCAACCTAAGATGAAGAAGAAACCATGTGAAGTATGTGGTTTTTTCAATCATCTTACAGATGATTGTTGGTACAAAAGAGGTTCCAAACTCAAACAAAAAGAAGAAATCAATGAGAAAATGGTAAAAATGAAAACTGAGTTTGAGACCACATTTGTATCAGCAACATCAAATCCTGTAACCCTTAAGTCCTCAAAGAAATCCAAAAAGGAAGGGGTTAAACAGGTGACAGCTGAGAATGCTCAGAAGAAGAAGGGGCAACATAGGAACTTATCAAACTCCACTGGCAATGTGTCTGATGAGCTGAAAGCTTTGTCACAAAATCAGACACAGCTGGTTATGATGGTTCAACATCTGTTGGGTAGAGTTAACCAACTAGATGCTCCTATGTTGAAACCACAGAAAAGGAGGTCCAAGCCAAAGGACTCCTCTTCTACACCATCTTCTTCCTCTCAGGCTGTTGTTTCAGATAAACCTGTTAGTTTACATCTATTGATGAGACCAGGCCCAAAACCAAAAAGGTTTGGGTCTCTAAAACTAACTGATTGTTTATTATTGCAGGGTTCTTCAACATGCCAAAGTAGCATCTGGTATGTAGACAGTGGGGGATCTATGCACATGACTGGGAACATCTCTCTTCTTCATGACTACTCTCAAGGAAAGAAGGATTTGTCTCTTTTGGCAATGATGCTAGGGGTTACATCATCGTAAGGGCTTTGTCTCCATGGAGAAATCAAATTTGATGATGTTAATCATGTGGAAAATCTCAAGTACAACCTCTTGAGTGTCAGTCAAATGTGTGATAAAGGCCATGTTGCCCTTTTCACAAGTCAAAACTGTAGGATTCTGTCATCCAAAGTTTTGCACTTGATTGACAAGGTGTTGGATGATCACACTCTCCTGAAAGCCAACAGGACAGGAAGAGTGTATGCCTTAGATCTCTCTAAGAAGATAGATCTCAAGGCAATCCTTGCCTATTTTCCAAAGCCTCTTCTCAAGAATCTAAACTGTGGCACAGAAGGCTTGGTCATGTTAATCTCAAAAACATGAATCAGCTTACCCATAATAGTTTAGTCAGAGGCTTACCAATAAAGGAGTTCCACTGTGATGAACCTGCACTGCTTGTTTAAAAGGAAAACAGCACAAAGTCTCATTCCCTCCTATTGAAGTGCTAAGTCCACTGCCTGCTTGCAATTACTGCATATGGATCTATTTGGTCCTGTGAGAGTAATGAGCATGGCAAAGAAGAATACTGTCTGGTAATTGTGGATGATTACTCCAGATTTGTATGGACTTTCTTTCTACATTCAAAGGATGAGGCTGCTCAGAAGATCATTCACTTTGTGTTGTATATTGAGAAGCAGTATTCCCTTCCAGTCAAGTGTATTAGGAGTGACAATGGAACTGAGTTCAGAAATCATACACTTGATGACTTCTATCTTTCCAAGGGGATCAAAAGGCAGTTTAGCATCCCAAGGACTCCAGAACAAAATGGAGTAGTGGAGAGAAAGAACAGGACTCTCATTGAAGCTGCAAGGTCCATGCTGGCCGACTCAGGTTTGCCACTGACCTTTTGGGCTGAAGCTGTCAACACAGCTTGCTATGTGCAAAATAGAGTTTTTAAATCAGAGGTTGATGAAGACTCCATATGAAGTTCTCCATCATTTGGCTCCTCTGATTTCATTTTTCAAAGCATTTGGGTGTCCCTGTTTTATTCTCAACACAAAGGATCAACTCCATAATTTGATCCTAAGGTGGATGCAGGGTATTTTGTTGGTTATTCATCTACTTGTAAGGCATACAGAGTCTTCAACTGCAGAACAAAGATGGTTGAAGAAACTCTACATGTTAAGTTCAATGAATCTCCAAAGGACAAGATTCCACAAAGCCCTGTGGAGTTATTTGATTTGGACATACTGCAATATGTTCCTCATCAAACTCCTGCTGTTGCTCCTGTCAACAGTTCACCACCCGGTGGTACTGCTGATGATGATGATGATTGCAGTACTCACCTCTTCAGGTTTAGTGATCAGCTGCCTGATTCAGCTAGACCTGATGTTCCTGTAGCTCCAGTAGCACCATCCACAACAAATGCTGATGAGATCTCTTCGAATTCAACTTCTTTTGAATTACCATCCACTGATTGGTTTCAAGGAAATGATTCACCATCACCATCTGTTACTGCTGAGCCTGCTACAAACACTTGCACAGATCTCATTGTGTATCAAGATCTGAAGAATCACCCTGTGTCTCAAATCATTGGTGATATCACTGCTGGTGTATCAACAAGAAGTCAATTGTCAAATTTCTGCTTCTATGCTCTCTTCATCAGTCAGCAAGAGCCAAAGAATTATCACATTGCTTTAAAGGACAATGGATGGGTTGATGCCATGCAGCTTGAGCTTCTTCAGTTCAAGAAATAGCAAGTGTGGGAACTGGTTCCTCTACCTCCAGGTAAGTGTGCAATAGGCACTAAATGGGTGTTTAGGAACAAAACTGATGAAAATGGGCTTATTGTTAAGAACAAGGCCAAACTGGTTGTTCAGGGGTTTGCACAAGAAGAAGGTATTGATTATGATGAAACCTTTGCCCCTGTAGCCAGACTGGAAGCAATTCGATTGTTTTTAGCCTATGCTGCTTATCAAAACCTTAAAGTTTTTCAAATGGATGTCAAAAGTGCATTTTTGTATGGAAAAATTAAAGAAGAGGTTTATGTATGTCAACCTCCAGGCTTTGAGGACAATAAACATCCTAATTGGGTGTATAAGCTTGATAAGGCTCTTTATGGTTAAAAAAGCTCCTAGAGCCTGGTATGAGACATTATCAAACTTTCTTCTCGAAAACAATTTCACTAGAGGCTCCATAGATAAGACTTTATTCATTAAGAAAGCTGGACAGCATAATCTACTTGTTCAAATTTATGTAGATGATATCATTTTTGCATCCATAGATCCAAAGTTGTGTGATACCTTTACAAAGTTGATGCAACAGAAGTTTGAAATGAGTGCCATGAGAGAATTACAGTTCTTTCTGGGGTTGCAAATCAAACAAAAGGCTGATGGAATTTTCATTCATCAGTCCAAATACACAAAAGATCTTTTGCAAAAGTTTGATTTACAAAACTGTAAGCCCTTTTCTACCCCCATGTGCAGCACCACACAACTGGATACAGATCAGAAAGGTAAAGTGGTTGATGAAACACTTTACAGATGTATGATTGGGTCCTTGATGTATTTAACAGCTTCTAGACCAGATATTATGTTTGCTACATGTGTTTGTGCTAGATTTCAGGCTGCACCTAAAGAGTCTCATCTGATTGCAGTCAAGAGGATCTTTAGATATCTGCAAGGCACTCCATCTCTAGGTTTATGGTATTCTACTGGACATTCTGGTAAATTAGTTGCTTTTTCTGACAGTGACTATGCAGGGTGTAAGTTGACCAGGAAATCAACTTCTGGTGGATGTCAATTCCTAGGCAACTGCTTGATTTCTTGGCAGAGCAAGAAACAGACCTCAGTTGCTACATCTACTGCTGAAGCAGAGTACATTGCTGCTGCAAGTTGTACATCTCAGGTACTCTGGCTTCAAAACCAACTTTTGGACTATGGCATTACAGAGACTAAGACTCCATTGTTGATGGATAGTGCTTCAGCTCTTTGCATTGTCAAAAATCCAGTCCAGCACTCTAGGACCAAACATATAGAGATCAGACATCATTTTATAAGGGATTGTTTTGAAAAAGGTCTGATTGATCCTAAGTTTGTGCCTAGTGCTGATGAGCTTGCAGACATTTTTACTAAGCCTTTGGATAGTTCAACTTTCCAAAACCTGGTGTTAAGGCTTGGTATGCTGCAGCTAGAATAAGTGACAACTACTGATGATCTTAGTAATAAGTACTGATGATCATTAGTAACTATGTCACATATAAGTACTGATGAGCTCTTTTACCCTCAGCAGTTTCTATAACTACTGAAGGCTAAATGTCTCACAAGTACTGCAGTACTTCATCTGCTCTAAACTACTGACGTAGTTACAACTACTGATGCAGTTACAACTACTGCAATCAGTAACACAGATAAGTACTGATGTCCTATGAAACAACTGAACTCAGCCAAAAAGGCTGATGAATGTGTTGAGGACAGTATGAAACAGTTGAAAAGCTAAAAATTGACGAAAACAGCTAAAGAGAACTTTCTCTTCAGTCGTTTGTACGACTGCTGTTTCATTCTAAACAACTGAAGCAAACCACTGTCTTCAGTAGTTTTATAACTACTGATGACTAATACCAAGTCTTCAGTTGTTTACAACAGCTGATGACAAAACCACTATCCTCAGTAGTTTCATAACTACTGATGACAAACACCAAGTCCTCAGTTGTTTCAGTCATCTTAAGTCAAAACCACAGTCTTCAGTAGTTTTCTAACTTCTGATGCCTAACACCACGACTTCAGCTGTTTCAACGTCTGAAAGGATAATACCATGTCAACGGTCATTTAAAACTACTGATGACTATACCACACCTCCTTCAGTCGTTTTCTTACCCGTACCCTATAAATATCCCTGACCTAAGCTCTCAATGCTTCATCTTCTTCAAACCTAACGTTCCTCTCCAAAACCTTCCCTTTTCTCAATGGCGTCCATGCAAATTAAACCGCGACACAACTGTGTTGCCTACCTCACTAAATCGCCCATCTGGACTAAGTTCGATACTGCTATCGATCTTATGGTTCAGTCCCAATACAATACGGCATTTCTTCTGAATCCCATACTACATGCCGAATCCCTTCAACAATTTTGGATGAACGTTACTATTACCACTGGGGAGAACAAGACACCATCTCTCCAGTCGGTCGTCAACAACAAAGAAGTAGTTATCACTCCTGCAGTAATCCGCCAAATTCTTCATCTGAATGATGCTAGTTCTCCTGCTGGATATCCGAAGGGCACCACAGATCTATCCTTTGCCCAACATGGATATCAAGGCGATCTCAGTGCCTCCACTATCATGAAGAAACACTTTAATGACGCTGAGCGCCTAATTTTTCACATGGTGAATGTATGTTTGGCCCCTAAGACGTCGTCTTGGGATCAAATGTCGACAAAATGGCAGCAGGTAATGTATTCTATTCTTGAGCAACAACCACTAAACTTCTCAGAAATAATATTTTCGGAGCTCAAGGACATGGCTCAAAAACTCACTACTGCCACCGTTGGATACTATATCCACGGTTCATAATGGCCATCATTACAAACCAGCTTAATGCTGAGGGACTTGTTGGCTTGGGAGTCCCTGCTACGGCTGTTCTGCCGAAAGTATACTCCCGGCACAACTCTGACCAGACACTTAAAATGGCTGCCAAGCTGCGAAAACCCACGCAGCTGGAACCCACAGCCACCACCTCCAAATCAAAAGTCCCCACCAAACCCACCAAAAAGAAACCCAAAACGGCTACTCAGGGAATTGAGTCCCCTGAGGATGTCCCTGCAACACAAACGCAGGATATATCCACTAGTCCAAACCCCCTAGTGGATACAATGACTCTTCCAGCCCTAGCCGCTCAGGCCTCCTCTCCACAGGAGCCTGCAGCAACCACACAAGGGGTACCTACATATCTGGGATCTTCCTCACTTGAGGGGATTGCCATTGAAGAGCACCCACCTCCCCAGGTGCACACTGCTTCTATCCCTTCACCCCAAACAACCGCCCCTCACAGCCCAACTTTAATAGTTGCACAAGTGCTGACTCAACTGCACTCCTCACCCCTTCCCCAGAAACCACTTACTACTGGGAATACCTCTACATTGAGGGGGAGGAACACAATGCACTTGAGAACCCACAGCACAGGGGTTTACCACTTCTATCTCCTGGTGTAGACAAGGAGCTTAGAATATCTAGTGAGGCTACCACCTCCTCTGACTCAGCGAATGATCTGAATGAGGCTGGTAACATTGATAAGACCTCACTAGAGGCAACAGCTGATGATGGACACTGTCCTGAGGCTGGAAGTCCCCAGTACCAAGCACAAGGGGCACATGCACCAACTGGTCTACACCCAGTGCATGTAAATCCTGCTCTAAGCAGGAGGTCAGATGATTTAGTTTCGGCTGATGATGACCTGGGCTTTTTCTATGATGTTCTTGCCCAGAACACAATCCTTGATGAGAAAGTCAGTAGGCTGCAAAACCTACTTGATCAACTCTCCCAAGGAGAAAGACCATCTGCCTCTACCCACCCACAGATGGCACCTTCACTTGAAGGTTCCCCAAACACTGAGCCACTCCAAACTCAACCACCTGCCTCTGCTTCAGGCCCTACTTCTCAGGAACAGAACCCTCCTGAGCAAATAGGTGCTGTACTTCAAAATTCTCTCCCTCTCATCACACCATAATCACGATATTGTGACTAAAGCCATTGATGAGAGGCTTTCCTCCACTTTACAGCCCCTGATTGATGCTGCTGTCAAAAGACTCTTTCTGCGGTACAAACCCCTCCCTCCAATGCATCCAAAAAGGGGGAGAGTACTGCAGTGAAAGAAAAGAAGAGGAAAAGATCCGAGGAAAAGAAGGAAGCGAAGCAAGCCCAAAAGGAGGAGAAAGAACAGCAACCACTGCTCACCTACAAGCGAAAGAAAGGTGCTGATGATCACATTGCTAAAGATAAAGCCTTGGAGCTACTGATAAAAGAGGCTGATGCCGAACACAGCAGATCAATGGACAACATCATTGATCAGCTGTTTAGGCAAGGCCATGACACCAATAAACTTGACTCTGAGATTCGACGATTAGAGATTGAAGAAATCCAGAATAGATGGGCAAGTTATGAAGTGTTAGAAAGAGAAAGGCTTGAGATCATGATTAGATTTATTGCAAAATATCTTGGAAGATCAATGATCGAAATCAAAGCTTGGTCCAGGGACAGTATCTTGGCAATCACCACCAAGATCTGTTCGTCTGAAGCATATACTAAGGGGCTGTTATTGAAGCTTTAATGAAGCGGTGTGCTGGGAGCAGGACTGAGCTAGCCAAGCAATCAAAAGCCACACTCACCTCAAGAATGCTAGAACAGCCTGTAAACATTCCCACACCAAAACCACCCAAAACACAACCCACCAAACCAACTCCCTTACCCTCAAAACCATAGCCGATGATATACCCTTGAAGAAGAAGAGAAGGATATTAAGGCTAGAAGATGATGAAGAAGATGATGAAGATAGGCTGCCACTCTCAGCTGTGATTCAGTTGCCTAAGGCCACAAGTCACTCCTCAGCAATTACTCCTGAAGTCCAGAGACAAATGGTTAAAGTGAAGCTAGAAGAAGAAGAGCTTCATAAACAGCATGATGAGGAATTGCTGAAGAGAGTTGACAAAGCTTATGCAGCGACATCTTCTATCATCAATATGAAGAAGCAAGCCCTCAGACTTTACACTCTCAGGCATACCTTTCAATATCAAAAGGAAAGAGTGAGGATTTGGCCTGATCCCAGGGTCTCTCACAGAATTCATAAGAAAAATATACCTCAGAGATACATTGGCCAGGTGAAAAAGATCGTAGATGAAGTGATCTCTCTGGTCTTTGTAGTTTCACCCTGGGAAATCCTAGAAGACTTCAAGAAAGCCTACAAAGCTAATCTAACCCCTCAGAAGATGCTGGAAAACAAAATAGTGAAAAAGGGGTTAGTTTACAAGAGACTTGAGGAAGTCAGGAAAAATGAGCTCCAGTTGTTCCTAGAGGGTAATCACCCGGATGAGTTTGCTTACAGAATAATAACAACTGTGGAGCTAAAGAATGGGAAACAGGCCAAATACCTGTCTGAGTATTATGGGCCTGAATCATTGTTTGAAGGAGGTGCTGAAGAGCTAACCATGGAGGAACAAATCACCTTCCTTGAGGCCTACACAAGAGTCGTACAGACTCATTATGGGGAAGTAAATCTCATGAATGGGATAACAACTCTGTGTCCAGTTCCCCAAAACAGAGTTCCCATTCATACCCTGCCAAACAAATATTTGAGGTTTCTTCCCAGGCCGGAGCTTACATGGGTCATCTTCTCTACTGATCAAGAAGGAAAAAGACCAACACTTTGCTAACAATAAGTGGGACAACGAATAATTTAGAGGTTTTGGCTGCATTGGTTCAGGGGGAGTTTGTTGGACCAAAAGAACCAATGAGTCAAGATCAGAAAACCTCTAAGTCCCACATGGTATCATAACAACTGCTGAAAGCCTCATCAGCAGTTTGACAAGTGCTGAAGACTTCAACAGTTGAAGATCAAGTGCTGAAGATTCCAACAGCTGAAGAACTAAAGTGCTGAAGTACAACAGCTGAAGAACACAAGTGTTGAAGCTGAAAGACCAAAGTACTGAAGTACAACAGCTGAAGAGTTTACAAGTGCTGAAGATCAACAACTGATGTACAAAGTCTGAAGACAAAGACTGAAGACATCAGCTGATAATATCTACTGAAGTCATCAGATGATGAAACATCTGAAGGTCAAAGTCTGAAGATCAAGTACTGAAGCGTCAGTAGTTTGTCACAACTGCTGAAGAGTACTTCTTCAGTAGTTGTGATATCAGTAGTTTTATATTTCTAGTTCAGTAGTTTTGTAAAACGACTGAAGAGCTTGTTCTTCAGTCGTTGTAGTTTCAGTAGTTCCAATCAGTAGTTTTATATTTTGTACTTAACACTCTGATATGTTCTCAGTAGTTGTGAACATTTCAGTAGTTGTTAAGAGTTAGTTAATTTTGTATTAGATCTGCCAGTTGTCACTTTCCGTGATAACAGCAGTGTTTGTTGCACTCTATATAAGGAGTGACAACCTATTGTAATAGTATGAATGACGTGAATGAATGAATGATTTGATTAGAAACATTCCATATCTATAAACATTCCTTGAATCAGAAATATATTCTCTCGCTATAACCGTATGTGCTCTTAATGCATACAAGCATCGACTTCTTGCTACAATTTGTCTAATTCCTATTCTTATTCCGCTGCCTTGAACTCTAATACATCAAACTTGTGATCGCTGATCCTGTCAGCGGGGCAAGTTGAGCCCAAGATATATAGGCCCTTTCCAAATCATTGCTCGAGTAGGGGAGGTGGCCTATAGATTGGAGTTGCCAGATGAGTTAAGTGGGATTCACCCGACATTCCATGTATCACATCTAAGAAAGTGCTTAGCAGATGAAGATATGATTGTCCCATTGGAAGATATCGAAGTAGATGAACGACTTAATTATGTGGAGCAACCAGTGGCAATCATCGACCGAAAGGAGAAAAGGCTAAGGAATAAAGTGGTTTCTCTTGTGCGTGTACAGTGGAAGCACAGGAAGGGATCCGAGTCAACGTGGGAGACTGAGGAAGAAATGAGACAGCATTACCCACGTTTGTTCGATGAATAACAGGTTTCGGGGACGAAACCTATTTAGGGGGGTGGACTTGTAACACCCGAATATTTATTATTTTGAAGCCGGTGAAGAAAGAAAAGAAAATAAAGTCCAAAAGTCGAGGGACCAAACTCGCCAACGAAGAAAAGTTGGGAAATGTGGTGATATTAGTAGGGAGAGGGCAGCCCACTCTCCCCACACACCCCACATTTCAGGTTCTTAGAGAGGAGAAGAGAGAAAAAGAGGAAAAGTGTTGGTTCGAGTCGGTTCGGGTCGCCAAAATCGTCATGAAGCAAGCCAAATCGAAGCTCTTGTCGTTGTGCTCGTTTAGGTGAGTTCTAGGACCCCTCTTTTACATGCTTTTGAATGATTTTGGGGCTGGAACACATCTGAAAACCCTTTTTCGCGTTTTTGGGTGAAAACCCATATGTATGCGTGTATGTATGCGTAGGACCCGTTTGGGGCTTGATTTCTTGCTTGGTTGTGCTTGAATAATGTTATGGTATGCATTCCTAAGGGTTAGGATGGTAGATTTAGGCTTAAAATGGGTTTAGATGAGTTTGGAGGCCGAAAACCCTCGGCTGCAGTCGAGATGAACTGCATTCTGCATCAGTTAGGGTTAGGCGAACGACTGGAGGCCGAATGGAGGCCATACGGCCGATTAGGGTGCGATTGGGGTCCATTCGCATGATTGAAGGTCCATTCGCACGACTGAAGGTCCAGTCGCATAGGTGTTCATCCGCATTGTCCATTCTCACGACTGGATGTTCATTCGCATAGGTGTTCATCCGCACTAGTTCATTCGCATGAGGTTCAGTCGCATGGAGGCCATGCGATTGAAGGGTGTCCATACGCCCGAATAGGGCTGTTGAACCCGAGGAAGGTGTAGATTGACTTCTGACTTTCGGGGGAAAGTGCAAATGTAAGTTTTGACATAAAGGTTCCCATAAGAGTTTGTAAGATGACGATCGAGGTCTTAGAAAGCATGTTGGGCATGATGAGGATAATGATGTTGTATGTTATGTATGTATGATGTTGCCCTGTATGATGTGATGTTGATGCATGTTAATGTCCCTTAATATGATGTTTAATATCTTTCCTATGGCTTTACCTATTATGATGAATGAACGAAGTATTATGTAACGTAAAGTGAAAGATAAAGAAAGAGGAACATGATGAATGAATGCACGTATTAATGAATGAATGAAACGTCTTGCACGCATCGGATAACGGGTCCTTCTTTGTGATTGACCCTGAATGTAGAACCTCTACCGCTCACCCCTAGTACTGTGGCATACGTTTAGCTGTTCATTTGTTGACTTCGGCCCAGTAGCTAAGACTGATGGTTTCTCCTAGTACCGTGGCATACGTTTAGCTGTTCATTTGTTGACTTCGGCCCGGTAGCTACGACTAACCGGGGTGTAGCACATGGTATTGGTATGGATGATGTCCGATGCGCAAGTAAAGTCATAATGAACGAAGGAAAGAATGAAGAAGATAATAATGATGTTATCTATGTGTACGTACCATGTGTGATCATGTAAAAGTAATGAACGGTTTTATATGAAAGTAAAGTATGTTTTATTTATAAAACTAGAACTCACTCAGCAACGCTGACTTTGATGTGCTTCCAGTTGGCAGGTAATGTTTGCTGAGGATGGCACGGGCGACTACTCAGCTCTTTTGGGGATGGCATTCTTTTGATTAATGTTTTTGCATTGTAATGCGAACAAGCTATTTTGTAATGAATGTTGTATTAACTTGCAAAAGCATCTACATGGAAATGAAAGTTTGTTTTAGTTTTCCACTGCGATTTATGAAATACAAATGTAATTATACGTTTTGTGTGCAATGAGAACCCAGCTGTAAGCGTCCCGGGAACGGGGCCTTACAGTTCCGAAAGAGGCGAAACAAGTTCCGGACTAGACGAGTCGGACATACACTAACTTGAGGAGCATAAACTAATTAAGGCTTAAAATGAATTAGGCAAATGTAACTAAACTACCTAAGGAAAATTATCTACCAAAAATAAAATAAAGTTGAACAAATGCATTAACAGGATATACACAAGATAGTCAAAAATTTAGCTTGTCTTTCAAAACTGTCGTGTGTCCCCGGCAACGGCGCCAAAAACTTGATGCGATGTGGAGTGTATATATATTTTGATAAACTTTATTCGCACAGATTAAGTTTTAATTGGTTATTACTAATACTAAACTACACACACAAAAGGCAAGTGTACATATCGTGTGGTAGTATAGTGATGGTAAGAACCGAGTATCAATCCGTGGACACACCTAGCCTACTCAACGACCTTAATATTTGACTATTAAATTTGGTTTTAGTTTGAGAAAATGATAAGTTGCTTTGATAAGATTTTTAGGGTTTAAAAACAATAATTGAAATAAAGTGAATATAAGATTGAAGCGTTTGGATTTCAAACCAGGGAATAAAGGCTATCATCCTAATTAGATTACACTTATGTAACTATGATGAATTGGTGGTGTGATTAAAGATATTGATTAATGTAATTATGTTAATGTTTATAAAGGTGAGCTGGTATGATTTCTCGTCTATCCTCTCCGTATTGAATAGGATCACGTCAAGTTGAGATTTACTGCTTAGATCAAAGCCCTAGTAATGTAGGTAAATATTTTGTGACCTTTTTGACATACGATTTCTAAAAACATAACTTAATGTTAAAAAGAACATTGATCAGGTTCCTTCCTAATATACTATTAATTTTAAAAAATCATAACATTATTGTAGATTTTTCAGACTAATAAAAGGGAACCCGCAAATGATGATATGATTTCTAATAACCATTTCTAGTTCATTAGCCATGGATTTATTATGAAGATCGGTTTCGTGAATGAAAATTGATCATACGTCTTTCAACTATGTATGATAATCATAATCACAAAGCATAAAGTTATAACTTCCCGTTCAAATGTAGATGCTACCCATCAAAAGTTTTTCCAAGACCACTATAACATTAACATAGTATATATCACACCATTAGTTCATCAAAAAGTACCTAAGTTTCATCCAATTAGGATGATAATAAGAGTTTAGCTTATTATGAGCTTGGACCTAACAACAGATAACATAGAAGATAGATATGAAATCATCAGTGAAATGGAACAATCAAACCGGTGATCCACAATGGATGACGTTTAGACAATCCCGAGCTTCTTCCAAGTGTTGTATGCACCACCCGAGCCTCCAAATGGTCTTGAAGACGATTCCCGAGAGAATTTTGCAGAGTAATTCTCCTACCAAAGCTTGCCAAAAATGGTGAACTTAGGCCTCCATTTATAGGATTTCTGGAGTGTTTAAGCACGACCCCATGCCTAAAAGGCACGGACCCGTGTTAGTACAATGCTTACGAAAGTTGGTCAGCTCGTACGTGTAGGTTGTGTCGGGCACGACCTGGGCTAAATGGGGCAGGACCTCGTGTTGGAGGTGGGGCACGACCTTGTGCTTCATGGGGGCACGACCTCGTGCTTCATGGGGCACGACCCCGTGCTTGCTTTTAAGGGACGATACTTTTGTCATATCAGATGTCCAAACACGGGGGTGTGTCAATTTAGCACAGGGGTGTGTTTCAGGCAAGGCATGGGGGCGTACTTAATGAGGCATGACCCCATGCTTGGACTCCAAAGCTCGAATTACTTCAATTTCTTGTCAAATATGCTTCTTTTGTCCACCTTGTCCTTTAAGCACTTGAAAACACAATTTAATATTTTTAAGTACATATTCATCATTTTAAGGGAGATACCAAGGAATAATTTATGTGTTTTTGATAGGATTTTTATGTGTAATTTGGAGAACATCAAACATTCTCACACTTGAACTTTGCTTGTCCTCAAGCAAAATCACTTAAAATGCAATTCCACCAGAAACCAAATAAATCAAATAATAATTATGTCTTTCGGGAAATACGCAAGTAAATATTATTTCATCCAAATGTAAACATTTTAAGCATATGTAAAATGATATCCTAGAAAACAATAAATTAGTTAGTAAAGATTATTATCATATAAAAATCCACACTTCTCACAAGGTGCACTCACACTCGGCTAAATATATGGAGTCATAATTAAGTATGACTAATGCACTCAATTGCCTAGTATGAATACGTGTGAAATCATATGCTTGTTAAGGGTTCAATTCTCCACCTACTAAGATATTTACTTGCGTAAATCGTTAGGTCTTTGATGGGTTGTAACTTGGCTCGGCTCGGGTATGGAATATTTGGAAAAAGTAGCTAATTGCTAAAGATGACGATCTTGGTTTATTTTTCTAACATAAACTACAAGGATAGCAATAAAAGGCTCCCTATACAATACTTCAAGTTAGAAGGAATATGCTAACTCGAGGACTCGTTTAAGGTCAAATTGTCAAGACCATATTTTGCTTTCATAAACCGTACTTTGTCTTTCACCCGAAGATACACAAAACTTTCCTTTCATAAGGATCGTTTAGCTTGAAGCCTAATAGCACCCAACAAGATCAGTTCTGTGTATTCGTATTGACACTCGGTTTGGTTCTTTTTCCATTTCCCATTGTGGGACCAGTTTCTACAGTTCGGGCATTTTTTGTATCTTTTGCCCGCCTCTTTACAATGTTTTTTGGAATTCCACAAATGGCGGAACTTGTTCCTTTTTTCGCCATCTCTTTCTTTCGTCGAACGTGAGGTTGAAAATTTGTTCCGGTATTCCTACGAAGTCCTGATTTTGCGTGGTGAAGGCAAAAAGCAAATTAAATCAAAAGAATGCATTCGAGTTCTTTTAGGTCTGATGGTAAAAGAACAAAATTTTGTTTTTCTCTTTCTTTTAATAATAATAATCCAAAAAATGTCTTTAATGATAAACGGTTTTTGTTGAAGGTGTTTTGGTTAAGTGGTTTGGTGGTTCGCGTGGTTGAGAAATAAAAACATTTAAGATCAACGAGGCTAACTTGGGTTGACATTCGGGTAAGGAAAATTCAAAGAAAATGGTTTGGGCTTGAATGGTTAAGGTTTCCTAATGCCTAACTCATTTTTATGCAATAAATACTAATTAAGCTCTTGAAATGTATACCCAAAGCAAGTTCTAATCGCACGTATCATAAGACACCCTCAATTAAATCCAGAATGAAAATATAATTGCAATTGCAAAAGCTGTTTAAAGCTAAAAAATAAACTTAAAAGCTGTTTAAGGCTAAAAAATAAACTTCATACGGATGAAATTGGGTAAAAGTGTTTCGTTTTACATAATTAAATATTTTTACTAGATTATTGCTTTTAAGGATATAACAAAAAATATTTTTAAATTTATTTGGATGTCGTTTGTTTACTTATTTATTTCCTGAAAACGTATATTTATAACTTGGTTTATCAAAAATTGGTTTAATTTTTTGGTTTTTGTCACAAAAGTTAATAGGTTAAGTGATATTTTATAAAATTTTTAAATTTGGACCTTTTTAGCAAAGTGAATAATATATTACTCTCATCCCCACATTTAAAATTCACATTGTCCTCAATGTGATTGATATATTAAAACCAAGAAAGGGTATTGAGATAACTCCCATAAAAATAACGAGTTTGTCACTTGTGTTTGGTCGCCCTAAGTGGAGAGAATCCTCGGAATCACCTAAAATTTCATAAATTTATTAAAAGCATTAAAATTTTAGACACACAAAATAAAAATAAACTGACATAAAAAGGATAGATTGGCATGAAACAACTGTGCTCGGGCCCCAAAAGTGATACGGTTTCCAAGGACTTTGTGGCTGGATATCCCCCACATCCTGATGTACGTGACATTATTGCTTAGGTCATCGACTCGGGAATGTAGATTTTCAACTCGGTTGAAGGATCGTCGGGCATATTCGAATGATCGCCTTGTATGGTCGTTGGTGGTTTGGATTGATTCGTAAAGGTTTAACATGGTTGGGAATTCTCTAGTGCGTGAACTTGAAGATCCGGCTCCGGCTCCTTCCTGCTGTATCAGCATATCGAGGTCCATGATGATTTCCTCGGGCTCCGTCGGATCCCAGATTTGTCCCTTTTTAGATATAAACCTTGGCTACCCATTTGGTAGGTTTGGCACCATGTACATACTCGTACAAATGCTCAATTCCAACAGTCTTGACGTCACTCCTTCAGTTTCCTTAGTGCTACACCCATAGCTTTCGTATAGGTTCAGAATCGAGCTTCCTCCAAACATGGGTGTTGGAGCACCTGCAATTGCATTCCTGACAAACAAATTACAGAATAAATACCCAATATTATATGGCAATTGATTAACCATACAATATAAGATGAACAAGTGCCTCAAATTTACAACTCCTTCGCTTTGACCACAAGCTGTTATGAAATGGCTAAGTAACTGATGTATGTACCACAACAACGAGTCTCGTATTTGGCTGGTTTTGGTTTTACTCGAGTTGAACCCCTCTGTTCCAATTCTTTCCCAAAATTCTCTTCGCATGGCACCACTCTTAGTGTATTTACTTTCCTCATTTGGAGAGGTATGGTATGTTGACATTCCTGATATTGCTTCCTCCTTAATTTCTTGTTCCGTATAGATACCAAGATGGACATCGAACAAGGCAATGTATGTCTTATGCCAACAACCATCATGTCCGAATGAAGTTGTATTATCATCCCAAAGGTCAGAGTCTTTCATGCTAAATCTAAAAGATGCTAAAAATTCAAGAGTTAGTTTATAAATAGAAGGTGTGTTTTGTAAGAACAAACATTTCCATTGAATACTCAATAAATTTATTATATCATTTTAGCTGTCTGAAAGCTACCAATCTTTCTTCATTTACTTGCAAATAGGATCTTTCGACCCTTTGTGACATTTTTTGAAGTCTGTCATGACACCATCTCTCGCGGATCCCTTCAAATTGCAAATAGGGATGATCCATGATCCTGAAACTTTTATAATAAATTAAACTATACAAATAAAATTTCTAGAATAGTTTCATGACATTAGACAATCATGTGTTTCACAAGACATCACACCACAATTGTTCAAATCATGTTTGAAAACAGTTAAAGATTTGTTATCCAAGGAAAAACTATTAAACATAGGGGTGTGTCTTGTGAAATGTGGGGGTGCGGTTAACATTTTGAGGTATGAAATTTTAACTCGAGCATGCATGGTTTTGTTTGTAAACCTTTGATTAGGCATGGGTTTAACATTTTCTTTCTTGAAAACCAAAGATTATACATTTAGCATTTTAATCACTTATTAATAATTCAAGATACTAAAAAATATATATAATGTTTATCATCACTTGTGAACTCTTGTAACTTGAATATGATTAACAATGATTTCACCACAAATTATGATGATAGACTTGTTAACAACAAAGGAAAACATACTAATAACTAACTAAACATACTAATTAACAACTAATCAACTATAAAAAGAAACATAAACAAGAAGGTTTAAAGTATTCATCATTCAATAAGACGTGTACGTACAAAGCTTTACATATAATTGCTAGGATTTTGGTTGTTTAGAGACCTAATCACCTAACTATATGTAAATGACCATCATTATCATAGGAATTAATATACTAACCTCTTGATCAACACACTTGAAAGAACTCTTGAAAATGAGAAAGAAAAATGGAAAATTTGATGAAAAAAGAAGAGGATACTAGCTATTATAGTCATGAAGTCATCTTTTATCATCCAAAATTGATAGGAAACAAGACAAAATGCTGAAAAAAGTCAAAAGTTGTCACTCATTGTCGAGCACGAGGGCGTGCCTCCCTAGGCACGGGGGCGTGCCTCCCTAGGCACGGGGGCGTGCCTCCCCTATGCTGTTCAGTTTCAGTTTTTCATTGTTTCGTTTTTCAGTTTCACACGTTATACAATTTAACCGGTTAAGTTTATTCACTTCCAAATCATTAGGAAATATACAAAAATAGTCCTAAAGTTAGTTGACACAAGCCAAATGACAATTATATTATCTAGGGTCCTACAATTACATGATATGTTAAAAGCCGAGAATCTAAAATGCAAAACCAGACTCCTTAACGCGCATAAGCACACATAACACATCATGAAATGCTTCTAAAAGAAACCTCCACACATTTATTGTGGAAGGTTCGGGATGGGATAGTGAGAAGTGCGGTTGCTCAGTTCCGCAAGCTAACTGTTAATGGAAACGAGTTTCTCGCCCATCTCTTTAACTTTTTGGATGAGTTTAGCTAGGCGTTGGGATGCGACGAGGTTCATTTCAGTCATCCGCTTGATTAGTTTATTTAGCTTGAAGAAGTATTCTTGCGTTATTGGCTCTCGCATTTTAGTATGCGGTTTCTTCACAGGATTCCAGTTTGAACTTCCGTGACTTGATTTATTCATTTTTCAGACGTTTTTTAGCAGGAATGGGTGTGATGAAAGAATGGAACAAGTGTGGTATTTTTATACAGGTCATGAAAAGTGAACACGGGGGCGTGCTTGGCTAGGAACGACCCCGTGCTTGTGAGATCTTATCTTAATTTAAACCTGCAAAGTTCGAGAGTCGTCAACGAAGATCATGGGAAATTTTTTTCAGAGGCATGGGGGCATGCTTCATGGTTTGTGCTTGTGAGATCCTAAAAAAGTTAAAAATTCAAGACAAACCTATGTACAGGTGTGGCGTTTAAGTTTTGAGTATTACACGTGACCCTTCCCCACACTTAGTATTTGTTGGGACGAAGGTGTAATTCCTCCGATTGAATCTTGGTTGGTCCATCATTATATGATTTCAAAGGATGACCATTAACTTTGAAACTTAAACCGTCGTGGTTGTCTATTTCGATGGCACAATTTGGAAACATGTTTTTAATGCTTAAGAAAGTTGGTTGGCTTGTACGTGAAGGTTGTGTCGGGCATGTCCCTATGCTAAATAGGGCATGACCCCGTGTCGGAAGTGGGGCACGACCCCGTGCTTCATGGGGCACGACCCTATGCTTGCTTTTAGAGGACAATACTTTTTATCTTGTCAGATGTTCAAACACAGGATGTGTCAATTTAGCACCGGGGTGTGTTTTAGGAAAGACATGGGCCCGTGCTTAATGAGTCACGATCCCATGCTTGGACTCCAAAGTTTGAATTACTTCAATTTCTTGTCAAATATGCTTCTTTTGTCCATCTTACCCTTTTAAACACCTAAAACACAATTTAATATTTTTATGTGCATATTCATCATTTTAAGGGAGATATGATTGAGACATGAATATTCATGCTAATAGCCCATACTTATGGACCATACACATGAATATATCATGTTTATGGACCAGTGGCACGACTGAACTAGGAGACTGGATCAGCCGTATGATTGAGACATAAGATTGACTCAGTTGCATGACTGAACCTTCAGTCGTGCGTATGTCTCAATCGCATGATTCAGTTGCATGACTGAACCATGCTAATGGTTCAGTCGTATGAATGAAAACCACTAACCTATAAATACCACCTAATTCGTGGAAAAACAGAACACTTGGAGAGATACTTCGAATACACATAAACCCTAGCCGTCTAGGGCATCCCAAACAGCCTGTCTAAGTTCATAGTTCATTCCTGATCGATTCCTACTCATTCTTAACATTTAGTTCAATCTTATATCGATGGGGTTATTGTTCTCGCTAATTGGATTACTAATCAAATAGGATTCCGCACTATTTGATCCAGTTTAAACACAGAACTAGTTAGTACTCCGTACGTACACGGTCCCTAACAAGTGGTATAAGAGCTTTGGCTCTTGATTTTTTGTTTGATTCAATTAGGTTTGGTGTCAAAAACCTACGTTTTAATCAAAAGAGTCACCACGTTGCTTCAAAAGCTGTTTTCGACGTTTTCTAGCATTAAAGTTTCAATTTTTCATTATACGGCAGATTAGGGTTCCTAAGAAAATCGTATTTTGTGTAAAAGTGTCAAAATATTTGATTTTGCAAAAAACAGCAGCCTTCAGTCACACGATTAGTCCATTCATACGATTGAACTCATTCGTATACTCAATTAGCACGACTGAACTCAGTCGCATTGATCATTCACACGGCTGAACAAATCAAGTCGTTTGACTACATTCGACTTGTTCATACTCACCACTGAATCCAATCACACGATTGAATTCATTCGCACGAGTGAACCATACTTATAGCCCATTCGCACGAGTGAAACTGTCCTGATCTCAAAGTATCAAGTTTACAGAAATGGAAGATCAATTTGTTGTGTTTTCTGCTGGAAAAGACTCATGCATCCAGAACCTACTACTTCTGGAGAATGAGATTGGAAATCATAATTGTTAAGATCTCGAGATCTAGTTTGATCAATTAGATTGGATTTGCAGCGGAATGAGCCCACGAACTAACAAATTTAAACAAGAACACACGAAATTTATCAATGAAACAGTGTTTGTTATAGAGAGAGAATTTCTGCCAAAAGGAATATATTCAATCAATACATGCTTCGGATGGCTTTCGCGCACCGTTACAATTAGGTCATCTTTCCTTTTATAAGGGAAGCTGACGTCAGCTGATGTCACTTGACAGTGACATCTAACTGTTATTTAACTACTGAAAGTTAACACAACTACTGAAGATGTCAATCAACTGACATCTTCTTACAAAAATACCAAGTGTTAACTATCACTACAACTACTGACAAGAAACTACTGAAACAACAACAACTGAAGAACATGCTCTTCAGTCGTTTTACAAGTACTGAAATAGAAAATAAAACTACTGAAAAGAAACCATCACAACAACTGAAGAATGCTTCTTCAGCTGTTGTGACAAACTCTGAAGGCTTCAGTACTTGGACTTCTTGAACTTCAGTTGTTGTCATCAACTGATGTCTTCAGCTGATGTCTTCAGTCTTTGTACTTCAGCTGTTGATCTTCAGACTTTGATCTTCAGCTGTTGAAGTCTTCAGTACTTTAGTCTTCAGCTGTTGAAGTCTTCAGTACTTTAGTCTTCAGCTGTTGATCTTCAGACTTTGGTCTTCAGCTGTTGAAGTCTTCAGTACTTTAGTCTTCAGCTGTTGATCTTCAGACTTTGTCAAACAGCTGATCAAGTCTTCAGCAGTTGTTGTGATGTCTTGTGGGACTTAAAGGTTTTTCTGATCTGGCTCATTGGTTCTTTTGGTCCAACAAACTCCCCCTGAACCAATGCAGCCAAAACTTTAAGCTTATTGAAGATGTCCCACTTATTATGGCAGAAAGATTGGTCTTTTTGTCTTCTAGATCAGCTCAGAAGTGACCCTTGTAAGCACAGGACTAGGAAGAAGTCTCAATGACCTGTTTGGCAAAGGATGGATGAGAACTCTGTCTTGGGGAACTGGACATAGAGCTGTTACCCCATCCATGAGATCTACTTCCCAAATATGAGTTTGTAAGACTCCCTTGTATAGACCTCAAGGAAGGTTACTTGTTCCTCTATGGTAAGCTCTTTTGCTTCTCCTTCAAAGAGTGATTCTGGCCCATAGTACTCAGAGAGGTATTTGACCTGCTTCCCATTTTTTAGCTCCATAGTTGTTATGATTCTATATGCGAATTCATCTGGGTGAATACCCTCCAAGAACAACTGGAGCTCATTCTTTCTAACTTCCTCAAGCCTCCTATACACTAATCCTTTTTTCACTACTTTATTCTCTAACATCTTTTGTGGGGTCAGTTTAGCTTTATAGGCTTTCTTGAAGTCATATAGGATCTCCCAAGGTGATACTACAAAGGCCAGAGAGATCACTTCATCTACAATCTTCTTTACTTGGCCAATGTATCTCTATGGAATATTTTTCTTTTGAATCCTATGAGACACCCTGGGATCAGGCCAAATCCTCACTCTCTCTTTTGATATTGAAAGGTGTGTCTCAGAGTGTATAATCTCTGAGCATGTTTCTTCATATTGATGATTGAAGATGTGGCAGCATATGCTTTGTCGACTCTTCTCAACAATTCCTCATCATGTTGTTTGTGAAGCTCTTCTTCTTCTAACTTCACTTTCATAATTTGCCTTTGAGATTCAGAAGTAATTGTTGGAGGGTGACTTACGGCCTTAGGCAACTGTATGACAGCTGAGATTGGCAGCCTGTCTTCATCTTCATCATTATCTTCTTCTTCCTCTTCTAGCCTCAGTACCCTTCTCTTCCTCTTCTGAGGTACATCATCGGCTATTGGTTTTGTGGGTAAGGGAATTGGTTTAGTGGGTTGTGGTTGTGGTGGTTTTGGTGTGGGAATTTTGACAGGTTGTTCTAGCATTTTGGATATAAGTAAAGCTTTAGATTGTTTTACCAGTTCAGACCTGCTCCCAGCACCAGCTTCATTCAAGGCTTCAATGACAAGCCCTTTGGTATATACTTCAGATGAACAGATCTTGGTGGTTATTGCCAAGATGCTGTCCTTGGACCATGACTTTATTTCAATTAATGATCTTCCAAGATACTTAGCTATGAACCTGATCATGATTTCCATCCTTTCCCTTTCCAACACACTATAACCGGCCCATGTTGATTGTATCTCTTCTATTTCCAGCCTTCTGATCTCAGAGTCTAATGTGGCTGTGTCATGACCATGTCTAAATAGCTGATCTATAATTTTATCCATTGATCTGCTATGAGCTTCATCAGCATCTTTAACAAGGTCTTCTAATGATTTTTCTTCATCAGCTCTTGACTCATCACTTTTCTTTCTTTTATATGTAATCAGCTGTTCTGAGATCAGTTCTTTCTCAACCTCCTTCTCTTTCTCAGGCTCTTTCTCTTTTTCAGGCTCTTTCTCAGCATCAACTCTCTTTCTTTTCTTGTCTTTCACTGCCTTAGACTTTGCAGTCTCCCCCTTTTTGGTTGCATTGGAATCATGGGTTTTGAAGGCAGAAAGAGATTTATGAACAGCATCATCAATAAGGGTTTGTAGATTTGAGGGAATCCTCTCATCAATGGCTTTATGCACTATGTCAGTGATGATGGGAGTGATGAGAGGTAAGGAGTTTTGAAAGATAGCAACCATCTGCTCAGAGGGGTTCTGTCCCTGAGAGGTGGTGCCAAAAACAGAGGCTGGTGGCTCAGTTATGTGTGTAGGCTCAGTGTTTGGTGAACCTTCAAGTGAAGGTGCCATCTATGGGGTTAATAGGGTAGATGGTCTTTGATCCGGAGACATTTTGGCCAACAGCTCTTTGAGTCTGCTTACCTCATTCTCTAGGATGGTATTGTGGGCTAGAACATCATAGAAAAAGCCCAGGTCATCATTAGTCTATGCTGAATCACTTGACCTCCTGATTGAATCAGGATGTACATGCTCTGAGTGTAGATCAGTAGTAGCATGTGCCCCTTGGTCTTGGTACTGGGGACTTCCTGCCTCAGGACTATGTCCGTCATTGGCAGTTGCCTCTGGTGAGGTCTTATGGATGATACCAACCTCATCCTGATCATTTGCTGAATCAATAGAAGTGGCAGCCTTACCAGATGTTCTAATCTCCTTTTCTAAACTTGGAGATTGAACATTGTAACCCCTGTGCTGCGGGATATCAGAAGCACTTTGGTCCTCCCCCTCAATGGTTGAGGTATTCCCAGTTGGAATTGGTTTCTGGGGAGGGGGTGAGGAGTGCAACTGACTCAACACTTTTGCAACTATCAGTGTAGGACTTTGAGGGGTGGTTGCATGTGGAGATTGGGTAGAAGCAGATTGCACTCGGGGTGAGAAGTGCTCTTCAATGGTAACCCTCTCAATTGAGATAGGTTCCAGCAGTGTGGTTTCCCCAATTGTGGTTGCAACAGGATCCTGTTGAGAGGATACCTGTGCGGCTTTAGCAGGATGAGTCTTTGACATAACTGGGGGGTTAGAACCAGTATGTTCTTCCTGTATTGGTGGTACAGGGGCATCTTCAGGGGACTCATCTCCCTGAGTAACCTTTTTGGGTTTTTGTGTTTTGGGTTTGGTGGGGACTTTGGATCTGGAAGTAGAGGCTGTGGGTTCCCTTTGCTTGGGTTTTAGCATCCGGGCAGCCCTTTGAGAGTAGGGTCTGTGTTATGTCGGGAGTATACCTCAGCTAAAATAGCTGGAGCAGGGACTCCAAGACCAACAAGTCCATTAGAGTTTAGCTGATTTAAAATAATGGCATCAGAAACCTGGGATAAAGTAGCCATCTATTTGCCACAGGTTTCTGAGCCAGATCCTTTAGTTCCATAAAAACTATCTCAGAAAAATTTAGATTTTGTTGCTCAAGGATAGAATACAATACCTGTTGCCATCGGGAAGACATCTGATCCCAAGAAGATGTCTTCGAAGCTAGGCAGACATTCACCATGTGAAAAATAAGTCGTTCTGCATCATGGAAGTGCTTCTTCAGTATGGTTGTAGCACTTATGTCGCCTTCATACCCATTATTAATGAAAGACATATCAGTGGTGCCTTTCGGGTATTCTTTAGGATAGGTGCCATCATGCAAATTTAGGGTATTGCGAATGATGTCTGTAGTGATGAGCACTGTTTCTGGTTTACCAACGACTGTAGAGTGATTTGGTATCATTCTCACCGGTGATTACAGAGACGTTGGTCTAGAACTGGGATAAGGAGTCAGGATATATGGTAGGATTCAGAAGAAAGGCTGTTCGGTACGGGGAATCCACTATAAGATCGATGGCAGTGTCAAACTTGTTCCTGAAGGCCGATTTTGTAAGGTAGGCAACACAGTTGTGTCGGGGTTTGAGTTTCATGGTCGCCATTGTTGAGAGAGAGAGATTTGAAAACGGCTAATGAAACGTTTGGCTACAAGTACATGTATTTATAGGTTTAGAAAAGGCTGAAAAGAAAACGACTGAAAGTATTGGTGTTGTCATAAGTTGTTATGAAAACAACTGAAGACTTGGTTTTAACTAGCAGACGTTTGAAAACAACTGAAGACTTGGTGTTAGGCACTAGTAGTTGTGAAATTACTGAAAACCTTGGTTTTGTCTTCAGATGTTGTAAACAACTGAGAACTTGGTGTTAGTCATCAGTAGTTGTTAAACTACTGAAGACATGGTTTTGTCATCAGTTGTTGTAAACAGCTGAGGACTTGGTGTTAGTCATCAGTAGTTGTGAAACTACTGAAGACAAGGTTTTGTCATCAGCTATTTAAGGTGAAACAGCAGTTTTAGAAACAACTGAAGAGAAAATGATCATCAGTAGTTTTCATCAATTCTTAGCTTTTTAGCTGTTTCATACTATCCTCAACACGTACTCATCAGTCTTTTTGGCTGTTTTCAGTTGTTTCATAGGACATCAATACTTATCTGTTTTTACTAACATCAGTAGTTATAACTACATCAGTAGTTTGTAACAGAATCAATACTTATTTGTGACATGTTTACTAATGATCATCAGTACTTGTTTACTGAGATCATCAGTAGTTGTCACTTATTCTAGCTGCAGCATACCAAGCCTTAACACTATGTTTTGGAAAGTTGAACTATCCAAAGGCTTAGTAAAAATGTCTGCAAGCTCATCAGCACTAGGCACAAACTTTGGATCAATCAGACCTTTTTCAAAACAGTCCCTGATAAAATGGTGTCTGATCTCTATGTGTTTGGTCCTAGAGTGCTGGACAAGATTCTTGACAATGCAAAGAGCTGAAGCACTGTCCATTAATAATGGAGTCTTAGTCTCTGTAATGCCATAATCCAAAAGTTGGTTCTGAAGCCAGAGTACCTGAGATGTACAACTTGCAGCAGCAATGTACTCTGCTTCAGCAGTGGATGTAGCAACAGATGTTTGTTTCTTACTTTGCCAAAAAATCAAACAGTTGCCTAGGAATTGACATCCACCAGAAGTTGACTTTCTAGTTAACTTACACCCTGCATAGTCACTATCAGAAAAAGCAACTAATTTGCAAGAGTGTCTAGTGGAATACCATAAACCTAGAGATTGTGTACCTTGAAGATATCTAAAGATCCTCTTGACTGCAATCAAATGAGACTCTTTAGGAGCAGCCTGAATTCTAGCACAAACACAAGTTGCAAACATGATATCTAGTCTAGAAGCTGTTAAGTACATCAATGACCCAATCATACATCTGTAAAGTGTTTCATCAATAGCTTTACCTTTCTGATCTGCATCCAGTTGTGTGGTGTTGCACATGGGAGTAGAACAGGGCTTATAGTTTTGTAAATCAAACTTATTCAAAAGATCTTTTGTATATTTAGACTGATGTATGAAAGTCTCATCAGCCTTTTGTTTGATTTGCAATCCTAAAAAGAACTGTAATTCTCCCATTGCACTCATTTCAAACTTCTTTTGCATTAATGTGGTAAAATCATCACACAACTGGGGATCAGAGGATGCAAAAATAATATCATCAACATAAATTTGAACAAGTAGCTTATGCTGATCCACCTTATTAATGAACAAATTTTTATCTATGGAGCCTCTAGTGAAATTATTTTGAAGAAGAAAATTTGATAATGTCTCATACCAGGCTCTAGGAGCTTGTTTCAACCCATAAAGAGCCTTATCAAGCTTGTATACCCAATTTGAATGTTTATTATCCTCAAAACCTGGTGGTTGACACACATAAACCTCTTCTTTTATTTTACCATATAAAAATGCACTTTTAACATCCATTTGAAAAACTTTAAGATTGTGGAATACAACATAGGCTAAGAACAATCTAATTGCCTCCAATCTGGCAACATGAGCAAAGGTTTCATCATAATCAATACCTTCTTCCTGTGCAAACCCCTGAACAACCAGCCTGGCCTTGTTCTTAGCAATAAGCCCATTTTCATTTGTTTTATTCCTAAACACCCATTTAGTGCCTATTGCACACTTACCTGGGGGTAGAGGAACCAGTTCCCACACTTGTTGCTTGTTGAACTGAAGTAGCTCAAGCTGCATGGCTTCAACCCATCCATTGTCCCTTAAAGCAATGTGATAGTTCTTTGGCTCTTGCTGACTAATGAAGAGAGCATAGAAGCAGAAATTGGACAATTGACTTCTTGTTGAAACTCCAGCATTGATAAATGATTTAAGACATTGAGTGATTCTTCAGCTCTTGATAAACAATGAGATCTGTGCAAGTGTTTGTAGGACCTTCAGCAGCGGCAGATGGTGATGCAGACTCTTGAAACCAAGAATGAGATGGCAAATCAAAAGATGTAGAGGAATCAGAGATCTCATCAGCATTTGTTGTGGATGGAACTGCTGAAGCTACAGGAATATCAAGTTTAGTGGACTCAGGCAGTTGATCACTAAACTTGAATAGGTGAGTATTGATATTATCATCATCATCAATACCACCAGGTGGAGAACTGTTGACAGGAGAAACAGCTGAAGCCTGATAAGAAACATATTGCAGTATGTCCAAATCAAATAACTCCACAGGGTTTTGTGGAATCTTGTCCTTTGGAGATTCATTAAACTTCACATGCAGAGTCTCTTCAACTATCTTTGTTCTGCAGTTGAAGACTCTATATGCCTTGCAAGTAGATGAATAACCAACAAAATACCCTGCATCCACCTTAGGATCAAATTTGTGGAGTTGATCCTTTGTGTTGAGAATGAAACAAGGACACCCAAAGGCTCTGAAAAATGAAATTAGAGGAGCCAAATGATGTAGAACTTCATATGGAGTCTTCATCAACCTCTGATTTACTAAGGCTCTATTCTGCACATAGCAAGCTGTGTTAACAGCTTCAGCCCAAAAGGTCAGTGGCAAACCAGAGTCAGCCAACATGGACCTTGCAGCTTCGATTAGGGTCCTGTTCTTTCTCTCTACTACTCCATTTTGTTCTGGAGTCCTTGGGATGCTAAACTGCCTCTTGATTCCCTTTGAGACATAAACTCATCAAGTGTATGGTTCTGAATTCCGTTCCATTATCACTTCTGATACACTTGACAGATAGGGAATACTGCTTCTCAACATACAACACAAAGTTTATAATCGTCTGAGCAGCCTTATCCTTTGAATGCAAGAAGAAAGTCCATACAAATCTGGAGTAATCATCCACAATTACCAGACAATATTTCTTCTTTGCCATACTCATTACTCTCACAGGACCAAAGATATCCATGTGTAATAATTGCGAGCAGGCAATGGGCTTAGGTTCTTCAATAGGAGGGAATGAGACTTTGTGCTGTTTTCCTTTCAAACAAGCCATGCAGTTGTCTTCACATCTGAACTCCTTCATAGGCAATCCCCTTACTAAACCATGATGTATCAGCTGATTCAAGTTTTTAAGATTCACATCACCCAGCCTTCTATGCCATAGAATAGATTCTTGAGGAGAAGCCTTGGAAAATAGGCAAGGATGGCCTTTGAGATCTATTTTTTTTGGAAAGATCTAAGGCATACACTCTTCCTGTCCTGTTGGCCCTCAGGAGAGTGTGATCATCCAACACCTTATCAATCAAACTCAGAACTTTGGATGATAGAATCCTGCAGTTCTGACTGGTGAAAAGAGCAACATGGCCTTTATCACACATTTGACTGACACTCAAGAGATTGTACTTGAGATTCTCCACATGGTTAACATCATCAAACCTTATTTCCCCATTGGAGACAAAGCCTTTCCAATGATGTAACCCTTAGCATCATTGCCAAAAGAAACAAACCCCTTCTTTCTTTGAGAGTAATCATAAAGAAGAGAGCTATTCCCTGTCATATGCATAGATCCTCCACTGTCTACATACCAGATGCTACTGTGGCATGCTGAAGAACCCTGCAATCATAATAAATTAGTTAGTTTTTGAGACCCAAACCTTTTTGGTTTTGGGTCTGTTCACATCAGCAGATGGTAAACTAACAGATTTGCTATGAAGAACAACTTGAGGGGATGGAGATGGTGAAGAAGAAGAATCATTTGGGATGGATTTTCTTCTCTGTGGTTTCAGCACAGGAGCATCTAATTGGTTGACTCTCCCCAATAGATGTTGAACCATCATAACAAGTTGTGTCTGATTCTGTGATAAAGCCTTCAGCTCATCAGACACATTTGTGCTTGAGATTGATGGATTCCTGTGTTATACCATCTCCCTTTGAGCAACCTCAGCTGTTGCCTGATTAACCCCTTCCTTTTTGGATTTCTTTATGGATTTTGGGGTTACAGGTTTTGATGTTGCTGGTACAAACTTGGTTTCAAACTCAGTTTTCATTTTATCCATTTTCTTTTTAATGTTCTCATTGTGTTTAAGCTTGGAGCCCTTTTTATACCAGCAATCATCAGTAAGATGATTGAATAAGCCACATATTTCACATGGCTTTTTCTTCATCTTAAGTTGATCATCTGCTGAAGAAGATGAAACTACTGAAGAATTATTCTTCAGCAGTTTGTGACCAGTACTAGCAGTTTTCTTCCTTGTAGTACATGCTTTCTTGATATCTTCTTTAGTAGTTTTCCCACCCTTTCTACTGGCAGTTTTCTTTCCTTTAGTACATGCAGTAGTTTGGGTTTGTTCTCCAGGTGTTATGACTTGCTCTTTAGTACTTTTAGTACTTTGTGAAATACCACCTGGAGTGATCAACCTTTTGATCATGTGAGTGTCAGCATTTGACCCATCAACATCAGCTGATAGGTTTTGAGAGGAATTAATGCTGACTCCAACCTCTGATGGTGCTGTATCAGATAGTAGATCACATGATGAAAAGGATTGGTTATTGCTTTCTCCATCAGATTCTACCTCTTCTCTGGGGTTAAAATCTGTAGGAGGAGCAGTGTGATTATAACCAATTCCAAACTTCACATTGGAAGCAGACTGCTTACTGAGAAGCATTTCAAAACCCTTGCAGGAATGTACCCATCGATCATACTCTACCTGGGTAGCTGCAAGTGTTTCTTTGAGGTCTCTATACTTCTCTAGAAGTACCTCTTCCCTAGCCTTATCATTAGTGATTTGACATTTAAGTTTGTAAATCTCATTATTCTTATCATTAAGCACAGACTCAAATTCAGCTTTTCTTTTGGATATTATTTGTTCTAGCTCAATGTTCTTGTTAATTAAAGCTACATTTGCTTCTCTAATAGATGCAAATGCGGCTATGCATGTTTCAGAACATAGCTTGGATTTGGTCTCAGAGGATACCTGTGATACCTGTGGTGTGGAGGCATTAGAGGATGAGGTATCAGCAGACTCTAGGGCCATAAGAGCAAGGTTTCCAAAATGATTGTCACCACCATGTTGACCAGCACCAGAAAACAATTGTTCATGACCAGACATATCATCTGGTAAACTGCTCCAGTCAACAACTCCTGGGGTGAAAAAACTGTGTTGTTGAGGTTGAGATTGTTGATGAGATTGGGAAGGTTGAGGCTCAGGAAGAGCAGGTGGTTGTTGAGCAATGGGTACTTGAACTTGACTGGTTTGTGGCATGTAATAGCAGGGATATTGATATGGCATTGGACCCTGAGGGACAAAATATGCAGGAGATAGAGGTTGTGATTGATGACCAGAACTAGCAGGATGTTACCCTCTATTTTGTTGAATATTACTTGGAAAAGTCACAAAGGGTGCAGAGGAGTTAGATCCGATGATCTACACTCTCTTGCAAAGTGCCCAAGCCTGTGGCATTTGTGACATCTCAACTTACTCTAAGTTGGTTTTGCCAGAGAGTCCAGGGAATTTCCTACCAGTTCTCTTGTAGAACTTCTGAGGTCTGATATTAATCAAGGCCATTTGGCTCAGAATCCATCTCTCTCTAAGTCATCATCAGCTATACCTTTCAGATCATCCATAATGAAGCACAAACTGTCACTATTACAGCCTGACTGACTATCAACACTCACGAATGCATGATCAGAACTGTTTGAAGAGAAATCTATATGCACATCATAATTACTTTCTGATGCAGCATATTTTGACTCATGACCGACCAAGGCAGTGTTCCCTGGTACAAAGTCTTCAGTGAGCTTTTCTGATGATGCCAGTTTCCTTTTTTGCTCTATCTCTCTTTCAAATGTAAGCAGTTTCCCATGAAGTTGGGTGAGAGATAGGCTATCCAGATTTGCATTAGAGCGTAGGACAACTGTATATGTGTGCCATCTCTCAGGCAGTGATCTGAGGAATCTGTGGTTCATCTGGCTATTAGTGTATTCATGTTTGACCATTTTCAGCTCAGAGATCAAACATGAAAAACGCTCAAACTGTTGAGTCAGAGTCTCACCCTTCCTATGAGCAAATGTCTCATATTGTTGGGCAAGTATTTCCCTATTGTTTGCTAAGACCTCATCAGTACCACCAAATTGTTCTTTCAATGCTTTCCAGAGGTCATGAGCAGTTTCATGATGCATAAGCCCAGAATAGATTTCATTAGGCAGTGCCATGGACAGAATTCCATGAGCTTTAGCATCAATCTCAAACAGTTTACGATCCTCATCAGAGTATTGTTCCTTCTTCTTCGGACCATTTGGTTGGTTTCCGGATTGTTCACCATAGGCTTATGTGGACCATGTACCACAGATGTCCAATAACCTGAACTGTTAACAGACAGGTGATGGAGCATTCTTCGTTGCCGTATGTTATACTCAGTCCTAACCAGCATCGGAGGCTTGGTTGAGGAACCAGTATTGTGAGGGTCATTAGAAGGAGTAGTCATATTCAGAATTCAGACAAATTCAAGGTAAACAATTAAATCTAGCTCAAAACCACTTAGAACCTCAAACAAAATGGCCAGAAGCAACATAAACTCAGTCTCTATAACCGATTCTTGCAAATTTGCTAATTCAATCAAACGTAGATAGCAAAAGAATAGTTTCAATGATCAATTGTTAAATCGATCAATGATTAACCTGCTCTGATACCATTTGTTAAGATCTCGGGATCTAGTTTGATCAATTAGATTGGATTTGCAGCAGAATGAGCCCACGAATTAACAAATTTAAACAAGAACACACGAAATTTATCAATGAAACAGTGTTTGTTATAGAGAGAGAATTTCTGCCAAAAGGAATATATTCAATCAATACATGCTTCGGCTGGCTTTCGCGCACCGTTACAATTAGGTCATCTTTCCTTTTATAAGGGAAGCTGACGTCAGCTGATGTCACTTGACAGTGACATCTAACTATTATTTAACTACTGAAAGTTAACACAACTACTGAAGATGTCAATTAGCTGACATCTTCTTACAAAAATACCAAGTGTTAACTATCACTAAAACTACTGAAAAGAAACTACTGAAACAACAACAACTGAAGAACATGCTCTTCAGTCGTTTTACAAGTACTGAAATAGAAAATAAAACTACTGAAAGGAAACCATCATAACAACTGAAGAATGCTTCTTCAGCTGTTGTGACAAACTCTGAAGGCTTCAGTACTTGGACTTCTTGAACTTCAGTTGTTGTCATCAGCTGATGTCTTCAGTCTTTGTACTTCAGCTGTTGATCTTCAGACTTTGGTCTTCAGCTGTTGAAGTATTCAGTACTTTAGTCTTCAGCTGTTGAAGTCTTCAGTACTTTAGTCTTCAGCTGTTGATCTTCAGACTTTGGTCTTTAGCTGTTGAAGTCTTTAGTACTTTAGTCTTCAGCTGTTGATCTTCAGACTTTGTCAAACAGCTGATCAAGTCTTCAGCAGTTGTTGTGATGTCTTGTGGGACTTAAAGGTTTTTTTGATCTGGCTCATTGGTTCTTTTGGTCCAACAATAATAAACCGCCTAAGCTGTTAACATCAAATGAATATCCTCAGTGGAAACGATGGTTTGAGATTTACTTAAATGGAGTTGCTCCTAATCTTTGGACATCCATTGAGACTGGTTACACAGTACAAGTCAGTGCTAATGGAGTAAAGTTAACGTTAGGAGGAATGAGTGAAGATCAGAAGATTCTTTTCAATGCTGAAAAGAAAGTATATGCCCTATTAACTCAGTCAATACCGAAAGACATCTTTCATCAGTTCTTTGAGAACAAGCATGCTAAAAAGTTATGGGAGGCATTGGAGAAAAGGTACGATGGAAACGCGATGTTGAAAGCACTGAAGGCGAAAGCTCTTAAGAAGGAGTTTGATAATTTCTCTTCAATAGGGAATGAGAGCTTGGATGATATTATTGACACATTTTATCATCTGATGAGTGAGTTGCACACTCATGGCGTAACCATGTCAATGGAAGATAAAGTTTCAAGCTTTGCTGATGGTTTGCCTGAGAAATGGATTCATTTGTGTTTAATCTAAGACATAACGATATTCTTGCAACGTTAGACATAAATGAATTCATCTTGAAGTTAAGAAAGGAAGAGCTACGAATGAAGTACAAGTCGAAGAAAAGATCCTACGTTCAGAATCCTTCACTTTACAACTCAGTTCCGACTCCAGCTTTTTCAGGAGCACCATTACAAACATCATTTGTGTCTAATTCTTCAGCTCTTTCCCAAACCACTGCTTCAGGAACCGAAATGTCAGGGTCATTTGGAACCCAATATATAGTCCCTGAGGCAAATACTATGAAGTTGAAGACCGAGAATCTTGGTAATATCACAGTGGAAGTAGCTAAGGAGCATATGGATCTTCTAGCAGCCGTGGTACAATCTTATGATGGTCTAGTTCCGGTATGATTGGAAATTGTCATCTTGCAGATGAATATTACGAGCAAGTTGATGAGAATGAGCTAGAGAGAATGGACATCATGTGGGCACTGGCAAGTGTAGTCAGAAGACCTAAGAAGTTTGTCAAGAATACGAGACAAAATCTAGTAGCCACTAAGGATACGACGTTTGGTTTTGACAAAACCAAAGTCACCTACTTCAACTGTGGTGAAAAGGGGCATTTCAAACATGAATTTGTAAAGCCCAAGAAAAATGGTAATGGAAACCCATTTCCCACCTTCAACCGTCAAGATGCTTCGTCAAGTAAAGAGACAAAGGCTCTGACCGCTCAGGGTGATGAAGGTCAAGATTGGTCCTTCCGATTTGTTTCTCCAGGTGAATCAAATATCGCCTTTGTCGATGCACTGGATGATAGATCTGCTAGCGAAGGTGAGATCACAGCTGAGCATATGATGTCAGATACTGAAGAAGCTGTGAATGTGGTAAACCACCTGGTTCAGGAAGAACTTAGAGCTACGACTTCAGAATCTCCGGTCACCGAAGGGTCTGATTCTGCTTTGATAGCTGATTCAACTGATTCATCATATGTAAGTTCTTTAGACTAGTTATTTGAAAAACATGCTTGTTCTGAATGTGAAAAATTTAGGGAAAGCATTGATTTGAAATTTACTAGGTTATTAGAACACAATGATAACTTTGTAAATGATTTACAACTCTGCACTGAAGCTAATCGTATATTAAAACAAAATAAGTGCAGTTTTAAAGAAAAGATAGAACTTTTAGGGAAACAACTAAGGGAAACCGAGGTTGTTGCTCTAAATCAATCAAATGATATAAGTTTTATTTAAATTCTTTAGAAGAAACCAAAAAGGAAAAAGCAGTTTTGGAAGTCGAGGTTAATTTTTTAAAACAAAAACTGCATAGTTGGGCTAGTTCTTCTCACATAGTTCAAAACTTAGTGAAAGAACAAAATAATGGGGAAGGTCTAGGGTACAAAGTAGTTCTATCACCACATGAGATCCTTTTGAATACAAAATGTAGGCCTATTAATAACAACCCAGTAAATGATCATGTGGTGTCCACTCCTTTGGTTAGTGATCCTGATTCTACAATTAAACCTGTGAACTCTATCACTAAACAAAAGGACTTTACTTTGAAATCAAAAGGCAAAATGCCTGTTGAGAATTTGGATGATAAATTTAAAAGGGTTAATTTAGGGTTAGGTTCACAAATTTCTATTTTAGAACCCAAAATGACTAAACCAATTCACCAAAAACGTGTTAATCATCAAAGTCCAAGTAAACTAAAAGTTAAAGATGTTCAAAACATAAAAACAATTATATTTGTTAAAGAAGCTGAAACATCTACAAGAGAAGTGATAAAACCTAACTAGACACACCTTACACCTTCACCAAACTCAACACCACATAAAAGTTTTCTTCAATCTGTAAAAGTGAGATCTTGCTACAGTTGTGGAAAAAAAGGACATATGTCTCCTAATTGTCCTCATTATCAGAGACCCATAAAGAAAATTGAAATTTATGATGTAAAACCAAGTTTTCCTAAAATGAGATCTAATAATCCACCTAAGAGTGTTAGTGAACCTAAAGTTCAAACAATAAGTAGTCGTCTGTTTATCACAAATATGCCTTACATAAAATTGGTTTATGGAAAAAAAATCAAGTATAGTGTCTGATAGTGAGGACAAGAAGAAGAAGGATGTGCCCTTGTCCTCTAAAGGACAGCGGGTTGAATTCATAATGTGTGATTCCTCTGGGTCACCCAAGCCAGTTAAGGCCTGTGTCCCAAATCTGAACTAATAAGTTTCTTTGAATGTGCAGGGTGTCCGCTATAGCGCTATCACTAATACCTAGATTATTGATAGTGGGGCATCCAGGCACATGACAGGGAATTCGTCCCTCCTTTTCAATGTCAAACAAATTAAAGGACATGTTTCATTTCCTGGGAAGGCGTGAAAGAGAAAAGTGATGTGATTCAAGAAGACGAAAGTTCTTAGTCCGACAAGTAGTTTCTTAGTTATTATTTATTTTCTTTTATTTTATTCTCCTCTCTATTAAAATCCAGAAACACAAAAAGATTTTTGGTTTTAGAATTTTAGGGGGAGAATAGTTTTAGTCTAGTATTTATTTACTTAAAAATGAGGGGGAAGGGCAGGTTAGCTAAAAGAAATGAAATCAAATCTATGATTATGATTTAAAGCTTATAGAAAATGATAGTACACAGGGAACAAATTGGTTGGGACTTCAAAACAAATTTGCTCAAAATTCTAAATTTAAATTACAAGTCTGAGAAGTCTGAGCATAACTAAAGAAAAATGATAGTAAAACTAGTATGCTACTGAGGTAACATAGAGAAAGTAGACCTAGAGGTTGCTAGTTCATTATGTGAAGTGTTGGTAGATTCAATACAATAGATGAGTAGACCTTATTGGTGAATTACTATTCAAACTAAATTGTTCAACTAGCTATGGGTTCTCATCTTATCCTTGGTTAATACAATCAACGCATTTCCAATAAGGGGTGATGACAAAATAAACGCCCCAAATGCGTGCGGATGACCTTATAAATGAGCAAAGCTCATGAAAACTGCTACAAGCAATCAAGCTAATGACTAGGGTTGTTGGTGCATTGTGTGCAAAAAAAACAAATGCTCTAACAAGAAGATAGGTTGGTGCGTTGTGTGCAAAAGAAACAAATGCTCTAACAAGAAGATAGGTTGTGTGCCTCTCTGCTATGCAGTGGCACTAACCTGAGGATAAGCATAACCTAAATATTCTGGAATTCATTGTTGTTTGCACCTCTCTGCTGTGCGATGGCACTGACCTGAGGCTTGGCATCTCTTTGAAAGCTCTTAGAATAGTCTCTTCTTGACAAATACCCGTAGACCGCTCAAAAATCTCCTGAGGAATGTTGATTACCATATAAGTGTGGGATCCACAAATTCTTGTTGAAATAATGTAACCTAATTCATCACCAATGTGAGTCAAAAATCTGTGTATGGATTTAAGTGAGAAATATACTGACAATCATCATGACTGCAACTCTTGATAGTCAAAATCATTGTATGCAGTTTATAGCTCTAGTATGATTTCTTGAAAGTTCTATTGACTCTCAGACAAAACACGAATCTAGCATCAAAGTGCATATTAAAAGGGGTCCCAAACGATTCTGATATACCTGTATGATTCCATAATGAATATTTCCAGAAATGATCAAATTAACTTGAAGCTGTTTTGCTCAAACCCAAAACAACAAAATTTTGTCTTGTTTTTCTTTTAAATTTCAAAGTTGTTTTCTATTTTCTAGTATTTTGTTATGTAGCTATCGGACTATTCAACTAGACGAATTCTGTGAATCACTCACTAAAAGGGGTCACGTCTGAGGTGACCACTCGATTTCAAACTAAAAGGATCATGTCTGAGGTGATCAAATGGTGTTAAATTAAAAGGGTCATGTCTGAGATGATCAAGGGCAGTATATTAAATATCAAAAGTTAAATTTTTAAGTGTTTGAAAGTGTATGAGTTCCAGCTTATAAGTATGAGCCAATCGTATGATTGAATCATAAGGATGAGCCAATCGCATGTTTGAACCATACGAATGAGCCAGTCACACGATTGGACCATGAGTATGGGACAACCATGCGATTGGACCACAAGACTGAACCAATCGTACGAATGGATGAAGGAGTATGAGCCCGTCGCATGACTGAACCCCAGTCGCATGACTGAAGCATGAGTATGGGCCCAGTCGCACGAATGAAGCATGAGTATGGGTTCAGTCGGACGACTGAAATTATAAATAGTATAAATAAGGGGGTTAGTCGGTTGTAACCCTTACCACCCTTCAAGTTCTCTGAAATCGTGCATACTCACAAACACTCTGCCCAAATTTCGTTTGACTGATATTACCTACTGATGGTGATTCTAACATCTGTTCCACTCATCTACAGGTATGGGAGACTGAAATTGATCCAAATGAACATCTTAATCACATATTTACGGACCGATTATGCTAAAACTAGAACCGGAACTAAACCCTAAAATAGACCACTTAAATGGACATAAAAGTTGATCTAAAGGATAAGTGCTATTTCGAGTCTCTACGAGTCTAATGAGTCTAAACACGAAGTCTAATAAATTTTTTTGACAAAGATTCAAATATATGGGGTTCTACAGTGAGGGATACGAATGGTCATGCTGATGAACTCAGTCGCACGATTAAATCACACGAATGAATCAATCGGTGACTCAGTCGCACGACTAACTCAACCGCATGGTGTAGCATATGACTAAGCTCAGTCATAGGCTCAATCACACGACTAAACTCAGCCGCAGGCTCAATCGTATGACTGAACTCAACCGTACGACTAAAACTTAGTCGTATGGTTTAGTTGCACGACTAAACCAGTATGATCAAAGTAGTTTAAGTTCTAACTATCTTCTGTTATGCACAAATCTAATGTACACTTTTCTTGTGTTTCAACAACATGGCTGATAGATGGATGATGAGCAGTAAGCACAATATCTGTGCTCAATTAGATGCTACTACTCGGAATGCTTTCGAGTTTGTTAGGATCATAGCTTTTTTGAGGAGATCGAGGATCTTCAAGGCCATATCTACACCCTGCACGCCATACAAATCGTTATAGCAGACCTTCTGGGAAGGTGCTACAGTTGACAGGTCCATAGAGCCCCACAATATTTGGAGCTCGATCTTCGGACAAGAGATTAGTATTACTGCAGCAGATCTAAGGCGAGTCCTGGATCTGGGTGAGGATGATGCCCACCCAAGCAAGCTACATCCTCTTACCATTTGGGGATGCTTTCGGAGGATGAAGTACACTAGGGACATCAATGCAGGTGTGCTTAACAAGAGCAACTTGTGCCCCCAGTTCAAGTACTTAGCTCATGTCATTCTCAAGTGCATAGCATCAAGGAGAGGAGGTTTCGACGAGATGTCAGATCAAATCCAGAACGCATATGTTGCTCTGGTGCTGAACCACCCGTTTAGTTTCTCCCATATGCTTTACTCTTATATGATCGAGAACCTATAGGCCAAGGGAAAGGAAGGCTTCTGCATATACCCAAGGTTTTTACAGATGATTATTGATGAGAAGCTTCCTTCGCTACCAAAAGAGAAAGATGATGCTATGATTCTAGAAGTGATGAATGACATGACTTTAGGTCGGATGAAGGTGTATCGGGGGAAGCAGGTGAAGCCCCTGGTCAGGAGATTGTTTCGGCATTTGGCTAATGCTGATTATGTGGCGCCCTCTCGCAAGAAATGGCGTCACGATGATAGCGACTCCGATGTTGAGCCAATATCTACCCACCGATGAAGAAGATGACGATGATGACGACCATGATGATGGTCAAGGTGGTGATGCACCAGGTGGAACATAGAAGGCTGCCTTCCATCAAGACTTATAGCTTGATAAAGAGGTTGAGTCTAATGATGACCATGATGATGGTCAAGGTTAAGCAGTTTCATCTTTAGTCTTAAAAAGAATACACATGTAAATCTTGTAAAATCATCAACTATCACAAGGCAGTATGATTTCCTTCCAATGCTTATTATACTTGTGGGACCAAAGAGATCCATGTGCAGTAAGTGTAATGGAGTAGTTATGGAGTTAACACTTTTGGATTTATGAGATGCCCTGTGTTGTTTCCCTTTCAGGCATGCAACACAATTATCTTTGCAGAAAAATTCCTTTTTAGGCAAACCATGTACCAAGTTATTTTTAGCCAATTTATTCATTGTCTTAAAATTTACATGACACATATGTTTATGCCAAAGTGTTGACTCATCACTATCAGCTTTGGAAAGAAAGCATGATACTTCACCCATTGGGGAAACATTGTTCATATCCAGCTTGTACATATCTCCTTTCCTGGGAGATCTAAGAAGCACCAATTCCGGAGGAATTGTCATCCCTGGTTTGAGGATAATGCACTCATGTTCTGTGAAAAGCATTTGATGATTTTGATCACAAAACTAAGAAACACTTAATAGATTATGTTCAAGTTGTTTGACAAAGTTAACTTTGTCAACTTTTAACTTTCCGCTGGATATACTCCCTCTGCCAGAAATATATCCTCCGGCCTCACCTCCAAATTGGACAGGACCTCCATCATAATGTTGAAACTATAGAAGGAGAGATCTGTTCCTTGTCATGTGCTTGGAGCATCCACTATCCACAATCCAAACATTGTTATTCTTGTCATATGGATGTCCTTTGTTATCATCTATTCCAGCCATGAGTGCTTGAGCAGGAGTCACATGCTGTACCATAATGCTTCGGTTTTCTTCTTGAGCTATTGCACCCGTCTCAGTCGACTTCCCAGTTGGCTTTGATGTAGAGGGATGTGTGGAGGCTTGTGGGGTTCCTAGATTTGATTTGGGAGCCTTGCATCCCCTTGCAAAATGACCAAGTTGGTTACAGTTGTAACATTTGGCCTTGGTTTTGTTAAACCCAAACTTGGTGTTAGTTGGGTTTTGAGGGAATCGCCTTCCAGTTCTCTTGAAGAACTTCTTCGATCTATAGGTTAAAAGAGCCGTCTGTTGGACAATGTCCACATACTCTACATCATCTGGACTGAAGCACTCTAGATCATCAAAGCAGTATTGAAAGTCACTAGAGTGTCCACTTCCTGAGACAAAGGCACAACTGTCCTGAAAGGAACTATGCTGAGCCTGTTGAGACCTTGGAGTCTCAGGGAAAGTGATGTAAGGTCCAGATGAGCAGGATGGTTGCCGGTTGTATGTCAGGTATTGCTGAGGTTGTGGCGGTCCTGAGCCTTCAGCAATCATTAAGGCGTTGCTAGCAGGAAGACTTAGGGTCTACTTGTCTGATGGCCCTTCTTACTCTCCATCTCTAAACGGGATCCATCAAGGATGCCATAAAGTTCAGTCATAGTGAGAGTGTTCAAATTTTCTGTCCTCTTAATAGAGACACAATAGAATGTCCACTCATTTGGAAGAGCACTCATGAACTTTCTTGTAAGGTCTTTAAGTTCAGGAGTGATCTCACAGACTAAAAGAAGAAATAAGATCCATGTACTTGAAATACTACTGACTGAGAGACTCTCCAGCAATATAGGTGAAGTTCTCGAACTGCTGCTTCAGTGAGTCCTTCTTGGAGTCGATGGAACTTGAATACATTTAAGCAAGTGCATCAAACAGTTCTTGACAGACTTGCAATTTTCAAACCCCACCATGATGGAGTTGGGTATTGCAGTCATAAGAATAGTCATTGCATTACTATCAATGTCCATCTTCTTCCGGTACTCATCAGAATAATCTTCAACAGCCTTTTCTATCATGGCACCGTTTCCACCGGGTGCTGCCACCTTGGGTTTATACGGGCCATTGACAATGAAATACCATATTTTGCTGTCTTGGTATCTGATGAAGCCTTCCATTCGTCTGCTCCAAGACGTAAAGTTTTCAGGAGTAATGATAGGAGCATTAGTCATAGTTCCTATCTCTATTTCGGATTTGTTGAGGGCCATTTTGAGATAGTTGTAAGGAGGAGTGAAAAAAGGTTGATTTCGATGGTTAGATCTCTCAATCAAGAGCCTAAAAAGGTCTGATACCAATTGCAGGATCGGGTTTTGTCACTAGACACTTGGTTTTTCTCTCAAACTCGCTTAAAATACACTCGGATGAAAGCAAAGTCTCTAAGATTTGATAACAATATAATAAGTAATAATAAACACATGAAGTAATTTTCAAGGTACTTGTATATATTTTTTCTCAACTCAAAATATTACAAGACTCTTACAAGTATCATCTTATGAGTTACAATGAGAAACTATATATAATACTACCTATAGTCGGATATACTTTGATACCAGCTGGAATCCTCTAACTAAAGCAAATACTACAAAGCTATAGTTTAAGTATCTTAGACAAAGTCTTATCTAAGATATGGTAGTCAGGACATGTCCCTGACTTACCTTTTGTCACCAACTAAAGTTGGTAACTTGTACTAAATATAAAAGGTGAAAAGTGGAATAATTATGGTTAACTACATGGCCCTTTGAGAAAACACCATGTAGTATCAGAGGTCTGCAGCGGAGTGTCAAAGACCATACTTATGTCCACTGGTTCATAGCAGTGTATTCCAAAGGTTAAATCGCTTCGGAAGAACAAGTACTTCCGAAGCCACTTATACTTCGGAAGAGGCTACTTCTTCTGATGCTTGAGGACTTCTTCTTTTCTTCATACTTTGGAAATTGTCTTCTGATCTCTTCTTCTTAGACTTGATCTTCGGAAGTAAGTACTTTGACTTCGGAAGTAGACTTTGTCTTTGGAAGTTGATCTTTTACTTTGTCTTCAGAAGAACTCTACTTTCTTCGGAAGTTTCACACTTGGCTTCGGAAGCCTTTTGTAAGTAATGAAATATTTGTGTCTTTCATGTCTTACATTTGTGTAATATGATGAAGTAAGGAAATATGATATATGATTTGATGTTATTTATCTTTGATTCATATGTATGAACTTTTTATATAGGTTTGAGGTTGTTGTACATAATTCTAAGTCAATAATGATTGAGTATTATGTTCAACCTAGTCAGATGAGTATTCATGCTAATGGCCCATACTTATGGACCATACACATGAATATATCATGCTTATGGACCAGTCGCACGACTAAACCAGGAGACTGGATCGGCCGTATGATTAAGACATAAGATTGACTCAGTCGCACGACTGAACCTTCAGTCGTGCATATGACTCAATTGCATGATTCAATCGCACGACTGAACCATGCTAATGGTTCAGTCATACGAATGATAACCACTAACCTATAAATACCACCTAATTTGTGGAAAAAACAGAACACTTGGAGAGATACTTCGAATACACATAACCCTAGCCATCCAAAGCTTCCCAAATAGCCTGTCCAAGTTCATAGTCATTCCTGATCGATTCCTACTCGTTCTTAATGGTTAGTTCAATCTTATATCGATCGGGTTATTGTTCTCACTGATGGGATCACCAATCAAATAGGATTCCGCACTATTTGATCTGGTTTAAACGCAGAATCAGTTAGTACTTCGTACGTACACGGTCCCTAACATAATCGCGGGATATGTTAAGGTATTGTATTATTGACATTAGAGATAGTTAGTACACTCACCCACTATTGGTTGAGTTCCATTATAACAATAGCTACCATTGGACTATTATATTAGCACCCTTCGAGTAACTGTACAAATGTAAGTGTCAGTCACCGATGTAATAGGAAAAAGTCGGGTAAAGTTAGATGTTTGGACCATAAATGATTCAAGAGAAGAATGCTTAGGGCTTTTGGATCAGGATAGAGTAAAGGAATATCAAGATCGTCAGAAATTTACATTGAAAATCAAAGGAAGCCTTGTTTTAGGCACATCCTCTCAGACATTAGTTGAAATGGAAATTAGTTATGGTTAGTGAATGATACACTATCATGGTGTTAGTAATATGGTAGGTTAGTTGTGGTACACTATATATATAAACACTAATGATACCTTTTATGTGAAATCAGAACAAGACTATGAATTAACTTTTGGTAATGGAAAACAACCATACTTTGGAGATATCAACAAATAGGATGTAGACCTAAATTCATCTCAAGAGACCTTAGTTTATGGGCTACATATGAGCTGCTGCCTTTGAAAGGCATTATTGCTTTGCAAAAGAGCAAGTTGGCACCTAGATTGGTAGGTTTACTATGGAACGGATTTGGTCTATGGGTTATAGGTTGGAATTACAACAAGAACTAAGTGGTGTGCATAACATGCTCCATATGTCGAAACTCAAGTATTGTCTTGCTGTGAGACCTTATACATAGTGATCAAAGAAATTTGGGTCGACGGTAAATTTTGATGCATTGGAATACTGATTAAGATTATGGGTAGGGAATTTTTAACTTTGACCAGTAGAAGAATCCTGATCGTAAGGGTTAGATAGAATCAATGCAAGGACCTAAACTATACTTATATATAGGAAGATCAATTGAGGTTAAGTACCCTCACCTATTCATGGAAGACATTGCATTTGATAACTCTGACTGAATTGTGGGATGAATTCCCTCAACTAGGGAATGTTGTGACATCCGTCACCAAAACAGGTACATTGACCATTGACTTTGTCTTTTTGAATTTGACTCTTTGACTTTGAATTGGTCTAAATATGGACTTTGACTTGAAAGTTGATCTAATGTTGTTTTGGTCTAAGAATAGTACATTAGACGCATGTAGATACACTAAGTTCTAAAACTGCGCATTATAGACCTAATATGTGCTAATGGGCTTAGTTTTGGTGAAGTGAGATGTTCATCGGATTCGATGTGGTATGATTTTATGTACCTTGGGCTTGATCAATAATTTTCAAAACTTGAAGTATTAAAATTTATGTTAAAAACGCAATAAAAATCGAATATCAGTGGGCATTGCCTAAAGTCTACTAATAACTTAATTTAATTCTAAAATATAAATTAAATAATTTATATAGCATGTAATGATCCATTGGAATCATATTAATAAGGAGAATTTATCAACCCAAAAATTGGGCGACACGCATATCTGGACAAGACGAATTGAGCGAAATGGACAAGGGGCCCAGGAGGCCCATCTCAGGCCCCTTGGTTGAATTCTTTCTTAAAGGGGGGGGGGGGTCTCTTGTTTTCACATTACTTCATTTTGAAAACCTATTCCCCAAGAATTCTCTCTAATTGAAAACCCTAACCACCACTCTCCATTTTCTCTTGTTCTTCATCATCTTCATCACGATCATCATCATCTTTCTCATTCTTGATCATTTTTTGTCGTTCAAACACTCATTTTGTTGAAACATTAGCCTACTACACATTACCGGTAAGAAAAGGAAATTTTATTGATGATTTAATTTCCATTGGATCGTTGATGATATTCATCATCCAAACATAAAATTATTCTATAATATTCTTGTTTTCTGTATTTTTTACATTGGATCATGAATATCTAGGTGTTTAAGGTGTTAGACCTTCTAACCAGTAAAACCCTGATTCTCAATCTATGTATATTCTTGTATCTATCAAAATCGAATTGTAAACTTGTGTGACCTAATTATAATGGACATCTTGGACTTATAGATTGATGTTGGAAACATAAATCTTTCTTCTTGAATCGATAGACGTGTTCGGGAATCAAAACTATGTACCGATTAACTAATAATATGAACGGAAAGATTAAAATCTATACTAACTGTCTTGGAATTGAAAGTAATTTATAATCTAAGCGTCTAATAAAAGGTTTTGTCAATTAGTTTATGGAATAAACATCATTAAAGGTCTCAGATCAATAATGGTCAAATATTGAGTTTTGGGATGCAAAGAAATAAGATTAATAATCTGGACAACTTGCTGTTAGAAAAATGAAACGTTTTGTACAGTTCACAACTCAGTCATTTTAAGCCCAAATGGGTCAAAATTTTCGACTAAAACAAGTTCAATGATTCCTTTAACTAACCTAAGTGGTCTCTTGTCATTTGATATCCTATGGTGCTTCAAACGTAGTAAACAAAACTGAAGGTCAAGGTTGTTAAATTCGGGCAGAATGTTGGTCTGTATTCGTAAGGTCATATCTCCCTCATACTATATACATTTGAAGTGATTCTTTTTCTGTAATTTATTTTAAACTTTTATCCATTTCGACCTCCAAATAGTCTACGCAAGATCGATGAGCGATTAGCTCTACAAGCTGAATATTTTTGTGATCTAAAATACTAAAATTGGGATCAAATAAATGGTTAAAGGAAAAAATTGCATTCAAAAAGTAATTTTAAACTCAATGAATATAATATAATAGATGTAACCTGAAGGACGTTAAGTATTTAATATATAATGATAACTAAAACCTTAAATGAGGCAATACTTGGAGTTTAAATTTAACGTTGGACTTGTACTATCAAATAAATCATTTTTCATTAAATAATAACCTTGATGGACATTAAGAATCGGGCTACGAGGATTACACCATACTTGTCTTCTTGACCTTTAGTAATTTTCTTGTGTTTATTATATATCTAGTTAATTGCCTTGCTTGTTGTGGATTTTGGACCATATGATTTAAAGGTGAGTTTCATGGCCTCTTTTAATATGTTTTACTTGAGGGGTGGGGGGGGGGGGAAACATGCTTATTGTTTTGGACTATGTTGTGTTAAATTATATTTTGGACTAAGATTGGGCTATCATGTGTGGTTTGAGTCATAGGATCAACTCTAGATTCCATTTGTGAGTATTTGGGCTTATTTTAGACTTGTACTAGACTATCATGGAAATGTATTGTTACTACTTGGTTGACACCCCCATCCTTGTTATGAATAAGCTAGCTAAGACTAATGTGACCTGTGCGTGCCCTTGGGTGAATATAATCCAGTTATTTGGACTTGGATTGGTCATGAGCTTGCAATGGTTTCTATGAATTCTATGTTCTCATACACATACATATAATAGTACATTACTCGCATGATAATTTATTTGTACTTTTAAACCTATGAACTCAGCAAAGTATGCTGACATTTAGAGCATATCTTTTCAGGTAATGGTGCTTTGGTACTTGGACAATGGGCTTTAGACGAGACCGCTCCTTTAAGAGCATTAGACATTGGAACACTAGTTTGGAGATTATGTTCTTATTGGATTTGTATTGATTTTGACTGATCTAGTATTGATTGTTCTGGTTTATAACTTTTGAATTATTTATGCATATATGGAATAACATCATGGTATTGATTGTGTTTGAACTTGTTCTTTTTGTCGGGCAATGTCATGATCCATTGACGGAGAATTTCATTAGAGATCCTCTTATGCCCCAATTTGTTATGATGATCCCATCCATCACATCCTCGTGTTTCTGCTACCGGTGGGGGTGTGATACGATCCATGATCATAATGGCTCACAATACTAAACCGTTATTACTATCTAACCAATCATTAAACTTTGAATTTGTGAATATGGAAATCAACTAAAAACTATTAGCAAGTTAAACTGACAAAGCAAGGAAATAAAGATGATGATACACAATCAATTAAAGACACCACTTGGACTTTGATTACAACTACCATAGCAATAACAACTAGAACAAACTCAAAGTGAGATATTTTTTCACTCATGATACATGGAAGTAGCCTAAATCCCCATCAAGGATATCTATTCATATAACTCTTTGGAAAGTCAGAACGATAAACATACAATAGCCACTTAAGTTGTGTCACAAGGAGCAAATGATATAATTATATGAATGTTAAAGATGAACTAAACTCTCATTAGGGTTATCTAATTCCATAAAATTTGGAAAGTTAATACGATGAACACATGACAACCATCTCAACTTGCATAAAATAGATAACAGTATAGTTCCTTATTAATTCGTGAACATCAAACCACGATAACACAACCAATTTGTAATAAATGACAAGAGAGATTCATAACAAACATTATGGTCTTCTTAAACATAAGCATAAGGATGCACAATTACCCAAATTTACTAAACATTTAAAATTCATTCATCACTCTTAGTCAAATATAAAAATAACACACAAAAGATGCAATCATATGCATAATCTTGTAAAACATGAGATTTTCCAAAATAAATGCTTACAACACCCACGAGGTTGAAGTTTTCATCAAACCTGAACAAACACACATAACCATAAAATAATCATGTATAAATTGTTAAATCATGCTAAATTTCATCTAACCCTAATGATAATTAGAGTTTACTTCATGAGTCTTACAAAACACACCCAAACTCACAAACATGAAAGAACTCATAGCAAATTTAAAGGGAACTTAAACCAGTGTGAGTTGGAATAAGGTGCTTGAACTTTGATAGCTGATATGGGCATATCCCTACAAGATATGGTCATATCAGCAACGTTTTTTCCCTTGAATTTATTCAAATATTAAGTTTATTAACAAAAATCAACAAGTCTTCTGTAGTGACTATAACATTCAAATAAAATACAAGTAAGTATATGCATTAATGATCTTTATTACAAATATGTTTAAAATACAAAAGAAAATGTATTTTTCATATATAATTATTAACACGTATAGTAATATATAGTTTAGCCAAAATTTACATTTCAGGATAAGTGAAAATTTAATACAAGGTTGATTCGGATTATGTTAGAAACAATGACTAGGATTGATACTAATGTTCCTAACAGGATAATGGGACCGGTGTATGTGAAGGGTGAACTCCACATTTGTGGTCAATTGATAAATATATATTTTCCTATCAAATTAAGATATAAAATTATAATGTTATTCATGCCTTGAAATGTTTTAGAACCTATTAAATGTGTTCACTAGCTTTTGTTGATATTCTGCTTTTAAACCTTTATAGATAAGCATGTTTTTATATGTTAATTAGGTTTAGAGCTCAAAGAATAACGATTCCCTAGGCATGGATAACCCTGATAAGGCGGTGGTATGGAGTGGTGGAAGGTAACGAAGGTGTAGTGGTTTTGTTAGCTGGTGATGAGGTGGTAGTGTTGTTGGTGTAATCTGGTGAGAGAGAAAGTAGTTGAGTAAAATGATGATGTTGTTGTTCATAAATGTTTATGCTGTATATACTAGTGGGTGAAACCCGCGTGGTGTGGCGGGGCATAAATATTTTTAGGATTTTGTGTCTTTAGCTAACTCTCCCTTATTATGCTAACTTTCCCTTATTGTGTTGTTTTTATCAAATAGCACAGTTTTCTAGCGGTTTTGCATAACATGTTCAATGTTATTTTACGTAAAAACAACAAGGTCTCATGTGTTGTTTCTATGGCGTATTATGTCAAAATATCAATGATCAATGCTACTCAAATGTCATTGGTTTATCATACTCAGTTGTCATGTTGATTGTTCAAGCACAAAACAACACATAGATTGTTGTTTTAACGCAAAAACAACACAAAATGTGTTATATTAATGCAAAATGACATTCATAACTACAAAAACCAAAAAATCCCAAATCGTGCATTTGTTTCTTCATCTCTCTTAAACTTCGAACCTATTCTCATCAACCTTAAAGAAAAATATGGACCACTGTAGACCTTCTCCATCGGATTTCAAACCAACTTCATCGTCTCCAACCATTCTCTCGCCCATTAAGTGCTTGATCAAAAGGATGGAATCTTCTTCGACCTCCTTAAATCCATCATCACCCGTACATGTCCACCCCCCTATGTCGCCATTTGGCAGACACCCTGTCGGAATCTAGTGGGAGAAGTCCTCCATGTCCACTACATTAGATCATATTTGTGGGTTTGCAAATGGTGCTTCAGATCTTGATTAACAAGGTGGTTGACCATTTTCAGTATATTGTGTTCTGCCTTTTGGTGTTCATGTGTGCAGGATCGGGTTATGGTCACTCAACACAAGTATTCTCTTTTAAACTCACTAAGTCACACTTGAATGATGAAGCATAATCATTTAAGAGTTGATAATAATATACTAAGTAAACAAGACACAAGAAATAGTTTTCAAGATACTTGTATATATTACTTCTTAACTCAAAGTTTTACAAGATTCTTACAAGCATACTCAATGAGTTTACAATGAGAACTATATATACTATTATCTACAACCGGTTATACTTAGATTACTGGCTAGAAATTACTACTAAAAAGTATTACATTGCTAGTAGTAAGGTATCTAAGATAAAATACTATCCTAGATAAGGTAGTCACGACAGGTCCATGACTTACCTTTTTGTCACCAACTAAAGTTCATAACTATATTAACTAATAAAGAATTAATAGTAAATAAAGTATTGTCAACTAAATAGGCATAGGAAAATGCCATGCAATATATCAAAGGTTGCAATGGCTTGTCAGAAGGACCATACTAATATCCATTGGTTCATAGTGGGTTCTTCCGAAGGTTAGCTGGCTTGAGAAGAACAAGTTTTTCCAAAGCCACATATACTTTGGAAGAGTCTACTTCTTTCAAGACTTCTACTGATCTTCAAGTCCTTATACTTCAAAAGTCTTTGTCTTGAAGTCTTCTAAGTGTTTGTCTTCAGAAGACGGATTCACTTTGTAAGGCCCCGTTCCCGGGACGCTCATAGCTGGTCAATCATTGCACATAAAACATATAATTACATTTAACTTTCATAAAACATCGTAGCAGAACATTAAAATAAATTTCATTTCATTATAAATGCTTTTTCAAGTTAATACAATCAATCATTACAAAACATCATTCGTTCGCATTATAATGCAAAAACATTATACAAAAGAATGCCATCCAACAGAGCCGAGTAGCCGCCTCGTGCCATCCTTAGCAACATTACCTGTCAACTGGAAACACATAAAAGTCAGTATTGCTGAGTGAGTTCTAATTTTATAGTAAAACATACTTTATCTTTCGTTTAAAACCATTCTTTACAATCGCACATGATCACACATCATACATACACATAGATAATAATATTATTATCTTCTTCGTTTATTCGTTAACTTCCGTTCATTCATCGTACGACATTATCATTCACTTTCGTTAACTTTCAGAATTACTTTCATTTGTATGTTCATCTTTACTTCTTTACATTCCATCTAAAACCATGAACTTTACCACACCGTCATGCATAAAGCGGGTACTAGGCCAAGGTCTATCATAGACCCCCCCGTCATGGCGCTCAGCAGCCTGACCACAACACCTAAGGTAAGCAACAAAGGTTCTATACAAATGGTCGGTCATAAAGATGGACCCTGGTATGCATCCTTCTGGGGTAGCTAACCCACACACCGTTAAACTAACAACCTTCATTGGGCGTGTTTCCACATACAAGGCTTGCAAGACTTACTTTACTTTCCTTCATTCATTAATGCATGCATTCTTTCATTATTTTCCTCTTTTCATTATCTTCCATTTTATGTTACATAATACTTTCATTTCATTCATTAACATTCAACGTAAAGCCATAGGAAAATACGCATACATAATAAGGAACATCAACATACACATACAACATCACCATACAGGGCATCATCATACATACATAACATACATCATACATACCATCATGCATAAATATCAATCATACATCATCATCATCTTATATCATTCATGCCCATCACATCATCTTTGACCTCAAAAAGTCAACTTACATAGCCCCCGAGAACATCCCAAGTCAAAGCCTACTTTTAAATTTTTCCAAAAAAAACAGGAAAAATAAACTGTCTTCATCCGCATTTCCTCTTGCTCATCCGCATTAGCAAATGCGGATGAGTTAGACTCAGAGGGTCATCCGCATTAGTGTAAGGTTCATTCGCATTGGGTAATGCGGATGAACAAAATTGTTATCCGCATGTGGTTCAGCCGCATTGGGTAATGCGAATGAACAAAACTGCCATCCGCATGTCCTCTACTCTTTCGCATTTGTCAATGCGCAAGAGTAGAACTTATCCGCATCACTTTTAGTCTTCCGCATTTGTCAATGCGGAAGAACAATCAGCTCTCCTCCAGTAGACTCTTCATCCGTATTGACTTTAGTCGCATGGCCATCTAGGCGCATGAGGACATTTCAGGCGCATGAGCCCTATTTGGGCGCATGAAGTTTCGGGCGTATGGGAACACTTAGGCAAATTCTAAAACTTAGGTGCATGAGCCATATTTGGGTGCATGAGCAGCCTCATTCGCACCTAAACATCATATTTCAGTCTCTAAACATCACCTACCATGTTCTAAGCTTAAATCTTACATTCTAAGCCATAGAAACACAACCATAACATCATAAAACCCATACATAGCCCAAAATCAAACCCCACCCGCATCATACACACAAATATACACACGAGTATAAACCCATTTTAATAAAATGTTCATACATGCATTTCCAGCCCCAAAACAGTTAAAACAAGTAAAAAGAGGGGGTTCTTGTCACACCCTCAAAATCCACTTGCGGAGTTTTACCGCGAGGCGTGTGAACAAACCAGGATCACAGTCAATAGTTACTCAGAACGACTCTATATGCCATAAAATAACAAAATCAACCAAAACACCAACGTTAAATAATGCGGAAGCGTTTTTGAAAACAACCCAAGTCTATAAAGTATAACTTATGGCAAAACAAGTGCCAAACCAAAAGTAAACCATAATTGTTAAAATGTCACATTGTCTTGAAGCATAATGTCTTAAATGAAGTGAACCGTGCAGTGCTCCTATGGCAAGCAAGTTAAGGACCTGAGAAAAGCATACTAAAATGTCAACACATAGGTTGGTGAGTTCAAGAGTTTGAGTTCAATAAACATGTAAACAGTTGCGATAAATATAAGCAGTGTATGGTAATAGATAGCTAGTCTATTATCAACAAATATTAATACATAGTGATTTTGCAATTGAAGCTGACTGTGATAGTTGTTGCCTCCTGTCACGACTTACCATGTCGTGACAATGATCAATAGGACAAATTGCACCCGGTTGACCTCGAGTCACACAGGTGGGGCTCGTCAGACCCATTAGTACTACCCAAGTTTCCCCACTATGAAATATTAACAATTCAAAAGTGTGAGGACTTTTCTCATGGTAAACAACACTATATTAATATTTTACACAACTTAAATAATGAAAGCGTTCGTATAAATACCAGTATGCTATCTCCCCCAAAGAGATTAAGTAAAGAGTGGGGCATGAACTCACCTGATGTATGCAAGGTACTTAGGGTTTATTTTGAGAAACGAGAGGATAGCCAACCTTCACAGGTTACCTAGATCATGTGAGTACATAAGTACGTGTAAATAAAAGACATGTGAAACCCTAATCATACCAAAATCAAAGACTCAAGCTTCCAGACAAATAGACACGTTTGACCTAGTTGACCCGTTTGACCCGTTGGTGACATTATGAGTTATAATTCAAATAAAGCCAATGAACACATACAACATACATGATTAACATTCAAATAGTGTCATACATATGTTATATCAACCAGGTGTATCACATAGATCATCATACAATCAAGTACTATACAAGTCATGCGAATCTAGAACATTAACATAACCATTAGCTACAATACAACTAACATGTCATACAAGGTTCAACCATTCATCACATGCCATGTGAAGCCACTCACGACTTCACATCCTAAACCCTGCCAATCCTACTAAGTAGGGGCCTCAGATCCGCACGCGTGTATAATGATCACAACCAAATTCTTTAAGCATATACATTGCATTCACAACATCACAACAATCAATTACCAGACCCAAGCATGATGTCCTACTACTACACAATACCCAAACCATACATGATTACCAATTCCAATTATCACCCATGATTATCCAAACATGCCATACAACTAATTTAACACGTTCTATTACACTAGAATCCATCCTTGAACCTAATAGCAAGTTCCTAACATCTCAAACATGATCACAACATCATACTTCAACATTTACACAAATAAAGTTTCCCTTTTGGGAAAGAATGTCCAAAATCTATCAAACATCCAAGGTATGAATGAATTCATCAATAATATACCAATTCAAGCTCATACTAACATCTAGACATGATCAACAACACTAAACACCTCAATCCAACAATCTTCATAAACAAAAGTTTCTACTTTTGGCAAGCTATGATCAACATCATCAAATTAAAGATTTCTAGTATTCATAATATCAATCTAGCATCCAATTAACATCATGAACCCATCCATACATCAATCCATCAATAGATCACTACTACATGCAAAATAAAGTTACTATTCTTAGTACCTATGAACAATGCATCAAAATCCCAACTTTCTTGCATAATCAACATATTCTAACATTCATACAACCCAATTATCATCAAACATTCATCAAACAATCATCCACATCACATAATCAAGCCATTTTCGAATTAGGGCTTGCTTAACACCAAAATTCATGATCAAATCCCCAAAAACATATAATTCTTGCATAATCGACGTTAACTAGCATGTATACAATCTAACTAACATGTTAACATCATCAAACAACATCAATTTCGACTCCATGAATGCCAATTCATGAATTAGGGTTCGGCCACTATGAACTCTTCACAAAAACTCGCAAAAACTAACCTTTAAACTTGTAATAACTTGCAATTGATGATTCCCACGAGATGTATGCCTTGAAATCGATCCAAAATTGCAAGTATTGTGTTGTTCTAGGCTGAATTCGAAGATGGAGAAGGATGAAGGGTGAAGTCGCGGCCGATGGTGATGTTTAGGAGATTAGGGTTTGTTTTAATTAATTTAATTTACATATTTACCCTTTAAACCCTTGTGTTTTGGTATTTATAAAAACTAAACTTTAAACTCTTTGTAAAGTGTTTTTAACTTCATAATATAAAGATATAAACTTATAAAGTCATTATATATCTTATCTTTATAAAAACACAAGACATACGAATAAATAGACACGTTTCCGCGTTACGCGATAAATTCTTTAATTAATTGTTTATAAATGTGTAAACACATAACATAACCCAATATTCACATAATCACTTAGATTCACATCAAATTAACATCAATCATTATTATTAGGTCACCAACGTTCAACGACAACTAGTGTGTGCTCACGACACGTGTTTACAAGACTTAACGGAACTAACAGAGTTTGATAACGGAAATTTACCGGATGTCACAGTTCTAGAACTCACCTTAGCAGCCTCTTGGGTAAGACTTTCTTCAAAACCCGTTTGCTACAAGTTCACCTAGAAACCCACCAAAAACACACACAACCGAGCACACACAACATACATAAGCACACAACCGAGGATGTAACCAGTTAAGAACATCTTAAACACATGAATTCTTACCTTGAGTTCAATCTTTTCAGCTCTTGTTCTTCAAAATCCAAGAGTTTTCAGCTCTCCTTCTCTTTCTCTCTCTAGAAATATCCGAATGAAAAGATGTAGGCAGACAACATGGGCGGCCATCACCTTTTACACCCACTTTTTCAAACATTTTGTCCTTTTGACACTTTTAACCCTTTAACTTGGGTTAAATAGCTTTTCTTTCTTTTTCTTCACTTTATTCTTCTTTCTTTGGCTTCAAAGAAAACTACCGGTGTTACACACTTTGTCTTTGGAAGATAGAGTTTCATCTTCAGAAGTTCTTCTACTTTAACTTTTGGAAGTGCATCTTTTCCTTTGTAAGTCTTTTTTAGTTGCACCAAAAATTATTCTAAATGTTGTTTTTGTTGCACCAGCCTTATCTGATCTAACAAACTCCTTCTTGGATGATGCTACCAGAACTTCACTATTTTCTGCTTCTCAAAACTTTCAAAACCAGGGAAAGTAAATATATATCTGTCTCTTTGTTCTTTTCAAAGTTGGTGCTGAGAAGTTGGTACAAATCCTTTGTAGATAACAGATCTAGTCTGTTACTCTAGATGACATGTACCCCTTGTTGTGGCCCTCGTTAAAGAGTTAGTTTATGGGATTTGTAGTCATACTCCCATCTAACTATAGGTTCCAAGTTAGGGTCTTCAACCATTTAAAGGAAAGTCTTTCCTTTGATTGACCCTTCCTTTTCTTCCTTCTCTCTTTGTTTCAACTCTTCTTCAATCTTTGCTCTTACTATCAACTCAGTAAGATGAAGGATGCTCAGATGATTCTAAATATGAGTAGTTGTCTAAGAGTTAGAGGGGTTGGAGAATGGTTTCTCTGCTAATTCAACAATGTCAAACCTGCTTTAGTGTAGCAAAGATAAAGTGTTGAGTCTGTTGACCTCACCATTCTCTCTTTCCACAAGAAATTTGTGGGAAGAGTCTTCGAACCTCCATTGGACAATCTTCTTCCTAGGAATTAAGGATTGAGATGGCAGCTTGTTCCCATTCCTAGTGTCCAAGAGAGTCAACAGTCTTCTTCTCAGCTTCTTCTCTTTTTCATTGAGTGAATCAGAGTTGGATGCAAGAAGCTAAAATGTATGGTCTAAAGTTCCCCTACACAAATCAAGAAATGCCTCTCTTGTGAGGGAACATGAAGAGCTATCAATAAATGTTAATTTGATATACTCCTCGTCATAAGAGATTTCACTCAGAGTGGCACCGTTAATGAGCTTTTTCTTGATTTCCTTAAATTCCTCCAAGGTCAGAGGTTCACATGGTTCAGAGGATGGCTTGGGTGATGGATGGGTGGTTTGATTGTTGGGTAGAAGATGGTTGAGTTCTAGTAAGTGTTTTGGGTTTTAGGATGGGTAGTAGAGGTGGTTATTGTAAAGCAATGGGTGAGGATGAGGGTATGGTTGATGGTGTAGGTTCAAGACTGTAAGGTTTAGTGGTTTATTTAGTTTTGATTGGGAAGGGAAAAGGGTGTTGATTCAGGTTGAGGTTGGGGTTGAGGTTGAGATGCAGGTTTGGGTGTCATTCTCTGTGTACTTAGGTAAACCTCGTCCTTCTTCTTGAGCGAATGTTAGCCTTGATGTCACTAACATGTCACTGCAGGGTGTTTTTGACAAGGGCCTAACTTGTCTACCAGAGAAGCCATGGGCTCTAAGATATGCCTTCATCTAGGGTTTGTCTCCCACCTTCCTAGCAGCCACAAGTTAAGCTTCGTACTCTTTCTTCTTCTCCCTTAACTTCTCCCTAGTTTCTTTCTTTTCTTTTCTTTCCTTATCCATCTGATCATATCATTGTTATGGGGAATCAATTATTTAAGAGAATATCCCCTGGAGCATAAGAGAGCAATCCTCTCACTCCTTAACTATTTCTGTTCTTCTTCTTTCTTTCTTTTCTTTCCCCATCTAAGGCCAACCTTGCTGCTTCCTTTTGTTCTTTCTACAGTAGGGTTGTCTTTTCCAACTCTACTAATTTCTCCAATGGTAGGAGAAGCACTTCTTCACTTACTACTCCTAAACTGGCAATCCTGTTAATAACTTCCACTCTCTTCTTGTTGTTGATAGACACCTGGGCTACTACAACTGCTTTGCTACTTGCAACAAGTAGTTTCCCAGTGGTGAGTTGACCTTTCTTTTTGAGCTTTTCCATCCTTTCCTCCTATAAAAGTTCTTCCATGGTCATCTTCCTCTTACCATTAATGTCTTTGGAAAATTGAGCTTTTAGAGATTCTTGTTTAGAGGGTTCAGGTTGGTGAGTAGGGAGTTGAGCTTGTGGTGATAAAGGTGTTTGAAAGAGAGGGGTTTTAAGAAAGTCTTCACTATTTATCTTTGAGGCTAATTTCAAGAATAGTCTCTATGATAATAAGATCATTAGACAACAAAGATAACCCAATGATTCCTTCCACAACTTGAATCTCTGCTTCGAAAGATAGTGGGATTGCATTACATGTCCCAACTGATTCAGTTCGCTGGCCCATCAGTCCCCATATCCCTTTAGAAATTAATCTCAGGTTATATATGAACCTTAGGTTAACCAACTCCTTCCTTGGTGGTAGGTGGTGCATTCAACCTTTGAAGTTCTTAAGCTCCAAAGTATGCCAAAACAACATCTGGTAAGGGTTGGTCAATTGAAGAGCTCATTAGGGACTTAGTTAAGAACCTATTTAGATCAAGTATCATCCTTGGGTCCACTTGAAAGGTAACTGGAGGAGGCTCAGGGAAAACGTTATTTGTTGAATAGGGTATTTAGAAGAAAGGGTTGAAATGGCAAGGCTTTGTTCCATGTGTGCTTCACTCTATACATTCTCCTCCTTTTTGGTAGCATCATCTTGAAAGGTAGATGAGCTAGAGGAAAAGGTCAGAGAGACTTGAATTGTTACATGCTTGATAGATCTCTCAATCTGTGTCTCAGCTAGTTGAGCCTTTAGATTTTCAATCTCAAGTTCCTGAGTAGCAAACCTATCTTCTAAAGTCTTAACCTTTGATTCAAGTTTTGAAACTTTAGAAAGTAGGTCTCTTATAATGAGTTGCAGACTTCCCACATCTTCTTTAAAAGAATCACATGGAGATGAGATAACATACATTGTATGTTAATCTTCACCACCAGATGTGGTTTATTGGCACCCTGGTTTCCTCTACGAGGTGATGTCTCTTTTAGAGTTATCAACAGGCAGAGTTGTTGTGGATTTAGTCCTAAAGATGTTACCATTGTCATAAGAGTCCAATGAGATACTTTTAGTAGTGGCAGCTGAATCTATAAGGGTCCCCTCCATATTAGTGGGACTCACCTTAGTTTGGCTTTTCTGATAGGGGCTAGAAGTTAGAGGTTTCTTTAGTCTCAGTTGATCTTTAGATTGATGTTGTAGATCAACATCATGGCCTTGAAGGAACATGAAATCTTCATCAGAACCTGTTAGTAGGTTAGTAAAGGATATGAAAGTTATACCTAATAACCCAAGACCTTGATCAATATCTAGAGGCATTAAGCCTATGATTTAGTTGTCCCTTTTTGGTTGCTCAAGGGAGTATAGTGACTCACCCTGAGGGCTTAAGGTTTGGTTTTGGGGCTCATGGGATTGAGACTGAGGAGACTCAATACCCATATTTAGGTCAAATATGGATGATGGTTAGACCTTAGGTTGAGTGGGAGCCCATTTTTCCACTCTACTCTTTTTGTGTTGAACAGGGGGAACTTGTTCAATTAGAGTTGATTGAACAAGGGTTCATTTGGAGCATCTCTAATATGTAAACTTGATGGGATGGGTAGGAAGAATTGGTAATGAAGTGGTTCTGTCTGGTGTGGGTTCATCACATGTGGGGTTTACAAGGATGTCACTAGGAGCCATTGCTCAATCATACCGGGAAGAAGTGCAATGTGTCTTCCAGTGAAGTTGGTGGACACCCTCTTCATAACCTTGAAGATACCCGACCTCATATGAGGGACAAGAAGAGTGTCTTCACAGACAAGCTTGTCTTGGTCTGGCTCTCGGTTAATGATGTGTTAAATAAGCCTAGGATACATGTAGAATGTTTCCCTTTAAATATTTCCTCTGATGTTGTTCAGCACAAACTTGGAGTAGTTGAAACAGAGGCCCTTTACCAACCCATGAACTAGGCGTCCTAAATCATAAGGAATTTGATCACAACCCCCTGATTTGTTTGATAGATAGTGGACCACTATGTGAAGTAGGAAATTCTAGTTATAGAAAAGTTGAATTTGTAGACCGTTGACCTATTTACATCTCCACCATAACCCATTTGGGCATATGTGTCCTCCAAATCAGATTTGGGTAGGAGATCCCTCGTCATGAAGCTCCAAGTGCTCCTTGATTCGGCCATATGGTTGGAGTAAATAGTAGGATTTACAGTTAGGGTTGAGTAGTAGGTGGATTGGTTCAAAAAATGGATGATTAGAGAAGTCGGCATCTTTTGAAGAGTCAAGGAGTGTGACTTGGTTGTGTGTGGATTTAGGGCCATTTTGAAAAGTGCAACACCCGGTTATTTATAAAAGACAAAGAAAGAAGAATAAAGTGAAGAAAAAGAAAGAAAAGATATTTTACCCAAGTTGAAGGGTAAAAAGTGTCCAAAAGGACAAAATGTTTGAAAAATTTGGTGTAAAAGGTGATGGTCGCCCATCACCTCCTACATACCCATTTCTTTCAGGTTTCTTGAGAAAAGAAAGAGAGAAAGCCGAAAGTTCGGTTCTTTGAAGAGCAAGAGCAGAAAAGTTCGAATTCAAGGTAAGAATTCATGTGTTTATGATGTTCTCAAATGGTTTCATCCTCGGTTGTGTGCTTATGTATGTTTGTGTGTGTTCGGGTGTGTGTTTCTGGTGGGTTTTAGGTGTTGAACCTGTAGCAACAGTTTTAAAGGAAGTCTTACCCGAAGAGGCTGCTAAGGTGAGTTCTAGAACCCCACTTTTACATGTTTTAACTAATTTTAAGGGCTGAAAATGCATGCATGTACGTTTTTATAAAACTGGGTTTCATACCCGTATGTATGAATGTGTGTATGTTGCGGGTATGGTTTGATTTTGGGCTATGTTCATGTTTGATGATGTTATGGTTGTGTTTCTATGGCTTAGAATGTAAGATTTAAGCTTTGACATTGATAGATGAGGTTTGAGGACTGAATATGATGTTATGTGTGACCAGGGCTACTCATGCCTCCAAACAGTAACTCATACGCCTAAGTTTTAGAATTTTCCTAAGTGTTGTTAATGCGGATGAAAAAGTTCATGCGAATGAAAGTTAATACGGATGAGAGTTAATGCAGATGAAAGTTAATGCGGATGAACACGTTCATGCGAATGAAAGTTAATGCAGATGAACAAGTTCATGTGAATGAAAGTTAATGCGGATGAAAGTTAATGCGGATGAAAGTTAATGCGGATTAACAAGTTCATGCGAATGAAAGTTAATGCAGATGAAGGTTAATGCGAATGAACAAGTTCATGCGAATGAAAGTTAATGCGGATGAACAAGTTCATGCGAATGAAAGTTAATGCCGATGAAAGTTAATGCCGATGAAAGTTAATGCGGATGAACAAGTTCATGCGAATGAAAGTTAATGCCGATGAAAGTTAATGCGGATGAACAAGTTCGTGTGAATGAAAGTTAGTGCGTATAATGAAAGAAATGAAAGTTAATGCATGTTGATATGTATGAAGATTTGCATGATCCTGTTGATGTTCCTGTCTATGTATGTTTATCTTCCTGTGGCTTTGCATTGAACGTTAATGAAAGAAATGACTAAGTATGATATAACGTAAAGTGGAAGATAATCAAAAGAGGAACTTAAAGAAAGAAGGCATGCATTAATGAACGAATGAAAGTATGAAAGGATTGAAAGAAAATGAAAGGAGGTTCACAACTCATTGAGAGTTGTTAGCTCAACTGATCGATGTACCGGTTGTGTGTGACTCTCTAGACGTGTTACCTGAAGACTTAACTGGAGTGCCACCAGACCGTGAGATCGAGTTCCAGATTGACTTGATACCCGGTGCCCAACCTGTTGCTAAGGCAACGCATAGGTTGGCTCCGCTGAGATGAAAGTGTTAATGGAACAACTGCAAGAGCTACTTGATAAGGGGTTTATTAGACCGAGTATCTCTTGGGGTGCTTCGGTTGTATTTATGAAGAAGAAAGATGGTAGCATGAGGCTGTGTATCGACTACCGTGAGCTGAATAAGTTGACAGTGAAGAATCGATACCCCTTACCAAGAATTGATGACCTATTTGATCAGCTTCAAGGTGCCAGATGGTTCTCGAGGATAGATCTTCGATCTGGCTACCATCAGATGAAGGTCAAGGAGCAAGATATTCCTAAAACAGCTTTTCGCATGTGTTTGGGACACTACGAGTTTCTTGTTATGTCTTTTGGTTTGACCAACGTGCTAGCTGCTTTTATGGACCTGATGAATCGAGTGTGTCAGCTGATGTTGGATAAATCAACGATTGTGTTTACCAATGATATCTTGATTTATTCCAAGAGTGAGGATGAGCATGAAGGTCACATTCAAGAGGTGTTGGAGACGTTTAGAAGGGAGAGGTTGTATGCTAAATGCTCCAAGTGCGTGTTCTGGTTGCGCGAGGTTCAGTTTTTAGGTCATGTGGACCTGGCAAAGGTGGAAGTGAAGATTTAGTAGTTTATTCTGATGCTTCCTACTTGGGGATGGGATGTGTGTTGATGCAGAAAGGAAAGGCTATAGCCTATGCATCCACACAGTTGAAAGTTCATGAGGTCAATTATCCCACTCCCGACTCGGAGTAGCAGCCATGGTCTTTGCGTTAAAGATATGGAGGCACTATCTATACGGGATGAAGTGCACCATATTCAGCCAAGATACATAGGGCCTTTCCGAATCATTGCTAGAGTAGGAGAGGTGGCCTATAAACTGGAGCTACGACATGAGTTAAGTGGAATTCATCCTACATTCATTGTATCTCATGTGAGGAAGAGTTTAACAGACGAGGATATGCTTGTCCCACTAGAGAATGGCTCAATAATGTGGAGCAACCAGTGGCGATCATTGATCGTAAAGAGAAGAGGCTAAGAAATAAAGTGGTCCTACTTGTGCGCGTACAGTGGAAGCACAGAAAGGGATCTGAGTCTATGTGGGAGACCGAAGAAGAGATGAGATAGCATTACCCATGTTAGTTCGAGGAATAACAGGTTTCGGGGACGAAACCTAAATAATGAGGGTGGACTTGTAACACCCGTTATTTATAAAAGACAAAGAAAGAAGAATAAAGTGAAGAAAAAGAAAGAAAAGATATTTTACCCAAGCTAAAGGGTAAAAAGTGTCCAAAAGGACAAAATGTTTGAAAAAGTGGGTGTAAAAGGTGATGGCCGCCCATCACCTCCTACATACCCATTTCTTTCGGGTTTCTTGAGAAAAAGAAAGAGAGAAAGCAGAAAGTTCGGTTCTTTGAAGAGCATGAGCAGAAAAGTTTGAATTCAAGGAAGAATTCGTGTGTTTATGATGTTCTCAACTGGTTTCATCCTCGGTTGTGTGCTTATGTATGTTTGTGTGTGTTCGGGTGTGTGTTTCTGGTGGGGTTTAGGTGTTGAACCTGTATTAACAGGTTTGTAGGAAGTCTTACCCGAAGAGGCTGCTAAAGTGAGTTCTAAGAACCCTTTTTTACATGTTTTAACTAATTTTGGGGGCTGGAAATGCATGAATGTACATTTTTATAAAACTGGGCTTCATACCCGTATGTATGAATGTGTGTATGTTGCGGGTATGGTTTGATTTTGGACTATGTTCATGTTTGATGATGTTATGGTTGTGTTTCTATGGCTTAGAACGTAAGATTTAAGCTTAGAGCATGATAGATGAGGTTTGGGGAGTGAATCTGATGTTAAGTGTGACCTGGGCTGCTCATGCGCCAAAATAGTAGCTCATACACCTAAGTTTTAGAATTTGCCTAAGTATTGTTAATGCGGATGAAAGTTAATGCGAATGAACAAGTTCATGCGAAGGAAAGTTAATGCTGATGAAAGTTAATGCCGATGAACAAGTTAATGCAAATGAAAGTTAATACGGATGAAAGTTAATGCGGATGAAAGTTAATGAGGATAAACAAGTTCATGCGAATGAAAGTTAATGCGGATGAAATTTAATGCGTATGAACAAGTTCATGCGAATGAAAGTTAATGCGGATGAACAAGTTCATGCGAATGAAAGTTATTACGGATGAAAGTTAATGCAGATGAACAAGTTCATGCGAATGAAAGTTAATACTGATGAAAGTTAATGCGGATGAACAAGTTCATGCGACTTAAAGTTAATGTGGATGAAAGTTAATGCAGATGAACAAGTTCATGCGAATAAAAGTTAATGCGGATGAACAAGTTCATGCGAATGAAAGTTAATGCGGATGAACAAGTTCATGCAAATGAAAGTCAATACGGATGAGTATAAGTCAATGCGGATGAGTATAAGTCAATGTGGATGAGTAAAAGTAAAGGCAGATAAGTCAATGCGGATGAGCATTGACAAATGCGGATGAACAAAAGTCAATGCGGATGAGCATTGACAAATGCGGATAAACAAAAGTTAATGCGGATGAACAAAGGTTAATGCGGATGAACAAAAGAAATGCGGATGAACACTTAGAATATTTTCTGATTTCCGGGGGGGAAGTGTTAAAGTGTTATGTAGGCTTTGACTTGGGAGGTTCCCGGTGGCTTAGTAAGTTGGCTTTTTGAAGTTATAGATGATGTGATGGGCATAGTATGATGATGATATGATGTATGGTGATGATGATGTTATGTATGATGTTATGCATTATGGTATGTCTGATGTATGTTATGTATGCATGTTGATATGTATGAAGATTTGCATGATCCTGTTGATGTTCCTGTCTATGTATGTTTATCTTCATGTGGCTTTGCATTGAACGTTAATGAAAGAAATGACTAAGTATGATATACGTAAAGTGGAAGATAATCAAAAGAGGAACTTAAAGAAATAATGCATGCATTAATGAACGAATGAAAGTATGAAAGGCTTGAAAGCAAATGAAAGGAGGTTCACAACTCACTAAGAGTTGTTAGCTCAACTGTGTGTGTATTTACAGCGTGCGATTTTGGCTAACTCATAAGGGTCCATACACACAGTAAGAGTTCAGTCTTGGTGACTGCTCCAATACGTGCGATTTCAAAATTACTGTGTGTATATCTATTTACAACGTGCGATTTTGGCTAACCCATAAGAGTTCACACACACAGGGGGAGTCTGTCCTAGTGGCCACTCCATACATGCGATATGTGCAATAAGTACAATACATGCGATATGTGTGATACGTGCAATATGTGTGATATGTGCGATATGGGGTCCTTGTCGCTAAACCCTAGATGATATGGCCTTGTGCTTAGGAGGGGGGTTAAGCATATGACAGTACCTAGATAAAAGTGAAAAGATAATAAAGTATGAAAAGTGCGATAAATACGAAATGTGTGAAATGTACTAACGAACGATGATGAAGATAATAATGATTACCTTGATGTATGTATGATGTGTGATCACGTACGATAGTAATGAAAATGTTTTAACGAATGGAAGGTAATGCAATGTTTATATAAAACTAGAACTCACTCAACAACGCTGACTTTTTATGCATTTTCTAGTTGGTAGGTGAGCATTGCCGAGGATGGCATGGGGCAGCTACTTGGCATTTTTGTATGGCATCTATTTGATAGAAATATGACGTCTTAGTGATGTAATGCAAATAATGATGTTTTGTAACCGGTCAACAATGTATTATTTTGAAAAAGTGATTATAATGAAATGGATGTTTAAATGTTTCCGCTGCAATAACTTCTTTAAGTTAATGAAAATATATGTTTTATGTGCGATGGTTGACTGGCTGTAAGCGTCCCGGGAACGGGGCGTTACAAAAGGTTCAGGGAAAGTGAGATAATTTGGGAGAGTAAAAGTAATCCTTCATGGAGAAAGAGAAAAAACTACATTATATACTCACTTAAATAGATACTTATATCTATAGATATTAAGTAATGATAATTCATATTTAGAATTATCAAATTATAATAACTTAGATATCCTTATATATAATAAGATATATAATAAGATATCTTTATATTATAGTAATCAATATAAAATTTTAATAATAATAACAGCTACCAATAGTAAATCAAGGTATCCATTTTATGACAACACTTAACTTTCCTTATGTTTTGGTCCCTTTAGTAGGCCTTGTACTTCCGGCAATCCCAATGACTTCTTTATTTCTTCATGTTCAAAAAAAACAAGATTGTTTAGCGCCGATGGCACAAAATCACATCTATTTTTTTTCAAATTGACGCTTGTATCATAACACAGATATCCATTTAGCAAAATATGGTATAAGCGGCTTCCGCCGAAAAGTTCTTATATCTCCAGAAAATGCTATGTTCTAGCTATTTTCAAATAGACCCGAATCGGCGGACGGCTAAACTGTAATGTTGGTCTATCTATATGTATGTGGCTATCTTTAGTGAGATCATACAAAGCGTATGTTATTAGTTTAGATCTCACCAAAGACAATTTTAAGAAAAAGACCAATTATTTGATACAAATAGTCATCTTACTGGTTGTGGTGAAATAATGCCCTGATCTGTGTATTTTATAGTATATTTTGTTTCAGCTATGTATGATCTAATTATTGGGTATCGTTCTTGATACTAGATATATCATAAGACCAATAAGTTGATTTGAGATCTCACTATCAACCTCTTGACCTAAAAATAATCTTTCTCGATAAAGATCTCGTTATCAACCTCTTGACCTAAAAATAATCTTTCTTGATAAAGTCGGTTGATTAGGGTAAAATTATATCCATTCGGAACCGTACAGGCACCTTTTGACGCATACGGCTAAAAAATCAATGTGTAGATTCCAATACTTTTTTCTTTTTTCATAGCAAGTTCCTTCTAACTTATAATAAAAGGATTTTTTTTACTTTTTACTAAATATGAGTTTGTCTTCCTTTCCTTATAACATATCATATAAAAAAATAATTCATTAAACTTATCCATTAACTTTTCATTGATGGATTGTTTCATCGAGATCAAATCCAAATCACGATGTCATTTTCTTGTTCTTAAATGGGCCTCTTTAATGTTTTTTAAGACAAAAGAAACTTAGGACTTCCAAGTGGGTAAAAAGATAAGGAGATAGGTCGAAAGTATTTAAATGGGGTGAAATAGCGGATGGATAAGATGAAATAACAGTTTGGGGTATGATTTGATAGGGGCGGTAAGGATAAGTCCTTTAAATTATCTAACATCATTAAGAAAATCTTTACATTTTTATAGACCGGGGCCCAAAGATTTCCGTTACATAGTAAAGCATTCTTCCGAGAGTATGAGTTTTCAGTGAGTAATTTCTTCCAAAGCCAAACTTACTTCCAAAGGTAAGATAAAGATTTTTTGAGAGTAATAAAGTATTCTGAATAAAGAAGTTTTAACACTTTGAAAATAGATTTGATGTAGCATCAAATGTTCTTCCGAGGCTTAAAAATTTTCTGAAGATTATTACTAACTTAGAGAAAGTTTCTTTCAGAAGATAAATAAGATATCTTCCGAGAGAAAGTTTCTCTTCGGAAGAACTCATACTTAGCAAATATGGAAGCAATACTTTTTGTAACTTAGATTGTATGACATAGATAAAACATATATTGAAAAGGTTTTTCATAGGAGATAAGCTAGTTAATGTTTATCATCCCAATAGCTGTGATCAGATATTAAATATTTGTTCATCAAATGCTTTGGTGAACAAATCAGCATATTATTCATTTGAGTCAAATTTGGCTACTTTGATCAGTTTTTCTCATAAGTATCTCTAATAAAATAATACCTGATTTCAATGTGTTTGGTCTTGGAGTGCTTGATTGGATTTTCTGTAATGGAAATGGCACTTTTGTTGTCAATATGGATAGGAGTCTCCAGGAAATTGAAGCCATAGTCCACATCTGATTTTGAATCCATAGCGGCTAAGCAAAAATATATTCAGCTTCTGCAGTTGATGTTGAGACACATAATGTTGATTTCTTGTTGATATTGCCGCCCCCATTGCCACTATCTATGTAGCCATAGATATTTAAGTCTTGATTCCTAGGATACTAGAGACCCAGCTTGGGAGCTTTGCTAAGGTATCTAAGGATTCTCTTGGCAACAACTAGGTGAGAACACCTTTGGGGCAGCTTGATATCTCACACAAATGCAAGTTGCAAACTGATATCAGGTCTACTTGCTATGAGATACATCAAATATTCAATAATTTCCCTATACTTATGTTGATCAATATGCTCCCTTTCAGAGTCAGGACAAAGATTATGATTTCTTGGTATAGGTGTCTTTGCTGGCTTATAATCCTACATTTCAAATCTTTCTAAACTATCATTGACATATTTAGATTGATTGATAAAGAACCATTATAGGAACCAAATATACATCTTCAACATAGACTTGTACTAGCAAAATGTCTTTTCCGGACTTCCTTATGAATAATGTCTTATCATGGTACCTCTGGTGTAACCATTCTTCAGGAAAAATTGAGACAAAGTCTCATACCACAACCTAGGTTCTTGGTGTAGCCCATAGAGAGTTTTATCCAATTTGCACACGTAGTTGGGATGTTATGAGTTTTCAAATCCTAGAGCCTGGCACACATAGACTTCTCTATCTATATCCCTATATAGAAATGCACACTTGACATCAAGCTGGTAACTGTAAAATTCTTGGATGCTGCATAAGCAAGAAAGATCCTCACTGCCTTAAGTCTTACAACAAGTGCAAAAATATCAATGTAATCAATTCCTTCCTCTTGTGTGTATCCTTGAACTACCAGTCTTGCCTTGTTCTTGATAATAAAGCCTATATCATCTTTTTTATTTCTTAATACCCACTTTGTGCCAATGGGTACTTGACCAGATGGTAGTGGATATAGGTTCCAAACCTTTTGTCTTTTGAATTAAAACAACTCCACTTGTATTGATTCAACCCAAACTACTATCCTTCAAGGCTTCCTTTACCTTCCTTGGTTCCATCTGAGAAAGTAAGCATGAGTACACGTAGAAATTCCTATTGTGAATTTATCCTCTCGTTCTCACATCTTTAGAAACATCTCCAATGATGTTTTCGTTATGAATCCTAAGCCTAGGGATCACATCCAATTGCATGGAAAGATCTAAGTTGGAAAAGTTCTGCTCCAGATTTTGAAACTTGGACCAGCTAATGTCTCACATTCATTCAATAAGGACTGATTGAATAAATGAGAGACAACATTAGTAGCAACATTTTGTTGTGAAGCAGCATTAATAGTTGTCTATTCCCCCTGATTGCTACATTCATCAACTTGGTGTTTTTGCAGTGTTTAAGTTGTTACTTGATAAGTTTTGAGGCTCACTTTGTTGACAACTAGTTAAAGCTCCACATGTTCCTGAGATAGTTATGCTTTCAGGTCTTCTATTTGTGGGAGCTTGATTTTTAGCAATTCTTGGAGAACTTGGAAGAGGTCTGGGTAACTCAAACAATTGATCATCATCCGAATCATTTTGAGTTCATGTTTAAGCTGAAACATTCTTATAAAAAGTTTTAGAATAGTTTGGAAACAATTCTAAATCAAAGATATTGTTAGGATCATTCCCCTTAAATGCAAGGAGTGTGCTCATTTACAACAGCGTTAGATGATTCCTCCAATTGTTGATTTTTTATGTTGTAGAATCGATAAACAATAGAGTTGGAGGATATCCAACAAAGGTAGCATCATTCGATTTTTCAGCAAATTTTGCCAAATTATCCTTTGTGTGAAGTATGGTACACCTACTGCCAAGGACCTAAGAAAGCCAATGACAGTGACCTTTTATTCCATGGGGTTTGACAATAAGAACTCTATTCTGCGCATAGCATGCAGTGTTGACTGCCTCCTGCCCAGAATGTTAGACGCAACTTTGAATCAGCTAACATAGTTCTAGCAGCCTCAATAAGTGTCCTATTTCTTCTCTCAGCAACACCATTTTATTGAGGAGTTCTAGGAGCACTATATCGTCTGGCAATCCCTTTTGAGTTACCATAATGAGCCAAGAACTTGATTCTTAAACTCAATCCCTTGATCACTTCTAATTATTTTAACCTTGTGATCAATTTGATTTTTTATTTATGAACAAAAGATTTTAAAGTTTCAGTAGTTTCATCTTTAGTTCTTAAAAAGAATACCCATGTAAATCTAGTGAAATCATCAACAATCACAAGGTAGTATGATTTCCTTTCAATGCTCATTATACTTGTAGGACCAAATAGATCCATGTGCAATAAGTATAATAGAGTGGTAATAGAGTTAATTTCTTTGGATTTATGAGATAGTCTACGTTGCTTTCCTTTCAAACATGCAACACAGTCATCTTTGCAAAAAAATCCTTTTTAAGCACACCATGTATTTTTAACCAAATTATTCATGGTTTTATAATTAACATGACACATTCTTCTATACCATAGAGTTGACTCATATTAGCTTTGGAAAGAAAGCATGATACTTCACCCAAAGGGGAAGCATTGTTCATATCAAGCTTGTACATATCCCCTTTATAGGGTGATCTAAGAAGCACCAATTCCTACGGAATTGACATCCCGAGTTTGAGGATAATGCCCTCATGTTCTGTGAAAAGCATTTGGTTCTTTTGATCACAGAATTGAAAAACACTTATGTAACACCCCAGAAAGTCTAAACGAGTCGCTGAGGATAATGGGCTTAATTGGTAGATATTTAATAAAGGAAGGAAGGGTTTATGGGCTAATGAGACTTATGGGCAAGAGGCTAATTAATTAAGGGCCCATAACCAGCCATCTTACCCACCTAACCAGCCACCACCATTCTCACTTTGAACCGTAGCTCCCAAAGTCATAGAGAGAGAAAGTAGAGAGAGAAAGTGAAGAAAACTCAAGATTTGAAGCTTCAAAGGTAAGAGATTGAAGATCTGGGTGTTGGAGCAGCAAGACCTAAGAAAAAAACAATAAATCCAGGTAAGAATTGACGTCTAAACCCTTGTGTAGATCAAACCCGGATTCTAGGGTTTTGGGTTTTGAAAAGTGCAAAGAATCGATTAAAGGTCACATTTTTACATATGAAAACATGCAAAAAGCTTAGATATAGCCTCATGGATGATAAACTAAGAGTTTGAAAGTAAAAAGTTATGATTTTCGCTTAAAAACGAGCTAGTTTGTAATTTTCATGCGATCTGCGAAACTGTATATGCATCCAACGAATTTGCATATTCAAGCAGCGAAACTATGAGGACTTCCTGCGAACTTATAGTTTTGCAGGTAGTTTCACAGACATGGTTATCCAACAAAAGTTGGGCGAAACTGGCAGCGAAGATGGCAGCGAAGATGCCAGCGAAACTGCCAGCGAAACTGCCAGCGAAACTGCCAGCGAAACTGCCAGCGAAACTGCCAGCGAAACTGCCAGCGAAACTGCCAGCGAAACTGCCAGCGAAACTGCCAGCGAAACTGCCAGCGAAACTGCCAGCGAAACTGCCAGCGAAACTGCCAGCGAAACTGCCAGCGAAACTGCCAGCGAAACTGCCAGCGAAACTGCCAGCGAAACTGCCAGCGAAACTGCCAGCGAAACTGCCAGCGAAACTGCCAGCGAAACTGCCAGCGAAACTGCCAGCGAAACTGCCAGCGAAACTGCCAGCGAAACTGCCAGCGAAACTGCCAGCGAACTGCCAGCGAAACTGCCAGCGAAACTGCCAGCGAAACTGCCAGCGAAACTGCCAGCGAAACTGCCAGCGAAACTGCCAGCGAAACTGCCAGCGAAACTGCCAGCGAAACTGCCAGCGAAACTGCCAGCGAAACTGCCAGCGAAACTGCCAGCGAAACTGCCAGCGAAACTGCCAGCGAAACTGCCAGCGAAACTGCCAGCGAAACTGCCAGCGAAGATGCCAGCGAAGATGCCAACGAAACTGCCAGCGAAACTGCCAGCGAAACTGCCAGCGAAACTGCCAGCGAAACTGCCAGCGAAACTGCCAGCGAAACTGCCAGCGAAACTGCCAGCGAAACTGCCAGCGAAACTGCCAGCGAAACTGCCAGCGAAACTGCCAGCGAAACTGCCAGCGAAACTGCCAGCGAACTGCCAGCGAAACTGCCAGCGAAACTGCCAGCGAAACTGCCAGCGAAACTGCCAGCGAAACTGCCAGCGAAACTGCCAGCGAAACTGCCAGCGAAACTGCCAGCGAACTGCCAGCGAAACTGCCAGCGAAACTGCCAGCGAAACTGCCAGCGAAACTGCCAGCGAAACTGCCAGCGAAACTGCCAGCGAAACTGCCAGCGAAACTGCCAGCGAACTGCCAGCGAAACTGCCAGCGAAACTGCCAGCGAAACTGCCAGCGAAACTGCCAGCGAAACTGCCAGCGAAACTGCCAGCGAAACTGCCAGCGAAACTGCCAGCGAAACTGCCAGCGAAACTGCCAGCGAAACTGCCAGCGAAACTGCCAGCGAAACTGCCAGCGAAACTGCAGCGAAACTGCCAGCGAACTGCCAGCGAAACTGCCAGCGAAACTGCCAGCGAAACTGCCAGCGAAACTGCCAGCGAAACTGCCAGCGAAACTGCCAGCGAAACTGCCAGCGAAACTGCCAGCGAAACTGCCAGCGAAACTGCCAGCGAAACTGCCAGCGAAATGCCAGCGAAGATGCCAGCGAAGATGCCAGCGAAGATGCCAGCGAAGATGCCAGCGAACTGCCAGCGAAACTGCCAGCGAAACTGCCAGCGAAACTGCCAGCGAAACTGCCAGCGAAACTGCCAGCGAAACTGCCAGCGAAACTGCCAGCGAAACTGCCAGCGAAACTGCCAGCGAAACTGCCAGCGAAACTGCCAGCGAAACTGCCAGCGAAACTGCCAGCGAAACTGCCAGCGAAACTGCCAGCGAAACTGCCAGCGAAACTGCCAGCGAAACTGCCAGCGAAACTGCCAGCGAAACTGCCAGCGAAACTGCCAGCGAAACTGCCAGCGAAACTGCCAGCGAAACTGCCAGCGAAACTGCCAGCGAAACTGCCAGCGAAACTGCCAGCGAAACTGCCAGCGAACTGCCAGCGAAACTGCCAGCGAAACTGCCAGCGAAACTGCCAGCGAAACTGCCAGCGAAACTGCCAGCGAAACTGCCAGCGAAACTGCCAGCGAAACTGCCAGCGAAACTGCCAGCGAAACTGCCAGCGAAACTGCCAGCGAAACTGCCAGCGAAACTGCCAGCGAAACTGCCAGCGAAACTGCCAGCGAAACTGCCAGCGAAACTGCCAGCGAAACTGCCAGCGAACTGCCAGCGAAACTGCCAGCGAAACTGCCAGCGAAACTGCCAGCGAAACTGCCAGCGAAACTGCCAGCGAAACTGCCAGCGAAACTGCCAGCGAAACTGCCAGCGAAACTGCCAGCGAAACTGCCAGCGAAACTGCCAGCGAAACTGCCAGCGAAACTGCCAGCGAAACTGCCAGCGAAACTGCCAGCGAAACTGCCAGCGAAACTGCCAGCGAAACTGCCAGCGAAACTGCCAGCGAAACTGCCAGCGAAACTGCCAGCGAAACTGCCAGCGAAACTGCTCCAGCGAAACTGCCAGCGAAACTGCCAGCGAAACTGCCAGCGAACTGCCAAAACTGCCCGAAAAACTGCCAGCGAAACTGCCAGCGAAACTGCCAGCGAAACTGCCAGCGAAACTGCCAGCGAAACTGCCAGCGAAACTGCCAGCGAAACTGCCAGCGAAACTGCCAGCGAAACTGCCAGCGAAACTGCCAGCGAAACTGCCAGCGAAACTGCCAGCGAAACTGCCAGCGAAACTGCCAGCGAAACTGCCAGCGAAACTGCCAGCGAAACTGCCAGCGACACTGCCAGCGAAACTATTGGCGAATCTAGCTGTGAAATTGCTAATCTTGCAGCAAAATTAGCAGCGAATTTAGATAGAAATTAACCTCTTTAAGTGTTAACTCTTCTGCAGGCTATGTAGGGTGATCCTAGCCTATTAAGCTTAGTTTAGAGGTTACTCTCGATATCCAGGTGAGTTCTAGATCTCCTTATTTGTAAGTTTTTCCATGTTTTGGGATTATTATGCATACTAAAATATGTCTTTAATTGACTGAGATTTTATGAGGTTTTAACAGGAAACTGATTTTTCTATAAGGAAATGTGTTATATAAATGTTTAAAAATAAAAATTTTCCACGCTAACCTGGCAGCCCAGCCCCAGTCAGGGGTGTTGCCCCTTGGACCCCACTAGGGGCTGTTGCCCTTAGGACCCCGCTATCAGGGGCTGCCGCCCCCGAACTCCCGCTATCCCGCGGAGGGTCGGTAATGTTTTATGATGACTAGTACTTGGCATGTTGTGTACTTATTAAGTTAAGTATTATATAATAAAGTGAAACACGATATTAATGAAAAGTGAAACGTAATGAATGTTACCCCCGGCCCGTTTGATGATGAAAAGTCTTGCAAGCACTATGATAGACTTCATTTAGGTGAGTCTAATGTATAATGATTGATCCGTATTCATGAGCAGGCTATGTGCCTTGCAGTGTGGATCAACTGTCAGGGGTTAGCTACCATGAAAAATGTGTACCGATAGGGATTGACATTCATTGTCGATCAACATGGAGCTCTTGCTTTGTGCAATCTCGTTTATGAAAGTGAAAGATACGAAAGAATGAAAGATAATGAACATGCTTATTAAGATGCAAATGTTATGTATTATGATGTATGCATGGTCATTATATGAAGGATAAAATTTATATTTTCTTATTTGCCTAAACTAGAACTCACTCAGCGAAGCTGACTTTTATGCATAATAGTTGACAGGTAAATGATGCTGTTGAGGATGGCACATGGTGGGAAGCTACTTGGGTGGCAATGGATGGCACTTTTGATTATAAAATCTTTTATTGTAATTTAAGAACAAGTACTATGTTTTATTTACAATTAATGGACAAATGTATGGGTACAATATGGTTTCCAAGTTTTAAATGAATTTCTATTTAATTCCGTTGCAATGTTTTGGTTATTAAAAATGGTTTTATGCTATGATTAATCAACTATGAGGTTTCCCGGGAACGGGGCCTTACAAGTTGGTATCAAAGCCAAAGTTTAAGAGAATTGGGTAAGTAATTTTGAAAACCTAAACTTAAACTGAAAATGGGACAGAATGAAGGATGCCAATCCAAGTAGCTACGTGCCATCAGGTAAAGGTTTTCAAGTAAAAACTGGGATTATGTGTGTGTGTTATGTGTTCTTTGTGCTTCTAGATTTGAATACTGACATGTGTTAGGATAGTGATTGCTTGGGACAGGAGGGTAAGGTAAGTAGTTAATCACACTTGGCCACTTTAATTAAGGACTTATCGTACTTATAATGATCGGAGCAATTATCTTGAATAACCATTTTGGTGTTTGAATCTTATAGGAACTAGTTATGGCTGGTAGAAAATCAGGAAGGGCAACACGAGAGGTGCTCGTGGCGGGCGTACGACTAAGCCACATGTCACCCGAAGCAAAGCTAAGGCTCCCAAGACTATTCACGAGGAGTCGGACCTCCATAGTCACCGGGAGGGTGAGGGATCAGCCACCCTCAAATCCACTGTGAAGGAGCTATCGCTGATGAATTCTACAATGTCATGCAAAATGTCTTACCCTTAGTGGTGACTGAGGTGATCAAAGCAGTCAAGGATGGAGAGAAAGCTGATAAGAAGGGGAAGAAAATGAGAAGAATTCTGGAAGGTCCACTGGGAGGACGGAGGAATCTGAAGAGGAGCCATCAACCCTAAGGTGGTAGTCCATGATGATGATAGTGATGAGGAGTCTGAAAGAGAGACGATTAGGGGGTGTAACTATGGGGCATTTTAAAGGTTCAAGCCCCCGACCTTTGACGGTAACGACAATGCTACTACCACTCACCATTGGGTCAGAGAGATGGAAGCGGTGCTAGAAATTAGTGAGTGCAAGGAAGATCAAAAAGTTAAGCTTGCCACTCATTCTTTCGTTGACTCAACATTGTGCTGGTGGGACAATATTGTCCAGGCTGAAGGAAAGCAATTGCTAGCCAAAATGAAGTGGTCTGAGCTGAAGGAGTTGGTACTGGAGGAGTATTGATTGAGAAGGAGTTCTTGTATTTGGAGGCTGGGAACATGACTCATCAAGAGTATACCTCCAAGTTCAATGAGCTTGCAAGACTGGCGCCAGACATGCTGACTCCTGTATCCAAGAGATCAAGAGATACATGCAGGGTTTGCCTGTGGACATCAGGAGGCACATGATTGCAGCCAGACCAGGCACATTTAGGTCTATGGTAGATTTAGCTGGGAGATTGTACGATGAGAGAGATCCAATGCCTATATAGAGGAAGGTGGAGAAATGGATTGGGGACAAGAATGTAAATGGGAAGAGGTTTGGAGGTGATAACTTCAGGAAGGGAGAGAAGAGGATGAGAGTTGAGGATCAGTCAGGGAGACGAGGAAATATAGGTGAAGGAGGTACATGCGGAAAATGTGGAAAAGGACATTCGGAGGAGTGTAGAGTTGGGACTGGAAAGTGTTTTAAATGTGGGGGCGAGGGCACTATGCCAGGATTGCAAAGTGGTGAAGTGTTACCAGTGTGGTAAGATGGGACATGTGGGGAGGGGGTGCAAGAAGGGAAAACCAGAAGGATCAGGAATAGTTAAAGCTAGAGATAAGGGAAAAGGGGACGGTTCGAAGGTGAAGGAGAGGGCATTCAACATAACTCGTGAGGAGGCCAAGGCAGATCCAGAAATAGTTTCTGGTAGACCATGAATATGCTTCTGTGCTCTTTGATTCTGGTGCTAGTAGGAGTTTTGTGTCTACTACCTTTTGTCGTTGTATGCATGGTAAGAGTAGAAAGTTAGATGAGCCCTTCTATGTAGAAATAGCCATTGGTAAGTCCATTAAGGTAACTACGGTGGTTGAGGATTGCCTGATTGAGTTAGAAGATTGTAAGTTCCCTGCTAGGTTGCATGTTATGGCCTTAGGAGGTTTTGATGTGGTGTTAGGCATGGATTGGTTAGCTAGCTATGAAGCCAATATTGTATGTAGTAAGAAGGTAATTCGTCTAACAGTGCCTGATGGTAGATCTATTACGGTTTGTGGGGATAAGGTGTGTTGTGTACAGAAGGTCGTGTCGATGATCACAGCTAAAAAGTACTTGAGACGGGGGTAGTGCTTACTTGGCCTATGTAAAAGATGTGGATGCGCCAGAGCCACAATTATCAGATGTGCCAGTAGTGTGCGAGTTTCCCGATGTCTTTCCTAAAGACCTGATAGGTGTACCGCCTGACCACGAAATCGAATTCCAAATTGGTTTGCTACCGGGAGCACAGCCCATCGCAAAAGCACCGTATCGATTAGCTCCTTCAGAGATGGTAGAACTGAGGGACCAGTTGCAAGATTTATTAGATAAGGGCTTCATCTGACCGAGTATCTCTCCATGGGGCTCCGGTTTTATTCATTAAGAAGAAAGACGGTAGCATGCGGATGTGCATTGACTATCATGAGCTCAATAAGCTGACCGTAAAGAACCGGTATCCGTTACAAAGGATCGATCACCTATTCGATCAACTACAGGGTGCCAGCTAGTTTTCAAGGATAGACCTACGTTCTGGTTACCACCAACTGAAGGTGAAAGAGCAAGACATTCCTAAGATAGCGTTTTGTATGCGTTATGGACACTACAAATTTCTCGTCATGTCCTTTGGTTTAACCAACGCGCCAGCTGCCTTTATGGATCTTATGAATCGGGTATGTCGACCGATGTTGGATAAATCGGTAATAGTGTTCATCGATGACATCTTGATTTATTCAAAAAGTGAAGAAGAACATGCCGATCATATTCAAGAAGTATTGGAGACGCACAGAAGCGAGAAGTTATATGCTAAGTTCTCTAAATGCGCATTTTGGCTTGGAGAAGTTCAATTTCTGGGTCATGTGGTTAATCCTGAGGGGATCAGGGTGGACCCTGCGAAGGTTGAAGTAGTGATGCAATGGGAACCTCCAAAAACGCCATCTGAGGTTCGTAGTTTCTTAGGCCTGGCAGGTTACTATAGGAGGTTTATCCAGGATTTCTCCAAGATCGCTTCTACTTTGACTAAGCTGACTCGAAAGGACGTGAAGTATGAATGGGGTACTGATCGAGAGAACGCCTTCCGGAACTGAAGATGAGGTTAACTCAAGCCCCTGTGTTGACATTACCAGAGGGGAACGAGGATCTGGTAGTCTATTCGGATGCCTGGTATGCAGGACTGGGTTACGTTTTGATGCAACGAGGAAGGTGATAGCCTATGCTTCTAGACAGTTAAAGGTCCATGAAGCCAATTATCCCACCCAAGATTTGGAGTTGGCTGAGGTGGTGTTTGCATTGAAGATTTAGAGGCACTACCTGTATGGGGTAAAGTGCACTATCTTCACCGATCATAAAAAGTCTATAGTATTTCTTGAACAAAAGAACTCAACATGAGGCAAAGGAGGTGGTTGGAACTGATCAAGGATTATGACTGTGAAATTCATTATCATCCAGGCAAAGCCAATGTGGTTGGTGACGCCCTTAGCCGGAAAGGACGACCCGAACCAATTCGGGTGAGGACTTGACAAATAATCATGACGCTTGATGTTATGAAACAAGTGAGGGAGTTTCAGGATGAGGCGTTGAGAGAGGACAGAGTCAACTCTAAAAGGATGAAAGGACAAATTTTAGATTTGGGGGAAAACACCTGGGTGTTAGAACCTGATCTGGGCGAATGTGGATCCCTCTCTATGGGGATCTGAGAGAAAAAATCATGGATGAGGCTCACAAAACTTGATACTCCATTCACCCTAGTGCCACAAAAATGTATCAGGATCTGAAGAAAGATTACCGGTTGCCGGGAATGAAGTGAGACGTGGTTAAGTACGTGAGCAAGTGCCTGACTTGTCTGCAAGTGAAGGCAGAGCACCAAAATCCATATAGGAAGATCAAGCCTTTGGATATCCCTGAATGGAAATGGGAACCACATCACAATGGACTTCATCACGAAGCAACCTCCACGACGAGAGGAAACGACGTGATCGGGTGATTGTTGACCGTTTAACAAAGAGCGTCCATTTCCTACCAATTTGTGAGACGTTTTCCTCTGAGAGGTTGATAGAGCTACTTATCAAGGATATCGTGGCTCGTCACGGCGTGCCAGCGTCTATCGTTTCGGATAGGAACATGTGGTTTATGTCCAAGTTCTGGAAGAGGTTTCACGGCACAATGGGGACTAGACTACATATTAGTACGTCTTACCATCCCCTAACGAATGATTAGTCGGAAAGAATGATTCAGACATTAGAAGACATGCTGCGAGCATGTGTAATAGATTTTGGAGGAAGTTGGGATGAGCGCTTACCGTTGGCGGAATTCTCATATAATAATAGTTACCATGCCAGTATTGGTATGCCACCTTATGAGATGTTGTATGGTAGGAAGTGCAGAACGCTTGTGTGTTAGGGTGACATCGGGCAAAAGAAATTGGGAAACCTTGAAGTGATTGAGGTCATAACCGAGAAGTTAGATAAGATTAAGGCATTCATGAAAGCCGCAAGGGATCGCCAGAAGTCTTATGCTGATACGAGGCATAGACCAATAGAATTTGAGGTTGGTGACAAGGTTATGCTTAAAGTATCTCCCTGGAAAGGGATCATCAAGTTTTGAAAATGGGGAAAGTTAAGCCCAAGGTTCATAGGGCCATTCCGCATTGTCGCGAGGGTAGGAGAAGTGGCCTACAGATTAGAACTACCCGATGAGTTGAGTGGAATTCACCCTATGTTCCATGTATCTCATCTTAGGAAATATCTAGCAGACAATGATGCAGTTGTACCACTAGAAGAAAATGAAGTCGATGAACAACTGAGCTATGTAAAGCCGCCGGTGGCCATCCTTGATTGGAAAGAGAAGCACTTACGTAATAAGGTGGTTCCGCTGGTACGAGTACAGTGGAGACACAGAAAAGGATCAGAATCTACGTGGGAGACCGAGGAGGAGATGAGGAAATTTTATCCTCAACTATTTGATGATTGACAGGTTTCGAGGACGAAACCTAAATAAGTGGGGGAGACTTGTAACACCCCGAAAAGTCAAAACGAGTCACTGAGGATAATAGGCTTAATTGGTGGTATTTAATAAAGGAAGGAAAAGGTTTATGGGCAAATGAGACTTATGGGCAAGAGGCTAATGGATTAAGGGCCCATAACCAACCATCTTACCCACCTAAAACACCCACCACCATCCCCACTTTGAACCCTAGTTCCCAAGTCGTAAAGAGAGAAAGTAGAGAGAGAAAGTGAAGAAAACTCAAGATTTGAAGCTTCAAAGTGTAGATACATGTGTACCTGGTTTAGGAGCTCAAATGTAAAATGTCTTCATGTCTTACGTATATGTAATTGAATGGGTATGAATAAAATGTAATATGTTTGTTATGCTTATAATGTTTAATATTTCATTGTTTATTGTGTGATAACGCATATTGAACTAACTATATAGGTTTGTGGTTGTTTACATAGTTCTTAGTCAATAATGATTGAGAAACGTGCTTAAACTTAATCGTGTGAAGTTCTCATGCTATTGGACCATGCTAATGGACCATACGCATGAATACTTCATGCTAATGAACCAGTCGCACGACTAAACCAGGAGACTGGATCAGTCGCACGATTGTAACATGAGATTGACTCAGTCGCATGACTGAATCTTCAGTCGTGTGGATGAATCAATCACATGCTTCAGTCGCACAAATGGAAAACCCTAACCTATAAATAACACTTAATTCATGGAAAAACATGACAATTGAATCCATACGCACACAATCATACCTAGCCGTCCAGAGACCCAAGAAAACATGTTCCAAGTTCATAGATCGCAGTCAATCATCTTACAATCGTTCTTAACGTTTGATTCATTCTTAGATCGATTATACTTGCGTTCTCACTGATTGGATCGCCAATCAAAAATAGGATTACACACTATTTGGTTTGGTATACACGTAAACCAGTTAGTACTCTGTACCTAAATGGTCCTAACAAGTGGTATCATAGCTTTGGCTCATGATTTGCATGTGATTCAATCAATTTTGATATAATAATCGCTTTTTTCACTCAAAAACTTAATCTTTTTTGTGTCAAACAGTTTTTTGACGCCTCCAAGTCAAAAAGTTAACGTTTTTCAGCATACAACAATTAGGGTTCGTGAGAAATTCGTGTTTTTGCGTCCAAGTGTTCAAAACTTCGTTTTTGCAAAAACAGCAACCTTCAGTAGCACGATTGACTCAATCGCATGATTGAACCCATTCGCACCACTCATACGCACGATTCGCTCAGTCATTCATCCATTCGCACGACTGAAGATTATTATTCACATTGTTCATCCGCACCTGTTCAATCGACCGACTGAACCATCCCCATTAGTTCAGTCGCACGATTGAACCATCCGCATTGTTCAATAGCACGAATAGCCCAATCGCATTCTTTCATTCGCACAAGTACAACAGTTTTGTTCTAAAATACAAAGTAAATAGAAATGGAAGATTAGTACTCAGCGTTCACCGCCGGTAGGGATTCACGGATCCAGAATCTATTGCTTCTGGAAAATGAAGTGGGGAATCACAATAAGCCTCCTAAGCAAATAACGTTACATGATTATCCATAATGGAGTAGATCCTAATCTGTCGGAATCAATTGAGATAGGGTATAGCATGCCAGTTGGTGCAGATGGAGTTAAACTTACCTTAGGCGGCATGACTGATAGCCAAAAGGTAAAGTACAATGCAGAGATGAAGGTGTATGCTCTGTTGACTCAGTCAATTCCTATGGATATATTCCATCAGTTTTCTAAGAAAAATCAAGCAAAGAAGCTATGGGATGCTCTGGAAAAGCGGATGACGGGAATGCATTGTTAAAAGCTCTAAAGGCTAAGGCTTTGAAGAAGGAGTTCGATAACTTCTCGTCAATGGGTGAGGAGAGTCTGGATGACGTTATAGACCGCTTGTACCACTTAATGAGTGAGCTGCACACTCATGGATTGTTACGTCCATGGAAGACAAGGTGTCGAATTTCGCAGATGGATTGCCAGAAAAGTGTGTTTCATTTGTGTCAAACCTCAGACAGAATGATATGCTGCCAAAGTTAGATATCAACGATTTCATTCTGAAGCTGAGAGAGGAAGAGTTGAGGATGAAGTACAGGTCTCAAAAGGCGTCATATGATTAGAACCCGTCCCTTTACAACTTAACTCCTCAAGCAAAAACGTCTGGAGCGCCACTTCAAACGACATTCGTGTCGAGTCCAGCCACTCCGTCTCAAGCCACTACTTCAGCATCTAACATGTCAGGGTCGTCTTGCACCCATATATAGCACCTGAAGCCAATGCTATAAAATTGAAGACGGAGAATCTCGGAAACATGATTGTAGAGGTAGAAAAGGAGCATATGGATCTCCTAGCAGCTGTCGTTCACTCCTAAGACGGTCTAGTTGCGGGGAAGATAGGAAACTGCCATCTGGCAGATGAAGACTACGAGCAAGTAGACGAGACTAAGCTTGAAAGAATGGATATCATGTGGGCATTGGCAAGTGTTGTCTGGAGGGCAAAGGAGTTTGTTAAGAAGACAGGACAGAACCTGATTGCCACAAAGGATACAACCTTTGGTTTTGACATAACCAAAGTTATCTGTTTTAACTGTGGAGAAAAGGGGCACTTCAAACGTGAATGTGTTAAGCCTAAGAAGACAGGTAATGGTAATCCATTCTCATCCTTCAATCGCCAGGATAAACCCACAAGTAGTCCTACATCGTCAAGCAAGGATCCTAAGGCCTTGGCTGCTCAAGATGACGAAGGGCAAGATCGGACCTTTCGATTTGTATTTCCGGGAGAATCCAACTTTGCATGTGTTTGAGGGTTTGGATGATGACTCTACAAGCGAAGGTGATATAGCAATTGAACTCGTGATGTCAAATAATGAATAAACTGCAAATGTAGTTGATCACCTGAATGAAGAGTGTTCATGCACAAAATGTTCAGAATCACCAGCACTAGAAAAGTCAGACTCTGCTATGATAGCTGATTCAACCAAATCTTCTCAAGTATGTACTAAAGACCAATTGTTTGATAGTCATGCTTGCATTGAATGTAACAAATTTAGAGAAAGAATATACTCAAATTTTTCTAGGTTATTAGATCAAAATGATAGCTTAGTAATGATTTACAACTATGCATAGAAGCAAACAGCATTTTAAAACAAAATGAGCACAGTTATAAAAAGAAAATAGAACTGTTGAATAAACAACTAAGGGAAACCAAAGTTGTGGCCTTTAACCAAGAAAATGACATTAACTTCTATTTAAACTCACTAGAAGAAACTAAGAAACAAAAAGCAGTTTTGGAAGTCGAAGTAAACTCATTAAAACAAAAACTGCACAGCTGGACTAGTTCTTCTCACATAGTCCAGCACTTAGTGAGAAAACGCAACAACGGGGAGGGTTTGGGTTACAAAGTGGTTCCACCACCACATGAGACCTTGTTGAATGCTAAATGCAAACCAATAAATAACAACCCAATCAAGGATCATGTGGTGTCCACTCCTCTTGTAAGTGATCCAGATTCCAAAAGTAATTCCATTGAATCTGTCACTAAACAAAAGGAGACCACTTTAAAGTCAAAAGGTGAAATGCCTATCTTTAATTTGGATGAACAAATTGAGAGGTTAAGGTAAAGTCTTGTTCAAATACGTCTAATTCTGACCCAAAAGACCAAACAAGTTAACCAAACACGTGCATCATGTCTAAGTCCAAATAAACAAAAGAGTAAAGATGTTAAAAAGATTCAAACAATTAATTTTGTTAAAAAAAATAAAACATCTAAACAAGAAGTGTCAAAACCCAAACAAATTAAAGTCACACGAGTGTCACACACTTCTCCACAGAAATAGTTATACCAACATGTCGAAAGTAGATCATGCTACAACTATGGAAAGTATGGTCACATCGCGTCTAATTGTCTTTACTATCAGACACTAAGGAAGAAAGTTGAACTTCATGATCCTAAATCCAGCTCTTCTAAAAGGAGTTCTATGACCCCACCCAGAAGAATTAGTGAACATAAAGTTCAAACCATAAGCCAATCGTCTATTTATCACAAACAGGCCTTACACAAAACTGGCTTATGGAAAGAAAAATCTAGCTCAATGTCTGATAATGAGAACAAGAAGATGAATGATCTTCCCTCACCCTCAAATGGACAGGGGGTGGAATTTATGATGTGTGATACCTCTGGGTCACCCAAGCCAGTTAAGGCTTGGGTCCCTAACCTTAACTAATGATTTCTTTTGAATATGCAGGGTGTTCGCTATAGTGCTGCCACAAATACCTGGATCGTAGATAGCAGAGAATCTAGGCACATGACTGGGAACCTGGCTCTCTTGTCAAACGTCAAACAAATTAAAGGAGGTCATGTTTCATTTGCTGGAAACAAAGGAGGTTACATCACCGCTCAAGGGGAAATGGGAAACCAGAAAGTGAAGTTTGATAAGATAAACTATGTTCAACAACTTCAAATAATTTGCTTTCTGTATCTCAAATCTGTGACAAAGGCTTTAGAGTAGTATTTGACAACAAGAAGTGCTATGTTCTGAAAAAGACTATGTGATCCCGGAGGACCAAGTCTTAATGTCAGCTTCAAGATATAACGATCTTTATGTCTTGGATCTATCAAAGGCCTCCACAATGGATCATCAAGTTTAGTGCTTCCTGTCAAAGGCTACAAGGAAAGATTCGATCTCCTGGCATAGGAGAATGGGACACATCAATCCACGGAAGATGAACCACTTGATCTAGAATGATCTAGTGTGAGGAGTAAACGTCAAAAACTTCCAATTACCGGATTTTTGTGTCGCCTGTAAGAAAGGCAAACAGACTAAGAAGTCTCATAAGGAAAAGAAAGTTCATTCCATAAAACTACCTCTTAAGCTTCTTCACATGGATCTGTTTGGTCCATTCGGTACAAGAGCATCGCCGACGACTTATACTGTTATGTAGTTACAGAGACTACTCAAGATTCTCTTGGGTAATGTTTCTGAAATCCAAATCTGAAACATTTGGGTCATTCAAAAAGTTAGTAACTACTTTGGAGTCTCTCTATAAACTGAAGGTAAGACAAGTACGCTCAGAGAATGGTACTGAGTTCAAGAATCAGTGGATGGAAGCATTTTGTAAAGAAAAGGGAATTTTACATCAGTTCACATCTGCCTACACTCCACAGATGAACGGAGTTGCTAAACGAAAGAACAGAAGCTTGATAGAGACAGCTAGGACGATGCTAGCAGACTCGAAACTGCCTATCCAATTTTGGAACGAGGCAGTAGCAAATGCATGTTACACTTTAAATTGAGTCCAGGTGGTAAAACGTCATGGTAAGACATGTTATGAGTTACTTCAACGACGTAAACCAAATCTAGAGTACCTCGAACCATTTGGCACACCTTGCACCCTTTTGAAGAAAACTCAGGAAGGCAAGTTCAGCGAGAAGGCTGAAGAAGGAATTTTCCTAGGATACAACATACCGAATAAGAGAGTTTACAACAACTCAACGGGTCAAGTAGAAGTGTGGTGTAACGTGGACTTTCAGAGATACAACAACCCCCCCCCCCCCAGCTGGAAAGGACCCGCATTCTTTTTCGATTATGATGGATTCTTTAAGTCCTTCAACATCCCACTCTCCACTCCTGAAGATGAGTTAGCAACCAAGATGATGTATGACATCTTAAACACACCACCCCTAGACTCAACCATCTGGTTCACAAGGCCAGTCTTCTAGTAACTCAGGGGGAGCACTAAAGGTAAGTGACTCCTCTTCGGATGATGAAGAAGTGGAAAACATTCAGGTGGATCAGGAGGAACAGGTTCCTACTAATACAAGTACACACACATCAGATGTTGATGCCTCTACACTTCAGAACCCTATACTCCCACTGCCTCAGATACTGAACTTGTAGTTCACAATCTAGATAATGAGGTAGTTGTACCCACCACTCCTGGATCTCGACTAAATGTTTATCATCCTCTGGACAATGTCATAGGGGATGTATAATTGGGAGTACAGACACGAAATCAGCTATACACAGCTGATTATGCCTTAGTCATGGAAAAAGGCTACCTTCACAACGATGCTTATTGATGTTTTGTGTCTCAGTTTGAGCCCAAATATGAAAGTGACGCCTTAAATGATGAGGCTTGGGTGAGTGCCATGCAAGAAGAACTTCTTCAATTCAAGAAGTTAGGAGTGTGGACTCTGGTGGATAGACCTAAAGGTGCTAAGGTCATTGGCACTAAATGGGTTTTAAATGCAAGAAGGATGACCAGGGGGTCATTATTAGAAACAAGGCTCGACTAGTAGTTCAAGGATTTCGACAAGTCGAAGGGATTGATTACAATGAAGTCTTTGCACCATTGGGAAGAATGGAAGCCATCCGTATCTTCCTAGCCTATGCATCATTTATGAAGATTAAAGTCTAAAGCTTGATGTGAATGATGCATTTCTTCATGGTGAAATCCGAGGGACAGTGTATGTCAGTCAACCCGAGGGATTTGAGGATCCGTATCATCAGGACAGAGTTTACAAGCTAGACTGTAAGGCCCCGTTCCCGGGACGCTTACAGCTGGTAAATCATCGCACATAAAACATATACTTTACATTTAATCATTCATAAAACATTGCAGTGGAAACATAAAAATAACTTTTCATATCATTACAAATGCTTTTGCAAGTTAATACAAGTGTTCATTTCAAAACATCATTCGTTTGCATTACAATGCAAAAACATGTACAAAAGAATGCCATTCAACATGCCAAGCAGCTGCTCTGTACCATCCTTAGCAATGCTCACCTGCCCACTAGAAAATGCATAAAAGACAGCATTGCTGAGTGAGTTCTAGTTTTATAAATAAAACATACTTTTCTTTCAAATTCATACTATACTTTACATTCGCTCGTGATCATACATCATACATACATATAGATAATATCATTATTATCTTCATCATTCATTCATTAACTTTCATTCGTTCATTCATTACTTCCAGTGACATGTACATTACCCCGAAGATTGTGCATGAAGCGGGTAACTGGGCCTGAGGTCATTCATAGACCTCAAACATTGTGCACGAAGCTAACTCCAGTACTTAGGGCAAGTACATTCACCATTTATCTTTTCTCTTTCATTCTGGATCAATGCCATATGTTCTACCCCAAACATTGTACACGAAGCAGGTAACTGGGCCTGAGATCATTCATAGACCTCGAACATTGTGCATGAAGCTGACTCCAGTACCTAGGGCAAGCGGCAAGGATCCCTTCATATGGTCAATCACAAGGATTGGACCCCAATGTGCATCCTTTGGGGTAGCTAACCCGCACACCATTGAGCTAACACCTACATAGGGTGTGCACCTCCATACATTTGCTTGCAAGCCTTCTTACATTCATTCATTCATTAATGCATGCATTCATTCATCATGTTCCTCTTTCATTATCTTTCACTTCATTACATAATATTGCGGTTCTTTCATTATCATAACACGTAAGTCATAGGAAAGATAAACATACATCATCACAAGGAACATAAACATATCATTCATACATCATCATCCAGGCAGCATACATACATGAAGGGATCGAGATCTAGTTTGATCAATTAGATTAGGATTTGCAGTGGAATAGCACACGAATTAGACGAAATTCTAGCAAGAATAATATGAATATTCAATTAAGCAGTAATAGTTATAGAGAGAGAGTTTTTTGCAAAAAGAATGTTTTCATTCATGCACAAACTTCCCATGTGGGGGAAATTAGGTAAACATTCCTTTTATAAGGAATGTGACATTAGCTAACGTCACTTGATAGTGACATCTAAATGATTTATACAAACAACTGAAAGTAAACTAAACTACTGAAGATGTTCGTAACAACTGAGGACACCTTCATTAAAAGCTAAGTATAAACTAACATTACAACTACTGAGGTTATAACATCTGAAGTATAAGAACTTCAGATGTTTTACATAACATAAAACTACTGATTACAAACTACTGAAATGTAAACCATCATAACTACTGAAGAGAACTACCTCAGCTGTTGTGACAACTTCTGAGAACTTGATCTTCAGACTTTGTCTTCAGCAGTTGTCTTCAGACTTTGTCTTCAGCATTTGTCTTCAGACTTTGTCTTCAGCAGTTGTCTTCAGACTTTGTCTTCAGCTATTGTAGATCACTTCAGTTGTTTTGATGTCTATGGGACTTAAAGGTTTTTATGATCTGGCTCATTGGTTTTTTGGTCCAAGAAACTCCTCCTGAACCAATGCAGCCAAAACCTTTAAAATTATTGAGGTCCCACTTATTGGCAGAAACAAAATCTGGATCAGCTCAGAATTCTTCAAAATAAGCTCAGGCTAGGGAAGAGATTTCAGAAGGTTTGATTGACAAAGGATGAATGGGAACTCTGTCTTGGGGAATTGGACACAGAGCTGTTACCCCATCCATGAAACCTACTTCTCAATGATAAGTCTGTAAGACTCCCTGACATAGGCCTCAAGGAAAACAACTTGTTCTTCCATTGTGAGTTCTTCAACTCCACTTTCAAAGAAGAACTCAGGCCCATAGTACTCAGATAAGTACTTAATATGCTTTCCATTTTTCAACTCCACAGTTGTTATCTCTCTATATGCAAACTCATCAGGAGGAGTGCCTTCAAGCAATAACTGGAGCTCATTTCTTCTTATTTCTTCAAGATTCTTGTAGATTAACCCCTTCTTTACCATTTTGTTTTCTAGTAAGGTTTGTGGAGTCATCTTAGACTTGTAAGCTCTCTTGAAGTCATCAAGGATTTCCCAGGGTGACACTACAATAGCCAGCATTATCACAGCATCTGCAATCTTCTTTACTTGGCCATTGTATCTGCTTGGAATCTTCATTTTGTAAATTCTGTCACTTACTTTGGGGTCAGGCTAGATTCTCACTCTCTCTTTCTGATATTGGAATGTAAATCTGAGAGCATACAACCTCTAAGCATGTTTTTTCATAGCTTGTATGGATGAAGACTTGGGAAACTCTTTATCAATCATCCTTAACAGTTGCTCATCATGTTGTTTGTGTTGTTTTTCTTCTTCAAGTTTGACTTTTACCATTTGCCTTTGGAAGTCAGGTGTGATTATTGTTGGTTGACTGCTAGGCTCAGGCATTTTTATTTTGAGAACAACAGAGAGTGGCAGACTATCATCCTCATCATCATCTTCTTCTTCTTCCATCCTCAACACCCTTCTCTTCCACTTAGGTGCATCATTGGTAATGGGTTCAGTAGGTTTCTTAGGTAAAGGAGTTGGTTTTAAGGGTTGTGAAGGTGGTTGTTTTGGTTTGGGTGATAGTGCAGGCTGCTCTAGTATCTTGGATGTGAGTGAAGCTTTGGATAATTTTGCCATATCAGTCCTTTTCCTTGCACCAGCTTCATCAAGAGCTTCTATGATCAAACCTTTGTTCAATACTTCAGAAGAACAGATTCTGGTGGTTATCTCCAAAATACTATATCTGGACCATGACTTTACTTCAATGATTGACCTTCCCAGATGTTTTGATATAAATCTTGCCATAGTTTCTAGCCTTTCTCTTTCTTTCTCACTCCAACTTGCCCATCTTTGTTCAATTTCTTGAATCTCTAACTTCTGATCTCGGAGTCAAGTTTGGCAGTGTCAAATCCTTGTCTGAAGAGTTGATCAATAATTTTATCCATAGATCTGCTATGTTGCTCATCAGCTTCTTTGATCAATTCTTCTAACTTTTTCTCAGTCTTTTCAGATCCTTCAGTCTTTTCAGAGCTTTTTTTCCTCTTATAGGTGATCATTTCCTTTTCTTTCCTCTCTTTTTCTGCTTCCTCTTCAGCTCTTTTTCTTTTGTCTACTTTCACTGACTTAGACTCCCCCTTTTTTGGTGCATTGGGTTCAGGGGTGTGAATGTCAAAAAGTCTCTTAGAAACAGCAGCATCAACTAAAGATTGAAGATTTGAGGAAAGCCTCTCATCAATGGCTTGATGTACAGTGTTTGTGATTATGGAAGTGATGAGAGGTAAGGATGTTTGAAAGGAAGCAACCATTTGCTCAGAGGGGTTCTGTCCCTGAGAAATGGCACCTGAAGTAGAGGCTGGTGGCAAATTTGTTGAGAGTGGCTCAGTGTTTGGGATAGTTTCAGGAGAAACTGTCATCTGTGGGTGAATGTGAGCAGATGGACTTGATTCTTATGACATTTTAGCAAGCAGTTCTTGTAGTCTGCATATCTCAATCTCAAGAATAGTATTGTGGGCTAGAACATCAAGAAAAAGCCCAGGTCATCATCAGTCTGTGCTGAATCAGCTGACCTCCTGATGAAATCAGGATGAACATATGCTGAGTGTAGATCAGTATTCACATGTGCCCCTATTTCTCGGAACTGGGGACTTCCTGCCTCAGGATGATGTCCTTCATTGGCAGTTGCCTCTGGTGATGACTTAGAAAAGATACCATCTTCGTCCTGAGCATGTGCTGAACAAGGAGAAGAGGCAGCCTCACCAGATGTTCGAATCTCCTCCTCTACACAGGGAGATTGAACTCTGTAATCCCTGTGCTGTGGGTTATCAGCTACATTATAATCCTCTCCCTCAATTGTTGAGGTTTTACCAGTGGTAATAGGTTTCTGGGGAGGGGTAGAGGAATGTAGTTGAGTCAGCACTTGTGCAATAACCACAATTAGGCTTGTAGGGGTGGCTTCAGTGGGAGATAGGTGTGAAAAGGATTGCATCTAGGGTGAAGGGTGCTCTTCAATGGCAATCCTCTCAAGTGAGACAGATTCCAGTAACGTGGTTTCCCCATTTTTGGTTGCATCAAGATCCTGTTGAGAGGATTCCTGAGCGGTTTCAGCTGGTAGAGTCCTGGAAACTATAGGGGGATTACTACCCATAGGTTCAACCTGCCTTTGTGTTGTAGGGGCATCATCAGGGGACTCAACTCCCTGAGTAGCCTTTTTGGTTTGTTTGGAATGAGGTTTGGGGGGACTTTGGATCTGGAGGATGAGGCTGTGGGTACCTTCTGCTTGGGTTTTAGCAGTTTGGCAGCCTCTTTAAGGTGTGGGTCAGAGTTGTGCCTGGAGTATACCTCTGGCAAAACTACCACAGCAGGGACTCCAAGGCCAACAGGGCCATCAGATTGTAATTGATTCATGATTATGACCATAAGAAACCTTGGATATAATAGCCATCTGTAAGCTACAGGTTTCATTACCAAATCTTTTATTCTAAAAATATAATTTCAGAAAAATTTAAGCTTTGGCGTTCAAGAATAGAATACAATACCTGCTGCCACCTGATGACATTTGATCCCATGAAGAGGTTTTGGGGGCAAGGCAAACATTAATCATGTGGAAGATTAGGCGTTCAGCATCATAAAAGTGCTTCTTCAGAATGGTTGTAGCACTTAAGTTGTGCAGGATCGTTTAAGGGTTTGAACACAATTACAACACAACAACACAATGAGGAGATTATTTAAACTCTAATCAAACAGTAAACTGGGTTAACCAAAAGTGATACAAAGAACACAAGTAAAGCAAGAGACAGAACAGGAGAATATGGTTTTCAAGGATGCAGTATATTGCTTTCTCAAGTTCTTTTACAAGTGTTACAAAGTATATTAAAGATACAAGAAACTTGAAATACTTATACTACAACCTACAGCGGCTATACTATGAAAGCCAGCTGGATACAATTGACTAGACACTAACAAAATCAATCGTAGAATCAAAAGGCATATCTGCCTTTTGACCTTGTGACTATGACATGCCATAGCTCACATCCTTATACATTACAAAAAGGATAAAGTACATAAAGTGGAAAGTTTCAGACTCAAGACCTCAATGTACAGTTACCAAAAGCATGGACCTTTTCACCAACTCTTGTAAGTTGGTGACTTATCAGAGACGCAGCGGAAAATGTGCTTTATGGAACAGTACATCAGATAAAGCATGTGTACTAAAAGTCTTCGGAAGAAATCTGTCTTCATAGGGTAAAGCTTCGGAAGACTTTGTCTCTCGAAGCTTCGGAAGACTTCATGTTTGGCTTCAGAAGATATTGGTCTTGACTTCGGAAGATTTTACACTTAGAATGTTTTCTAATGTATCGTGTAAAACTTCCGAAGCATTCTTCACTTTAGTACTTAATGCATGTTGCTGAGACACTTTGGATGTTTTGGGTTGCATCAGACTTAAGGAATCCTTACAAACTCCCCCTAGGCTGATGCTACCAAAACACTTAGAAGATATTCAGATGTTGGTAGTCTTCAATACAATCAAGACCATTCCTTTCTTCATTTGGTGGTCAGGATCATCAAGACTCTCATAGTATCTTCTCATTTCAAAGAGATCATGCAGAGGTAAGATGAAGTTTGCTGAGGCTCAGCTGGAGGTTCTGGTTCAGGTGTCTCTGGTTGTTCAAACTTGACCTCCACTTCAGGTGGGACTTGACTTGGAAGAGAGTGCAAGTCAATCAATTCACCACTCTTAATCTTCTGCTTGATCACCCTTATATGCTCATCCATTGTAGATAGAGACATGGGACCAAGTCTCCTTCCAGAGAATCCATATGACTTCAAGAAGCTCATCATTCTTTGTCTGTCAGCAGACTTCTTTGCATTCTTTTGAATGATGGCTCTTGACTTTGCAGCTTCTTCCCTTAGCTTCCTTTTGGTTGTTTTTCTTTCTTTGACTAGCTCAAGCTCAAGTTGCTTTAAGTACTCGAACTCAATGAAGTCATAGGACAGGGGAAGAAGTGCATTTGCCTGATAGAAGCCTGTGGCACTCAGGTAGTTATCATTTTGATTCTATCCTCTTCTTTAACTACCTGAGGTTCTTGTGGAGCCACATCTTCCTGTGCAGGACTTTCTTGAACTGGAGAGAGAGTGGGAGTATGCTTGTAAAGTCTTTTTTGTCTCTTCTCCTCTTTGAATTTGAGAAGTAACCTTGCATCCTCTTTCTCCTTTATCTCTCTTGACACTTCCATGTCAGCCAGTTCATTCAACTCTTCTAAGGGGAGGGAGATGATTTCATTAACATCATAGTTCCTGGTCTGTAAATAGGTAATCTTGACTGCCCTTAACTCATCATCTTTAATATTTGGTCTGGGGTCAGCCCTGATTGCAGCTTGCATGAATTTAGATGACCCAGAAGAACTTTCTCCCCTTAGCCTCCTTTTCCTCTCTCTCTTTTCCTCCTCAATTTCCTCAGGAGTCATTATCCTTTTCCCTTGTCACCAACAGACCTTTGTGACTCAAGGTGGATCGAGGCTTGGCCTTCATGCTTGGTGTAGCTTCCATGCTCTGGCCAGAGAGAGGCTGAGAAACACCTTCACCAGCAGGTGTCTCAGATGGAGTTTGGACCTCTGCAGCAGTTGTTGATGGTGAGACAAGGGTCTCAGGTTCTGCCACTGGGCCTTCAGCCAAGGTTTCCCCTATGACACTAATCTTAGGGTCCACCTCAACATCCAGTTGACCGATGACATTGCCTGATTGCCTAAGTCTCCTTCTTAGAGAGAACTCTGCAAGGATCCTGTCTTGGATTCTTTGAGCCAGCCTGTCAGCTTGTCTAGATTTGCTTGGATTGACAAGTGGCATGTTGACTAAATCCAGTCCTTCATAGAAGCTCAGGCTTTGGAACTGAAAGACTTCTTGTTGGCCTTGAACTCTGTGAAGTACGAGGGCTCTTCTGTCATCATCATACCTCCATCTGATGATGTAGTTTCCAGTTCCATGTGGTGGAGATGAGACAGCCCTTGGTATACCTTCCTCAAAGAGACTCCTGATGATAGAGTCTATAGAGTCCACATTAATGTGAGTTTGAGGAAGTTGCTGAGAATGCACAACAGCAAGTGAGGATGGTGAGTCCTCTATGTCCATTCTCTTTGAAGAACTCCCAGGTTCTGTGGTTGTGATAACTTTCTCCCCCTTTTTGGTAGCATCACCTACTTGCATAGGTGAGCTGGAGGATAAATCAGTCACTTCCACAGGTTCTTGTGTTCCTGATTGAGCTCTCCTTAAAGGTCTCTCAGCTAGTTTTTCCTTCAAATATGAAATCTGAAGTTGTTGATCATTGATCCTGTTTTGTAAGGTAGTCACCTGAGATTCCAAGTGGCTGACCTTAGAGACTAAATAGGTGCATGTTTTTGACAATTTTTGCACCTTTAGTCTCAAGTTCCCCTCATCTTCATCAGAAGAATCACTGGGGGATGAGATGATTGGACCAAAATCCTCTCGCTCACCACCAGCTTGAGTTTCTTGGCTGCTAGTTTTCCTCTGCTCACTGGAAGCCTCAGTTGAGATGCCAGAGGGCAGAGTTGCCATGGTTGAGGTCTGAATGATGTAATCACTTTCAAAAGTGAGAGCCTCTTCCATATGGACATCCGAACTAGTTCAGAAGTGTCCACCTCAGTAATAGGTGACTGATGTGGGATAGACTGAGGAGAGTCAGAGGTACTCGTCTCTCTTTGAGTAGGGGATGAGAAGAGGGCCTCATGGTACACACCGAATCCTAAGTCTTCATCAGTATAGAAGGATAGGTTGGGAATTGGTTGGTTGAGATCCAAAGGCTGGGGATGGTAGCTGTCCCCTGAAGGTTGTTCACTTGAGTGTTGAGACTCAGAGTGAAGGCTTAAGGCTGTTGGGCTAGTGAGCTCATCAGTGTGAGCATGAGGAACCTCATCACTGATTCTTGAAACAATGGGAGTGGTCTGCTCCTCAGGAGAAGTGGGAGCTCCAGTATCCACTTCTTCTTGTATTGGTGAGTATATGGGGGCCTCCACAGACTGAATAGTCTGAGCAGGGGTTCGTTTGGATTTTCTTTGGTAGGTGATGGATATTTGAGGTTGTGTAGAGGGTTGGAGAGCAGTAGGTGTGGGTTCAACACTAGCTTGGACTGCTAGGTTGTCACCTTGAGCAATGAACTCTAACATTTTTGGGACTAGGGCTATTTCTACCCTTGAGAAGCCTACAGTTGGCTTCTTCATAATTTTAAAGATGCCGGGCTTCATCTATCCCAATTTAAGAATATTACTTGTTTCCCTCAACTGTGAGCCTAGTTCGCAGTTGAGAATGTGTGAACATAGTTAGGAAACATGTAGTATTCTAAGGAGTCTAAGTTTGCAAGTAAATTAGTATAAACAAATTGTGAATACCTGAACTTGACCCCCTGAATCATTCCATGAACTATAAAGGAGAGATCCTCAGGAATCTGGTCCCATCCACCATGCTTGTTTGATAAGCTGTGGATAACTACATGGAGCAGGTATTTCCACTGGATGAGACCTTCCCTTTCCTGAAGGTCTTTACAGAGAAATCTCCTTCATAGCCCATCTGCTCGAAGGAATGATTAACCGCTTCCTTTGGGAAGAACACTTCACCTTCTTCATCATCCAGCTGAAGATGTCGGTTGATGATGGCTGGAGTGATGAAGATTGTTCTCCCCTGCACTGTGGCAGACACTGCCTTCTCCCCATCCATAATGACCTCTTGGCAGGTCTTCCAGAATTCAAGCAAGTGATCCTCATATAGAGGAGGATCAATGGTTAGGTAGGTGAAGTAGTGAGACAAAGACAAGAAACGACAAACCTCTGAGAAATGAGGATCTTTGTCAGAGCATAACAGAGCAACCTGATTGTGTTGTCTGTGTAGCTGCATGGCAAAGTTAGGATCATTTCTGTGAGCAAGGTCAGCCATTGTGAGGTAGCTCGGAGACGAAGAGAAATTTCAGAGAGAAAGCTTTGGGTTTTAGGTTTGGAAGAAAAGCAGATGATAGAAGAGGGGGAAACCGTTGGGTTTATTTAAGAGAGAAGGATTTCAGATAAAGTTTAATGAAAGAGGATAAACTTTGAAATCCGTATGTCGGTCCCACCTCTGAAAAAGTAGTTTACCTTTTTGCTCAAAAAGTAGTTTTCTTGGAATTCGAAAAGCTTCCGAAGGTAATTTGTCTTCGGAAGTTTTGATTGAAAAAGCTCCGAAGCTAAAATGGCTTCGGAAGAATTTTCCTAGAGTCTTGAAGATTTATGCTTCGGAAGAGAAATAAACTCTTGGATGCTTTGTATAAGAATGAACAAAGCTTCCGAAGGTTAATTTTGCTTTGGAAGGAAAAAGTCCTTAAAAATGAATAAGTGTCTAAGTTAAGAATTTTAAGCTTCGGAAGATAAATTTTGACTTCTTCCGAAGGTAAAATCTCTTAGACAGTCATTTATTTTGAAGACATATTTTTCTTCCGAAGGTAAAACGTTATCTTCTGAAGTATCAGAAAATTTTCAAGAATCTAAGGAAAGTCTTCAAAAAGAGTTTTACATTCAAAGAAAACATGAGCTTATGAAGTGATGAACTAGACAACTTAGGACACACATATTTTTTAAGAAGAAATAATTAGAATTAGTTTTAAGAAAAAGTCTACTCAAAGTTAATCATCCCAATAGCTGATATCAGATACTTAAATCTCTGTTCATCAAAAGCTTTTGTGAACAGATCAGCATATTGTTCATCTGTGTGAACTTTGACTAGTTTAATTAATCCTTTTTCATAGTTATCTCTTATTAAATGATACCTGATGTTGATGTGTTTGGTCCTTGAGTGCTGCACAGGGTTCTCAGTGATAGAGATAGCACTATTGTTGTCTATGTGGATAGGAGTCTCTTTGAAGTTAAATCCATAGTCTAGCATCTGATTTTGAATCCAAAGCACTTGAGCACAGCAGCTTGCAGCAGCAATGTATTCAGCCTTAGCAGTTGATGCAGACACACAGGATTGTTTCTTGCATTGCCATGAGACAACCCTTCCACCAAGGAATTGACATCCCCTAGATGTAGACTTTGCAGTCATGTTGCAACCACCATAATCACTATCTGTATAGGCATACAAATTGAAATTAGGATTCTTTGGATACCATAGACCAAGTGTTGAAGCACCTTTGAGGTATCTTAAAATCCTTTTCACAGTGATTAAGTGAGACATCTTAGGGTTTGCTTGATATCTTGCACAAATACATGTAGCAAACATGATATCAGGCCTGCTAGCTGTAAGATACATAAGAGACCCAATCATAGCCCTGTATAAGTGCTCATCTACACACTCCCCCTCAAGATCTGGACCAAGGGAGTGGTTTCTGGCTATGGGTGTCTTAGCAATCTTACAATCAGTCATATTGAATCTCTTGAGTATATCTTGAACATACTTTGACTGACTTATGAAGATGCCATCTTCAACCTGCTTCACTTGAATTCCCAGAAAGAAGTTGAGTTCTCCCATTGAACTCATTTCAAATCTATCTTTCATCAGCTTTTCAAAGTCTTTGTAGAGCTTTGAATTGGTTGAACCAAAGATTATGTCATCCACATATACTTGAACTAGCAGAATGTCTTTTCCTTGTCCTTTGATGAAGAGAGTTTCATCTATAGTACCTCTCCTGTATCCATGTTTACAGAGATACTCAGACAGTGTCTCATACCACTTTCTGGGTGCCTGATGCAGCCCATAAAGAGCTTTGTCAAGCTTGCAGACATAATCAGGATGATCAGGATCTACAAAACCAGGTGGTTGTTTGACATAAACCTCCTCATCAATCACTCCATATAAGAAAGCACACTTTACATCATGTTGATAGACTTTGAAATTCTTGGATGCAGCAAATGCTAGGAATATCCTAACAGCTTCTAGTCTTGCTACAGGAGTAAAGACATCAGTGTAATCAATCCCTTCTTCTTGTGTGTATCCTTGAACAACTAGTCTTGCCTTGTTCTTGATGATGATTCCTCTATCATCCTTCTTATTCCTAAAAACCCATTTGGTTCCAATGGTAGTCTTCCCATGAGGAAGAGGACAAAGGTTCCAAACTTTCTGCCTTTTGAATTGAAGCAGCTCTTGTTGCATAGCTTCAACCCAACTTCCATCCTTTAGAGCCTCCTCAACTTTCTTTGGCTCTAACTGGGATAGAAAACAAGAGTGAAGACAAACATTTGCTTCATGGGTTTGCCCTCTTGTCTTTACCCCAGAGATAACATCTCCAATGATGTTTGTGGTAGGATAAGACTTGTGGATCCTTAGCTGAGGGATCACAGCAAGTTGCTAAGATAGATCCAAATTTGAGAAATTTAGATCTGGTCTTGAAGATTGATCCTCCACATTATCACACTTATCAAGATTAACTTGATCCAATGAGTGTGTGACATCATTGATGTTGTCATCTATGGTATGGTTATTAGCATCAAGAAATTCTTGACCACTATCACCATCACCATTGTTGTCTTCTGCAATTGAGATGTCTTTATCTGGTTGAGAAGCCTCTGAGCTGGAATTTGAAGGCATGCCAGATGTATCAGCTGGATTTGTCATTGTTGTGCTGATAGAAACCTCATTTGCTAAAGTAGTTTCAACTGGAGCTGAAGGTGTGTGAGTTGAAGGTCTTCCTAGCTCAAATCTTGGATCAGGATCACCTGTATTTAAATTTTCTGCAATACTGAAACATGCTCACAAGATTTATTAAAACAGTTGGTAACTAAATCAAGATCAAATAGCCAATCCGGACCAGAACCAGTCACACTGGGTGTGTGCTCATTGAAGTCACATTGGCTGACTCCTCAATAATTCTAGTTCTGAGATTGTATACTCTATAAGCTTTAGCTTGGGAAGAGTATCCAATGAAGTGTCCATCGTCTGATTTCTCAGCAAACTTGGCAACTTGATCTTTGGTATTCAAGATGGTGTAGCGACATCCAAATGACCTGAGAAAACCAATGAAAGGTTTCCTCTTGTGCTAAAGTTCATAAGGAGTCTTACCATGTGTCTTAACTACTAAAACTCTGTTTTGCACATAGCAAGCAATATTAACTGCCTCTGCCCAGAAGGTGATAGGCAGTTTAGAGTCAGACAACATAGTTCTTGCAGCTTCAATAAGTGTCCTGTTTCTCCTCTCAGCAACTCCGTTTTGCTGAGGAGTCCTGGGAGCACTGTATTGTCTTGTAATACCCTTTTCATCACAAAATGTATCAAGGATTTGGTTCTTGAATTCAGTTCCTTGATCACATCTTATGGTTTTGACCTTGTGATCACATTGATTCTCAATCTTTAAGATGAAATTCTTTAGAATCTCAGGAGTCTCATCTTTAGTTCTAAGGAAGAAGACCCAGTGAATCTTGTAAAATCATCTGTGATCACTAGACAGTATAAGGTCCTTCCTAAACTCATTACACTGGTGGGGCCAAAGAGATCCATATGTAACAAGTGTAGGGGTGTAGTGATGGAGTTCATTTCCTTAGGCTTATGGGATGCCTTATGTTGCTTCCCTTTCAGGCATGCAACACAATGATCATCACTTGTAAACTCTTTCTTTGGCATTCCAGTTACCAGATCATGCTTAATCAATTTATTCATGTTTTTAAAGTTTACATGGCACATTCTTTATGCCATAGGAAAGACTCATCACTATTGGCTTTAGATAGAAAGCATGAAACTTCTCCAGAGGGAGATGTTTCTTGCAAATCCATCTTGTACATGTTCCCTTTCCTAGGGGCTCTGAGCAGGATGTGCTCATGAGGAATGACCACACCAGGCTTGAGAACAATGCACTCATGCTCAGTAAAGAGCATGTATGTCTTTGATCACAAAATTGGGATACACAGAAGATTGTACCCAAGCTCCTTAACAAAGTTTACCTTTTCAATGCTGAGCTTACCATTTGTGACCTTGCCCCTTCCAGAAATGTAACCACCTTCATTTCCTCCAAAAGCAACTGGTCCTCCATCAATTCTCTCAAAATTATAGAGTAGAGACCTATTGCCTGTCATGTGCCTGGAACAGCCACTGTCAATTATCCAGACGTTTCCGTTTGTCTTGAGCTGTTCCTGCACAAAGAAAATGATTAGTTACATTTGGAAACCCAAGCCGTACTTGTCTTGGGCTCAGTAAGTGTAATAGAAGGTAATGCAACAGTAATAGATCCTATGGTTGTACTGTGAGGATCTTCAGCTATTGTTGATGGAGAAATTTCAGTCATTTGGTCTTTTTTAGACTTCCACACCACCTTTGGACTCTTGAACTTGACCTTCAAAACCTTTGAAGCTTTTGGAACTTCACAGGTTTTGATGACTGAACCTTCGGAAGATTCTGCAGTCACTGCAGCAGACTTCAGTGCTTCGGAAGAACTCCTTTCTTCCGAGACCAATTTTACTTCCGAAGGTAATTTTCCATTTACCTTCTTCTTTGATTTGGAGCTTCCGAAGGAAACAGACTTTCCTTCTAAAGCTTGAGACTTCTTGAGATTCTTTGAAGTCTTTGTATTGGTCATGTGGATGGTACTTCTAGAATTGTATGGGCAATCCTTAGCAATGTGAGAAGTATTTTCACACATGACACATAACATTTTCTTCTTCAAAAGAGTCTCCTTTTGAGAGCAAGACTGGCTTTGGTCACATCCCTTCTCCACCTTCATCTTGGTAGATGCTGAGACAGTTCTTTTGGGTTGTGAACGGTTCTTGGAGTTTGATGGTCCAGGCTGTGCAGCAGTGGTACACAGCAGCTCAGTCTTCTTCTTTGCTCTGAGATGATTTGAACATGAACCAGTACTCTAAGATGAGGAGTCTTGGTTGATGTCTTCAGTCCTTACTACTTTGAAACCTGCAGAGATAAAAACTTGTTTCTGCTTAGCATCAAAAGTAGCCTTGATTTCTTGAGCCTTCTTTGCTTTCCTTTTGCTCTTCCTGATCAAGTTCTTTCTTTTGGACTTTGTGACATCACTTAATTTTGTTAACTTAGAAGTTAACTTTGTTAAATCTTAAAAGGGCCTTTTATAACATTTTGAAACTTTGGGGTTTGTTATACTTAATAATTAATTTGGTGATTAACAAATTAATATAATAATAATAACATTATAAGTGTTATAATGTTTGTTTATTATTATAAAACTTAAGGTGTTAATAAGCTTAAATAAAATAATAACTATTATTATTATTATTATTATAATGACACTGATAATAATAATATTAATGATAATAATATTAGTAACAATAATAATCATAATAGTAAGATTAATAATAATAATAATATTAAAAGTAATCTTGTAAAAAATAGAAACAATAAAAGTGTTATTATTTTAAAAACTTGTATTTAACTAACTTTAGCATAAAATAATAATATTTTAAAACTTCAGGGTTTAAAGTGGAAATTAGCTAAAACTAAAAACAATACTTTAAGCTCCTGTTGTTAATTGTTGAAAACACAGGGACCATTTGTGTAAAGTCTTTAAAAACCCAACCCTTTTCCCCTGTTTCCCCGTATTTCCGGCGAAAGGAGGCCGGCGCCTCCGGCCGAACTCCGGCGAGGCCAAAACGGCCCTTTTAGCCGCGATTTTGACCTAAAAACCGTTTCGAATCGTACGTGAACTTAGTTCAAACCTTAATGCGGTTACTAATTGGGGTTTAAACGTCGAATGATACCCAATCGAGTGAGTAACCGTAGCATCATAAACCCATAACCGTTCGGGCATTAAATCTCAATAATAATCGAATTAACTTATCATGAACCATCTAATATCCATCACTAATCGACTACCACTCTCAATTGCACCTGAAACAAACAAAAACATAGAATTCGAGTGTCCTCTCCCGTTCGCGACCTACCACAATTCAAAATCCATCTTCAATGGTATAAACTCGAAATTTATAGAGGGTTTTTCGTCTTGGAGTCCATTAGGCACTATCTGTGCAGCGAATTGAACTACAGTCGTCGTTTGAACAACAATTGAGCTTCATAGCAGTTGCACGTTGTTCTTCGAGTCGAATCAGTGGTGTTTTACAACTTCCGGGTAAATTAAACACATCTTATTACTCGATTTCATTCACTAATCAAAAGCCCTAATATTAATTTTATTAACAACATCAATCTGATGTTCAATTTTGGTTTATACCGATCTAGGGTTCTTGATTGGGGGGGAAATCCTTGGGATTGTGTTTAAATTCAATACGAACCGATGATAACCGCGGCTGTATGCCTTGGTTCACCGGTTCCATGTCCATCTTCCAACCTTGAGGTCCCGGGTTCGAACCCGGGTATCCTCATTATTTGTTTTAGGGCTTTTTCAGCCTATATAAAATGATATAAAAATTTCTAAAAATTCTAAAAATCTATCTTATAAATTCTAGTTATTTTAAAGGCTAACCAGTTATTTTCTGAAAATTTATTTTTTTTATAATAACCTAACATGTTATTTTGTTAAAACAAATAATATAATTAGTTAAATATCTTGTTAAATAGAATTTAAATATTGTTTAATTTATAAAATCATTACATGCTCAAACATACAATTGGATTCTTTTCTGGTTTTAGTTTATTTTAATAAATAATAAAACATTGATTCAAATGCTTTTCTTTTAAAAAAAAGATTAATTATTTTTCTATGATCATTTAAGTTTTATATATTTAAATGGCTTCTTTTGATATAATTGAATAATTATTTACATGAATATGGACTTGATACAATAATTTAAAAATCATTTAAAATACTAATGGGCACAATAGTATTTTTATTCTTTAAAGGTTTACTTTTATAATTGTGATAATGATATATTACTCTTAGAAAACTATAAAGAATTAATTACATATTGAACTCCAACTTTGTTATATTTAAATTCATTTCTAAAATACTTACATATATATTTCTTCTAATGAATTAAAAATGTAAATAATTACTTCGTAAATTGTTACTTATCAAAAACCCCTTAAAACTAGTGAAACCCTAATCATTATTTGAACGTTAATCATATTATTAATCTTCATCTTGTAATACATATTTAGGTGCCTTGTAATGAATACTTGGGATCACTTTGGATCATCCTTTAATCTTTATTTATCATCTTGTAATGCTTATATCAATGTGAGTATTTCCATACCCCTTTTTGCTTATTTTCACACTTTGGGGTGAAATATGTTAACTTATTATCATTGCACTTGTAAACTTATTTGAGACTTGTAATCTTTATGGCAATTCATCATGCAAAGTTGTGGTTAGTTGAACTTTTGTGGTTACCATGTTATGGCGTTATATGTACAATCATTAACTATTGCTAGCCCAGCGAAGTCATAGATCTATGGGCTAGACAAGCCTGCTTTGGTTGATCCAAGTACACTTAGCTGATCGTATAATCTTGTAAACGTTTGAGACTTGTAAAACTTTGTCGAGGTTTGATTGTTACATTGTTCATAACATCCCTAATCACTTTATTCTCTAACTTACGACTTGAATTGCCATCTTTTATATACTTATGTATTGAAAACTGTGGAATGCTCACCAACATTTTTATGTTGACCTTTTATTTTTAACATGTTTCAGAAATACCCCAAGTATGTGTTCTACTCTTTAAAGCTTATCACATATAGGATTGGACCTAGAGATAAAATAGATGATCATGTTATTTGTATCATTTGTACATGATGTATTCTTTGTTGAAACTTTTGCTTGTAATGTTACAATTGAATCTTATGAATAATATATTTGGATTTAATAAATAGCGTTATGTGGCTGTGAACAATCGTACCCCTCACATCTCGACGTTTCCGCCGTCAAGGTTGGGGTGTGACAGATTGGTATCAGAGCCCATAACTATAGGGATTTAGGTTATTAGAAATGGTGACCTAGACTATAGTTGCATGAACCTTATAGAAAGATCCTTATACCTTTGTGCTTACATGTTGTTTGCATGCTACATAATGCTATGCCTTTTGTGCAACTTGATGCCTTAGCATAGGATTGCCTTATGTATGCTTAAACTTAGTTACGTGTCTCCCTAAACTTAACTTTAACTCTTTGATTCTCCCCGACAAATGAACTTCCTAACCTAATCTTAACGACATGTGGAATCTACACTTATCATCTGGGTTCAATTCCTTAGACTCTATGTCTAATCTATGAAAATCCCATCAAGGTTTTGACTTCATAAACTAAAGAAATTTGTGTGACACATAGACACCTGTACTCTTGATTTCCTGGCAAAAGGCCTTCGGCTAAGGCAAGCATATCATATAAATCTCATTGCGAGACCAGTTATGCTTACCTGGGGATTTCTGGGATGAGTGATAAACTATGGTCAATATACACAAATCTCTAAGGCAAATGGGTCAATTTACCTTGACGTGTCAACGATTCCAAATGGTAATGCATTACCAAATGGAACCATCCTCTTGTATCTTAAAAATCCTTGATTCCATGAACTGGTTTATCACCAAAGCTTTAATATCTTCTCATTCTTATCATACAGAATGTTCCTCTTGATATTAAACCCATCTTACATTTCAATTCTACGTTTAAACATCATTACACGTTGGGCGTTTTATGAAACTATTTCTACACCTTGACCAACGTGTACATGACTCTTAATATATCCAAAGATATTGGGAATCTGAACCGAATGGTCTTCAAAACTTTAAACCGTTACTTATGGTTCTCAAGTCTTCATAAGGATGTGTCCCATAACTAAGAACATGCAATGCTATAGGTGGAATTCCTACATCTCGGGATACTTTGTCTAGGCAAAGTGTAAATGGTGACTCGACTCGATCATTGAATCCATTTACTTGACTCGAAACCCTTGAGATGAGTGATCACTTATAAGTACGCATGTCTTCAATAAGGCTATGGTTGACCTCATATCCTGAGAAGTCCATGTATTTCCTTTCGATTGAGAATCGAATGTTCACATCCCATTGTGGTGTTGAAGAATTCCTGCCCTTGATTTCGTCTTCTCGATTGAAACCATCCAAGATCTGAACACCACAACAAATTATGTTATCTCGAACTTTGATCCTAAGCTCGTAAGCATGATTTTCTCTTTTGTTACAGTGATGTAACTTGAAATTTCCTGAATTTCTAATTGATATTCTTTTTTCTTTTCGCTGATATGTCAAACTTCATACCGTTTGCACCATGGGAGATGCAAGAGTTTGTAAGTCAACTTGTAACTAAGAACATTTGTATCTCATAAATGATTCTAACTCATCAAAACAGGGGTGATTCCCTTACTTTGATGATTCTCTATTTGTTTCGATAAATGGTTTCCAATCGCGTGTTTTATGAAATTTCATCCTCTGGATTGGGGTGATTACCTTATCTTGAGGATTGACTTCAATTATTTTCTTTGGAATGACATTTCACAAATGACATGATCTCACCAAAATAGGATTGAAACCCGTACTTTGGTGACAAATGTCAATCTTCGATTGTTTTCTTGCTATTATGAAATTCAATCATCAAGATAGGCATGAGTTCCATACCTTGATGATAATATCATCTTTATGAATTGTATTTGTTTAAATGAGACGACTTCATCAAAGTAGGAGTGAATTCTGGGTTTTGATGAAGAAGTTCATCTTGTTATATTTTGTTTTTGTAAAACTTCACCGTTAAGATAGGAGTGATGTCCCTTACCTTAATGGTGAGTTACCTCGTTTTATTTCTGTGGATCCTCAACAATGAGTTGGGATCGAGCTTTTTGATTGGTAAGTTAGAGGTCATACCTTGAGAAGACATCATCAAGTTAGGAGTGAAAACCACACCTTGATGACCATTCTCATTTCTTGATCTTCAACTTACCAAGTTTGTAATCAAGTGACGAGAAACATGTACTAACTTGCGGGGTGAAACAATGTTAGTGTTTCGACCTATCAAGCCCAAGCATGATCTTTGAACTTGAAAGGAGACCCAATCGCCCTAGGTTGATGTAGATTCCAAGCTTGGAGCATTTAAATTCTTAAAATGATTTCTTTCCCTTATTCTTATGTTTTGATTTGATCTAGCTATATCGAACCATTTATTCCCTATTATCAACATTCATTTTGAGATATCATCAACACATGCTAATGTGATGGTAGTCTTCTTAAACAATCTTTCTACTAAATAAAGACATTATCAACTGGTGGTTATGTCTTTCTAGTCATACGAATGTTCTCGACTGTACTTATGGGTTTGATGAATTACGTATGCAATCTATATTTGGAAATTTGTTATTAATTTACCCGAAAGTTGTAAAACACCACTGATTCGACTCGAAGAACAACCTGCAACTGCTATGAAGCACAATTGTTGTTCAAACGACGACTATAGTTCAATTCGCTGCACAGATAGTGCCTAATGGACTCCAAGACGAAAAAACCTCTATAAATTTCGAGTTTAGAACCATTGAAGATGGATTTCGAATTGTGGTAGGTCGCGAACGGGAGAGGACACTCGAATTCTATGTTTTGTTTGTTTCAGGTGCAATTGAGAGTGGTAGTCGATTAGTGATGGATATTAGATGGTTCATGATAAGTTAATTCGATTATTATTGAGATTTAATGCCCGAACGGTTATGGGTTTATGATGCTACGGTTACTCACTCGATTGGGTATCATTCGACGTTTAAACCCCATTATTAACCGCATTAAGGTTCGAACTAAGTTCACGTATGATTCGAAACGGTTTTTGGGTCAAAATCGCGGCTAACAGGGCCGTTTTGGCCTCGCCGGAGTTCGGCCGGAGGCGCCGGCCTCCTTTCGCCGGAAATACAGGGAAACAGGGGAAAAGGGTTGGGTTTTTAAAGACTTTACACAAATGGTAAAACATTGATTCAAATGCTTTTCTTTTAAAAAAAAGATTAATTATTTTTCTATGATCATTTAAGTTTTATATATTTAAATGGCTTCTTTTGATATAATTGAATAATTATTTACATGAATATGGACTTGATACAATAATTTAAAAATCATTTAAAATACTAATGGGCACAATAGTATTTTTATTCTTTAAAGGTTTACTTTTATAATTGTGATAATGATATATTACTCTTAGAAAACTATAAAGAATTAATTACATATTGAACTCCAACTTTGTTATATTTAAATTCATTTCTAAAATACTTACATATATATTTCTTCTAATGAATTAAAAATGTAAATAATTACTTCGTAAATTGTTACTTATCAAAAACCCCTTAAAACTAGTGAAACCCTAATCATTATTTGAACGTTAATCATATTATTAATCTTCATCTTGTAATACATATTTAGGTGCCTTGTAATGAATACTTGGGATCACTTTGGATCATCCTTTAATCTTATTTATCATCTTGTAATGCTTATATCAATGTGAGTATTTCCATACCCCTTTTTGCTTATTTTCACACTTTGGGGTGAAATATGTTAACTTATTATCATTGCACTTGTAAACTTATTTGAGACTTGTAATCTTTATGGCAATTCATCATGCAAAGTTGTGGTTAGTTGAACTTTTGTGGTTACCATGTTATGGCGTTATATGTACAATCATTAACTATTGCTAGCCCAGCGAAGTCATAGATATATGGGCCAGACAAGCCTGCTTTGGTTGATCCAAGTACACTTAGCTGATCGTATAATCTTGTAAACGTTTGAGACTTGTAAAACTTTGTCGAGGTTTGATTGTTACATTGTTCATAACATCCCTAATCACTTTATTCTCTAACTTACGACTTGAATTGCCATCTTTTATATACTTATGTATTGAAAACTGTGGAATGCTCACCAACATTTTTATGTTGACCTTTTATTTTTAACATGTTTCAGAAATACCCCAAGTATGTGTTCTACTCTTTGAAGCTTATCACATATAGGATTGGACCTAGAGATAAAATAGATGATCATGTTATTTGTAGCATTTGTACATGATGTATTCTTTGTTGAAACTTTTGCTTGTAATGTTACAATTGAATCTTCTGAATAATATATTTGGATTTAATAAATAGCGTTATGTGGCTGTGAACAATCGTAACCCTCACATCTCGACGTTTCCGCCGTCAAGGTTGGGGTGTGACAGACTTGGTCATCACAGATGATTTATTCTCCTCAGAAGGATAGTGGCCCTTGGAAGAATCCTCTTCTTCACTCTTCTCAGAAGAATTCTTCACTATCACTTCTTCATCATCCTCACTTATAGGATCTATGAGAGGAAGCTCATCTTTACAAGTTCCACACCTAGGATAACTTACAGATCAAGATTGTGTGTGGAGGAGCTATCTCATTTGATCCTAGTCCCTGTCTATTTTGATAGCACACTTTGTTATGCAGGGATGAGGATATCATGTTTTTGAAGGTCTTTTCTTCAAGAACACTTTTCTCTGCCTTGGCTTTGCTGATCACAAGCTCAGCCTGGCACTCAGTCAATTTAGTTATGAGATCTTGGATCTGAGTTCTAAAATTTGTATGTTCATGTTTTAGTACTGAAATGGTTTTCTCCAAATCTTCTATTTTTAACTTGTAATCATTTTCAGACTTTCTAAAATCAGATTTTAATATGTTTAATGACTCAAGATCGGATCTCATCTCTAAGTTGTAGGACCTGTATCTATTCACTTTAGCAATGCATTCAGGAGTACAGAGATGTTCCAATACCTTGGCTTCATCATGGTCAGCCATCAGTGCTTGGTTTGGAGAAGCATCTTCCACTTGAAAACTCCAGTCAAAGCCTCCTTCTTTAACAACAATAGCAGTATGTTGCTTAGGCTTCTCAGACTGAGGAGCTTTGTCAGTGTAGTTTGGTCTGGGTGGTGTTTGGCCCCCATTTGCTTTAGGTGCCTTACACTCCCTAGCAAAGCGACCCATAAGGTTACAGTTGTAACACTTAACTTTGCTTTTATCCAGCCCAAACTTTCCACTGGTAGCATTGCTTGGAAATCTTCTTCCTGTTCTCTTGTAGAACTTCTTGGCTCTGTGAGTGAGGAGAGCCATCTGCTGAACTATCTCCATGTATTCCAGGTTATCTAGATGAATACAGTCCAGGTCTTCAAGAGTGAAGAGATAATTCCCACAGCTTTCATCAGTAGACACAAAGGCTTGAGAAGAACTTGTCTCTTGGAATGGACTTCCTTGAGTAAAGTTTTCCCTTGGTGTCTCCGGGAAGGTGATGAAAGGACCCTTTTGTGAGTTGTCAGGGTAGCATAAGAGATGATGTTGGGGTTCTATGATGTCCCTTTCAACCACATGAAGGGTTGAACCCATTTGATTGTTGGAGTTGCCAGATGAACCTTGTATGTTCATCTCCATCTGGTATCCACTGAGAATCCCATATAACTCTGTCAGAGTAAGAGTTTTAAGGTTCTCAGTCCTCTTGATCACCACACAATAGTGTGTCCATTGCCTAGGAAGTGAGGACGTGAACTTCCTTACAATGTCTCTGTTCTCAAGTGGAACTCCTCCATCCACTAGGGTATCCACAATCTCAACATACCTGAAGTATTGTTGGGTCATGGTTTCACCTGCTTTAAAGGTGAAATTTTCAAACTGCTGCTTCAGAAGATCTTTCTTGTTCTCCTTGGCTTCAGAGGAGCCTTCATACATCAGCTTCAGTGCATCCCACAGCTGTTTAGCTGTTTTGCACTTCTTAAAACCTCTGTATACAGAGTTTGGGAGAGCAGTCTGAAGAGCAGTCATGGCCTTCCTGTCAATCTCTACTCTTTTTCTATCTTCATCTGAGTAGTTGGCCATATCTTTAGGAATCATACCAGCACCAGTAGCAGAGGGGGTGTTGGGTATGAAAGGTCCATTTTCAACAGATTCCTTCTTGAGTCAAGAGACCTGATGAAGCCTTCCATCCTCATGCACCAGGTGTCAAAATCATCAAGAGTGATCAGTGGGGATTTGTTCATGGTTCCAGTCTCCATATCAGTCTTTGAGATGGAAGCCATTTGAAGAGTTTAGTTTTTTGTGTGTGTGAGGGATCTTAAGATGGTTAGATCTTATATCAAGAGCCTGAAAGCTCTGATACCAATTGCGGGATCGTTTAAGGGTTTGAACACAATTACGACACAACAACACAATGAGGAGATTATCTAAACTCTAATCAAACAGTAAACTGGGTTAACCAAAAGTGATACAAAGAACACAAGTAAAGCAAGAGACAGAACAGGAGAATATGGTTTTCAAGGATGCAGTATATTGCTTTCTCAAGTTCTTTTACAAGTGTTACAAAGTATATTAAAGATACAAGAAACTTGAAATACTTATACTACAACCTACAGCCAGCTATACTATGAAAGCCAGCCGGATACAATTGACTAGACACTAACAAAATCAATTGTAGAATCAAAAGGCATATCTGCCTTTTGACCTTGTGACTATGACATGCCATAGCTCACATCCTTATACATTACAAAAAGGATAAAGTACATAAAGTGGAAAGTTTCAGACTCAAGACCTCAATGTACAGTTACCAAAAGCATGGACCTTTTCACCAACTCTTGTAAGTTGGTGACTTATCAGAGACGCAGCGGAAAAGGTGCTTTATGGAACAGTACATCAGATAAGCATGTGTACTAAAAGTCTTCGGAAGAAATCTTTCTTCATAGGGTGAAGCTTCGGAAGACTTTGTCTCTTGAAGCTTCGGAAGACTTCATGTTTGGCTTCGGAAGATATTGGTCTTGACTTCATAAGATTTTACACTTAGAATGTTTTCTAATGTATTGTGTAAAACTTCCGAAGCATTCTTCACTTTAGTACTTAGTTCATGTTGCTGAGACACTTTGGATGTTTTGGGTTGCATCAGACTTAAGGAATCCTTACAAGTTGCCCTCATATCCATGGTTAATGAATGAGAGATCAATGGTGCCCTTCGGATATTTGGTGACAAAGGTAGCATCATTCAGATCTAGCGTTTGGCGAACGATAGCAGGAGTAACTACCACCTTCTTCTGGTTTACAAATGACTGGAGAGTGATCGCGACATCATTCTCACCAGTATGGATGGTAACATTTGTCCAGAATTGACGAAGAGAATCGGGATAGATGGTGGGATTCAGAAGAAAAGTAGTTCGATACTGGGAATCAGCCATCAGATCAATAGCATCATCAAACTTAGTCCAAAAGGTCGATTTTATGAAGTAGGCAACACAGTTGTGTCGAGGTTTGATTTGCATGGTCGCCATTAATGGGAGATGAACGTTCGGAAATTGATTTATGAAAAGTTTGAAGTTAGGGTTAGGTATATATAGGTTATGAAACGGCTGAAAGAAAACAGCTGAAATTTTTGGTGTTAGTCATCAGTTGTTAGAAAACGACTGAAGACATGGTTTTAACTTTCAGATGTTGTAAACAACTGAAGATTTGGTGTTTGTCATCAGTAGTTGAAAACTACTAAAGACTAGGTTTTCGCTTCAGTTGTTTTAAAATGAAACAACAGTTGTTTGAAACAATTGAAGAATAAACTTACTCATCAGTTGTTGTCATCAATTCACATATCTCAGTTGTTTCATTTGACCTTAACACTTACTCAGCAGAGTATCTGATTTTCAGATGTTTCATTGGTCATCAGTACTTATCTGTTAGAACAGACGTCAGTAGTTGTAACCACTTCAGTACTTTGCAACAGATAAAGTACTTCAGTACTTTAAGGAATTTAGTCTTCAGTAGTTATAAAAAACTGCTGAAGATAAAATAGCTTCAGTACCTATTTGTGACAGCTGTATACTGATGCTCATCAGTACTTGGGAGCTGAGATCATCAGTAGTTGTCAATTTATTCAAGCTGCAGCATACCAAGCCTTAGCACAAGATTTTGAAAAGTTGCACTGTCCAAAGGCTTAGTAAATGTATCTGCAAGCTCATCAGCACTAGGAAAAAACTTTGGATCAATCAGACTTTTTTCATAACAATCCCTGATAAAATGATGTCTGATCTTAACATGTTTGGTCCTAGAATGCTAGACAGGATTCTTAACAATACAAAGAGCTGAAGCACTGTCCATCAGTAAAGGAGTCTTAGTCTCTATAATGTCATAATCCAATAATTTATTCTGAATCCAGAGTACCTGAGATGTACAACTTGCAGCAGCAATGTACTCTGCTTCAACAGTGGATGTAGCAACAGAGGTTTGTTTCTTAATCTGCCAAGAAACTAAACAATTTCCTAGAAATTGGCATCCACCAGAGGTTGATTTTCTGGTTAATTTACACCCTGCATAGTCACTATCAGAGAAAGCAACTAATTTGCAAGAGTGCCCAGTGGAATACCAAAGTCCTAGAGATTGAGTTCCTTGCAAATATCTAAAGATCCTTTTGACTGCAATCATATGGGATACTTTAGGTGCAACCTGAAATCTAGCACAGACACAAGTTGCAAACATGATGTCTGGTCTAGAAGCTGTAAGGTATATCAAGGAACCAATCATACATCTATAAAGAGTTTCATCAACTACTTTACCTTTCTGATCAACATCCAGTTGTATGGTGCTGCACATGGGAGTAGAGCAGGGCTTACAGTTTTGTAAATCAAACTTTTTCAACAAATCCTTTGTATATTTTGACTGATGAATGAAAGTACCATCAGCCTTTTATTTGATTTGCAACCCCAGAAAGAACTGTAATTCTCCCATGGTACTCATTTCAAACTTTTGTTGCATCAACTTAGTAAAGGCATCACACAACTGTGGATCAGAGGATGCAAAAATAATATCATCAACATAAATTTGAACAAGGACCTTATACATGCCTACTTTCTTAATGAACAAGGTTTTATCTATGGAGCCTCTAGTGAAATTATTTTGAAGAAGAAAGTTAGATAGTGTTTCATACCAGGCCCTAAGTGCTTGTTTTAGTCCATAAAGAGCCTTATCAAGCTTATACACCCAGTCTGGATGTTTATGATCTTCAAAACCTGGTGGTTGGCACACATAAACTTCTTCTTCTATTTTACCATATAAGAATGCACTTTTGACATCCATTTGAAAAACTTTGAGATTATGAAAGGCAGCATAAGCTAAAAACAATCTTATTGCTTCCAGTCTGGCTACAGGGGCAAAGGTTTCATCATAATCAATACCTTCTTCTTGTGAAAACCCCTGTACAACCAGTCTGGCCTTGTTCTTGACAATTTGGCCATTTTCATCAGTTTTATTCCTAAACACCCATTTAGTGCCTATGGCACACTTACCTTGGGGAAGAGGAACCAGTTCCCACACTTGCTGCTTTTTAAACTGAAGAAGCTCAAGTTGCATAGCTTCAACTCATCCATTGTCTCTTAATGCAATATGATAATTCTTTGGCTCTTGCTGACTGATGAGAGAGCATAGAAGCAAAAGTTGGACAATTGATTTCTGGTTGAAACACCAGCATTGATGTCACCAATGATCTGAAACATGGGATGATTCTTCAATTCTTGATACTCAATAAGATCTGTGCAAGTGTTTGTAGGTGATTCAGCAGCAACAGATGGTGATCCAGATTCTTGAAACCTAGAATGAGATGATAATTCAAATGAAGTAGAGGATTCAGAGATCTCATCAGCATTTGTTATGGATGGAACTGCTGAAGCTACAGGAACATCAAGTTTAGTAGACTCAGGAAGTTGATCACTAAAACTTGCATTTATACCAACAGATGGATAACAGGTTGCAAAAGATGATGGATTCACAGAACCTGCAACATTTGGAGACTGATAAGAAACATATTATAGTATGTCCAGATCAAATAACTCCACAGGGTTTTGTGGGATTTTCTCCTTTGGAGATTCATTAAACTTTACATGCAAGGTTCTTCTACAATCTTTGATCGGCAATTAAAAACTCTGTATGCCTTGCAAGTAGAGGAATACCCAACAAAGTACCCTGCATCCACCTTTGATTCAAACTTCTGAAGTGGATCCTTTGTGTTGAGAATATAACAGGGACACCCAAATGCTCTAAAGAAGGAAATCAGAGGAGCCAAATGATGTAACACTTCATAAGGAGTCTTCATCAACCTTTGATTTACCAATACTCTATTTTGCACATAACAAGCTGTGTTAACAGCTTCAGCCAAAAGGTTAGTGGCAAACCAGAATCAGCCAACATTGACCTTGCATCTTCAATAAGAGTCCTGTTCTTTCTCTCCACCACTCCATTTTGCTCAGGAGTTCTTGGAATGCTAAACTGCCTCTTGATTCCCTTAGAGAAATAGAATTCATCAAGTGTGTGATTTCTAAATTCTGTGCCATTATCACTCCGCACACACTTGACAGAAAGAGAATACTGCTTTTCCACATGCAACACAAAGTAGATGATAATTTGACCAGCCTCATCTTTTGAATGTAAGAAGAAGGTCCATACAAATCTGGAATAATCATCCACAATTACCAGACAGTATTTTTTCTTTGCCATGCTCATCACTCTTACTGGACCAAAAAGATCCATATGCAGTAATTGCAAGCAGGCAGTGGACTTTGGTTCTTCTATTGGAGGGAATGATACTTTATGTTGCTTTCCTTTTAAACAAGCAGAGCAGTTATCATCACATTTGAACTCCTTTAATGGCAGACCTCTCACTAAGCCATGAAGGATCAGCTGGTTCATGTTTCTAAGATTCACATGACCAAGCCTTCTGTGCCAAAGCTCTGATTCCTGAGGAGAGGCCTTGGAGAACAGGCATGGATGGCCTTTTAGATCAATTTTCTTTGATAAGTCTAAGGCATATACTCTTCCAATCTTGTTAGCTTTCAGGAGAGTATGTTCATCCAATATCTTGTCAATCATATTCAAAACATTGAAAGACAGAATTCGACAGTTCTGACTGGTGAAAAGTGCAACATGCCCTTTATCACACATTTGACTGACACTCAACAAATTGTACTTGAGATTCTCCACATGGTTGACATCATCAAACCTTATTTCACCATTTGAAACAAAGCCTTTGCTGATGATGTAACCCTTAGCATCATTACCAAAAGATACAAATCCCTTCTTTCCTTGAGAGTAGTCATGAAGAAGAGATCTGCTCCTAGTCATATGCATAGATCCTCCACTGTCCACATACCAGATGCTCCTATGGCATGTTGAAGAACCCTGCATATATCACAACAACTAGTTAGCTTTTGAGACCCAAACCATTTTGGTTTTGGGTCTGTTCTTATCAACAGATTTTATACTACCTGATTTTTCATGATTAACAGCCTTTGAAGATGGAGATGGTGCTGAAAAGGATTCCTTTGATTTTGGCTTAGTTTTCCTTTTCAGTGGTTTAATCACAGGTACATCTATTTGGTTAACTCTCCCCAACAGATGTTGAACCATCATAACAAGTTGTGTCTGATTGGTTGTTAAAGCTTTCAATCACAGGTACATCTGTGAGACACCATGTCCTCCTTTTTGAAAGACACAGACTTAGTCTATTGTTTTGATACTCCTTGAGGATATTTTCAGCTGTTTTATGATAAACCTCTTTCTTCTGTTTAGATTTTTGTGAAGACTTTGTTTATCAGGTTGAGATGTTTGTGGCACAAACTTGGTTTCAAATTCATCTTTTATTTTATTAATTTTCTTTTTAATGATTTTATCCATGTTAAATTTGGAACCCTTTCTGTACCAACATTCATCAGTGAGATGATTGAATAGACCACATATTTCACATGGCTTTTTCTTCATCTTCTGTTTATCAGCTGCTGAAGAAGATGAACTACTGAAGGTGTGTTTTTCAGTACTTTCTTCCTCTCAGTACTTATGTGAAGTACTGAAGGATTTGTAACAACTGAAGACTTGCTCTTCAGAAGTTTTCTATCAGTACATTTGGATTCCTGATAGACTCTTCAGCAGTTGTCAAAACATGTTTGGTTCCATTTGGTTTGAAATGTTCTTCAGGTGTTGTTACTTGCTCTTCAGTACTTTGAGTACCTTGTGAGACAACACCTGAAGTGCTCAGCTTTTCTTTGATCATGCGTTCATTAGCAGTAAGACCATCAGCAGATTGATTAGCTGAGGTACTATTACTGACTTCATCCTCTGATTGTACATTATCACTTGAGGATGAGACACATGATAATGTGGTTTGGGAATTGATTTGACCTTCAAATTTTACTTCTGTCTTGGGAGTAAAATCTGTAGGAGGTTCAGTGTGATTATATCCAATCCCAAACTTCACATTTGAAGCAGTTTGCTTACTGAGAAGCATTTCAAACCCCTTGCAAGATGTTACCCAATGTTCACACTCCACTTGAATAGTTGCAAGTGTTTCTTTGAGACTCTTGTGATTTTCTAAAATGACCTCTACCTTAGCCTTTTCATCAGTGATTTGGCATTTTAATTTGTAAATCTCATAATCTTTTTCTTTTAAAACAGACTCAAACTCAACTTTTCTTTTGGAAACCACTTTCTCTAGGTCAAGATTTTGATTAATTAAAGCTACATTTGCTTCTCTAATTGAGGCAAAAGCAGCTATGCATGACTCAGAACACAACTTGGCCTTAGCCTCAAAAGATACTTGTGGTACCTGTGATGATGAAGCATTTGAGCTTGAACTACCAGTAGACTCCAGGGCCATAAGAGCAAGATTTCCAAAAGGATTTTCACCACCATGTTGACCAGCACCAGAAAACATTTGTTCAGAATAACCAAAAAGATCATCTAGTAAACTACTCCAGTCAACAACACCAGGAGTGAAAAAGCTTTGATGTGATTGAGATTGAGATTGAGATTGAGATTGTTGACTTGATTGAGATGCTGGAGGCTCAGGTAGGGCATGTGATTGTTGAGCTATGGGTACAGGAACCTGATTGGACTATGGCATGTAAAAACAGGGATAAGGATATGGCATTTGACCTTGAGGAACAAAATATGAAGGAGATGATTGATTTTGTGAATGATGACCAGAACTGGTAGAAAGTTGCCCTTTGTTTTGTGAATTATTGCTTGGAAAGGTCACAAAGGGTGCAGAAGAGTTAGATCCAGATGATCTACACTCACTTGCAAAATGTCCAAGTCTATGGCACTTGTGACACCTCAACTTGCTCTTGTCAAAACCAACTTTGATTTTTCTAGAGAGACCAGGGAATTTTCTACCTGTCCTTTTGTAAAATTTTTGAGATCTGATATTAACTAATGCCATTTGGCTCAAAATATCCATCTCTTCCAAATCATCATCAGCAATTCCTTTCAAATCATCCATCAAAAAGCACAGATTGTCACTATTACATCCTGAATTACAATCAATACCAGCAAAAGCATGATCTCCACTGTTTGAAGACAAATCAATATGCTCATCATAGGAATTTTTTGATGTAGCATATTCTGACTCATGACCAACCAAAGCATATTCCCTGGTACAAAATCATCAGTGAGCTTCCCAGATGAAGTCAGTTTTCTTTTCTGTTCTATCTCTCTTTCAAATGTTAGCAGTTTCCCATGAAGTTGGGTGAGAGATAGATTATCTAGATTTGCACTGGAGCATAGGACAATGGTATATGTGTCCTATCTCTCAGGTAGGGATCTGAGAAATCTGTTGTTCATCTGACTATTTGTATATTCATGTTTAACCATTTTCAACTCAGATATCAAACGGAGAATCTCTCAAACTGTTGAGTCAGTAACTCACCCTTTCTATGAGAGAATGTCTCATATTGCTGGGCAAGGATTTCTCTATTGTTTGCTAAGACCTCATCAGTTCCTCCAAATTGTTCTTTCAGAGCAACTCAGAGGTCATGAGCAGATTCATGATGCATAATTCCAGAATAGATTTCATTAGGCAGTGCCATGGCCAGAATTCCATGGGCTTTAGCATCAATTTCAAAAAGTTTCAGATCTTCATCTGAATATTGCTCTTTCTTCTTCAGAATCATTTCATTAGTTTCCAGATTACTCACCATAGGCTTATATGGTCCATGAACCACAGATTTCCAACAACCTGAACTATTAACAGACAGGTGATGGAGCATTCGTCGTTGCCATATGTTGTACTCACTCCTAACAAGCATCGGAGGCTTTGTTGAGGAGCCAGTATTGTGAGGATCATGATTGATGTAGCCATTTTTACCAATTCAAACAGTTCAATAAGAATTTAACAGATCTAACTCAAAAACTCAACAACACAATTTGAAACAAGAAGAATCTCAAATTGATTCACAGGAAGCAACAGAAAAACAAACTCTATAACCAATTCTTGCAAATTTGCTAATTCGATCAAACTAAGATATCAAAAGAACAGTTTCAGTGATCAATTGTTAAATCGATCAATGATTAACCAGCTCTGATACCATTTGAAGGGATCGATATCTAGTTTGATCAATTAGATTAGGATTTGCAGCGGAATAGCACACGAATTAGACAAAATTCTAGCAAGAATAATATGAATATTCAATTAAGCAGTAATAGTTATAGAGAGAGAGTTTTTTGTAAAAAGAATGTTTTCATCCATGCACAAACTTCCCATGTGGGGAAAATTAGGTTAACATTCCTTTTATAAGGAATGTGACATCAGCTGACGTCACTTGATAGTGACATCTAACTGATTTATACAAACAACTGAAAGTAAACTAAACTACTAAAGATGTCCGCAACAATTGAGGACACCTTCATTAAAAGCTAAGTATAAACTAACATTACAACTACTGAGGTTATAACATCTGAAGTATAAGAACTTCGGATGTTTTACATAACATAAAACTACTAATTACAAACTACTGAAATGTACACCATCACAACTACTGAAGAGAACTACTTCATCTGTTGTGACAACTTCTGAGAACTTGATCTTCAGACATTGTCTTCAGACTTTGTCTTCAGCAGTTGTCTTCAGAATTTGTCTTCAGACTTTGTCTTCAGCAGTTGTCTTCAGACTTTGTCTTTAGACTTTGTCTTCAGTAGTTGTCTTCAGACTTTGTCTTCAGCTGTTGTAGATCACTTCAGTTGTTTTGATGTCTGTGGGACTTAAAGGTTTTTCTGATCTGGCTCATTGGTTCTTTTGGTCCAACAATACATAACATACATCATGCATAACCATGCAACATCATCATCATCATCATGCATAAGCATCAACGCATATCATTACATGCCCATCATACCATCTATAACCCCAAAAGTCAACTTACATAACCCCTGGGAATCTCCTAGGTCAAAGCCTACATTACTCTTTTTTCTCTCAAAAAGTCGGAATTTTTCTAAGTGTTCATCCGCATTTCCTATAGTTCATCCGCATTGGCCTATAGTTCATCCGCATTTGCTATCGTTCATCCGCATTGCCTTATTGTTCATCCGCATTGGATTTACTTCATCCGCATTTAATTTGTTTCATCCGCATTTGTCAACCGCATTTGCCTAACTCATCCACATTTCATATACTCAGTCAATATTCATCCGCATTGACTTCATCTGCATTGACTCACTTTGCTCATCCGCATTTCCATACTTAGTCAATGCTCATCCGCATTGAGCTCATCCGCATTGACTTACTTTGTTCATCTGCATTTCCATACTTAGTAAATGCTCATCCGCATTGACTTACTTTGTCCATCCGCATTTCCATACTTAGTCAATGCTCATCCGCATTGACTTACTTTGTTCATTCGCATTTCCATACTTAGTCAATGCTCATCCGCATTGACTTACTTTGTTCATCCGCATTTCCATACTTAGTCAATGCTCATCCGCATTGACTTACTTTGTTCATCCGTATTGGCTTGTTCCATCACTTATGCAGATTCTAAAACTTAACATATGAGCCTTAAACATCAGATCTCAATTCACCATTCTTCATGTTCTAAGCTTACATCATACATTCTAAATCTTAGAAACATCATCATACATCAACAAACAAGAATATAATCACACATCATAACATAACATCATCATACACACTTTCAAACTTGCGGGTCTGAAACCCAGTTAATGAAAACATACATTCATGCAATTCCAGCCCCAAAATTAGTTAAAACGGGTAAAAGAGGGGTCCTAGAACTCACCTTTGCAGCTCTTGAGTATGGCTTCTTCCAAACTCGTTTGCAAATTGAATTCATCTTCCTAGAAACCCACAAAAAAACATACCCGAACACATACAAACACACATAAGCATAAACCCGAGGATAAGACCAGTCAAGAACACGATAAAAGCATGATTTCTTACCTTGAATTCGAATTCTTTTCTGTTCTTCAAAACCGAGAATTTGCTGCTCTTTCTCTCTCTAAAACCCGAAAATTAGTGGTGTATGTGACATATGGGCGGCCATACCGCCTTTTACACCCACTTTTCAAACATTTTGTCCTTTTGGACACTTTTTACCCCTAGACTTGGGTTTTATTTCTTTTCCTTCTTTTTCTTCACTTAATCTTCTTTCTTGTATAAAAATAGCGGGTGTTACAAGTCCACCCCCCTTAAATAGGTTTCGTCCTCGAAACCTATTATTTCTCAAAGAATTATGGGTAATGATGTCTCATCTCTTCTTCAGTCTCCCATGTAGACTCGGATCCCTTCCTGTGCTTCCACTATACACGCATAAGGGGAACCACTTTATTCCTCAGCCTCTTTTCCTTCTGATCAATGATTGTCACTGGTTGCTCCACATAATTGAGTCGTTCGTCTACTTCGATATCCTCCAATGGAACAATCATGTCTTCATCAGCTAAGCACTTTCTCAAATGAGATACATAGAATGTCAGGTGAATTCCACTTAACTCATCGGGTAACTCTAATCTATAGGCTACATCTCCTACTCGAGCAATGATTCGGAAAGGGCCTATGTATCTCGGGCTCAACTTGCCCCGCTTTTGGAAACGAATGATACCCTTCCAAGGTGAGACCTTCAACATAACCCAGTCACCCACCTGGAACTCAATTGGTCTATGTCGTTTATCGGCATACGAGTTCTGTCTATCTTTGGCTGCCTTCATGAAGGCCTTGATCTTCTCAAGCTTCTCAGTCGTAGCCTCGATTACGTCGACACACCCCAATTCCTTCTGCCCAATATCACCCCAGCAAACGGGTGTTCTGCATCTCCTACCGTATAGCATCTCATATGGTGGCATACCAATGCTGGCATGATAGCTGTTGTTGTATGAGAATTCGGCTAACGGTAGGTGGTCATCTCAAATCCCACCAAAATCAATCACATATGCCCGAAGCATGTCCTCCAACATCTGAATGGTTCTCTCTGACTGACCATCGGTTTGGGGATGATAAGCCGTGTTAATGTGTAACCTCGTCCCCATTGCATCATGGAATTTCTTCCAGAATTTAGATGTAAACCGGGTGTCACGATCGGACACAATAGACACCGGCACACCGTGACGAGTTACAACCTCCCTGATGAACAGATCAGCCAACCTCTCAGATGAATATGTCTCGCAGATTGGTAGGAAGTGAGCACTCTTCGTCAGACGGTCCACAATCACCCATATGGCATCGTACCCTTTCAGAGTACGTGGCAGCTTCATAATGAAATCCATGGTGATGTGCTCCCACTTCCATTCCGGTATATCCAAAGGTTGGATTTTCCCATACGGCTTTTCATGCTCGGCCTTCACTTGTAAACAAGTAAGGCACTTACTCACATACCCCACCACATCGCGCTTCATACCCAGCCACCAATAATCTTTCTTCATATCTTGATACATCTTTGTGGCACCAGGATAAATGGAGTATCGAGTCTTGTGAGCTTCATCCATAATCTTCCCCCGTAGATTCCCAAAACAAGGAATCCACACCCGTTTAAATCGGGTTTTAACACCAAGTGTGTTTTCACCCAATTCCCCAACTAGACCTCTCATCCTTTTAGAGTTAAGATGATCTTCTTTCAGTGCCTCATCTTGAAACTCTTTGACTTGCTACATCACATTAGAGGTCATGATCAGTTGATATGCTTTCACCCGAATCGGCTCGGGCCTCTCTTTTCGGCTAAGGGCATCCGCCACCACATTGGCCTTGCCGGATGGTAATGGATCTCACAATCATAATCCTTTATAAGCTCCAACCACCTCTTCTACCTCATATTCAGAACTTTTTGCTCAAAGAAGTACTTCAAGCTCTTGTGGTCAGTGAAAAGGGTGCACTTCTGCCCGTAAAGATAGTGCCTCCAAATCTTTAGTGCAAAGACCACGGTTGCTAGCTCCAAGTCATGAGTAGGGTAGTTGACCTCGTGAACCTTCAACTGTCAGGACGCATAGGCTATAACCTTCCCACTCTGCATTAACACGCACCCTAAACCTAAGTAGGAAGCATCAGAATAAACCACCAGATCTTCGCTCCCATCGGGTAATGACAGAACAGGAGCTTGAGTCAACCTCGCCTTCAATCTTCATATGCCTTCTCTTGAGCTTGACCCCATACGAACTTCACATCTTTTCGGGTCAACTTGGTTAGTGGAGAAGCGATCTTGAAGAAGTCTTGAATGAATCTCCTGTAGTAACCCGCCAAACCCAAGAAACTGCGAATCTCGGATGGCGTCTTTGGAGATTTCCATTGCACCACTACCTCCACCTTAGTCGGGTCCACCATGATCCCGTTGGGGTTTACCACATGACCCAAAAACTGAACTTCATGCAACCAAAATGCGCACTTGGAGAATTTGGCGTACGACTTCTGCTTTCTCAACGTTTCCAAAACCTCCCGAATGTGACCGGCATGCTCATCCTCGCATTTTGAATAAATCAATATATCATCAATGAACACAATCAATGATTTATCCAGCATCGGTCGACACACCTGATTCATCAGATCCATAAAAGCAGTTGGCGCGTTGGTCAAACCAAAAGACATGACAAGAAACTCGTAGTGACCATAGCGCGTACGGAAAGCTGTTTTAGGGATATCTTGCTCCTTCACTTTCAACTGATGATAACCAGATCAGAGGTCTATCCTTGAAAACCAACTGGCACCCTGGAGCTGATAAAACAAATCATCAATTCTCGGTAAGGGGTAGCGGTTCTTCACTGTCAACTTATTCAGCTCACGGTAGTCAATACACATCCTCATACTACCGTCTTTCTTCTTCACAAACAAGACCGGAGCACCCCAAGGAGAGATACTCGGTCTGATGAACCCCTTATCAAGCAACTCTTGCAACTACTCCATCAGCTCATTCATCTCTATCAGAGCTAACTGATACGGTGCCTTGGCAACAGGTTGGGCACCCGGTATCAAATCAATCTGAAATTCAATCTCTCTGTCAGGTGGTACTCCTGGTAAGTCTTCTGGGAACACGTCTGGAAAGTCACACACAACCGGTACATCAGACAGTTGTGGTGTTGGCGTATCCACATCCTTTACATAAGCCAAATAGGCGCTACATCCACGCCTTATACACTTTCCCGCCACCGCCATTGAGATCACTTTCGGGATCGTCGTGACTCGATCCTCGTAAACAGTTACCGAACTTCCGTCAGGCACTAATAGCTAAATCAAATTCTTGCGACACACAATGTTCGCCTCGTGGTCCGCTAACCAATTCATCCCAAGAACCAAATCAAAACCACCCAAAGTCATCACGAACGGTCTAACAGGAAACTTATGACCTTCTAGCTCCACATAACAGCCATCTAACATCTCAGAAATCCTGGTAGACTTACCTATGGTAGTTTCTACATCGAAGGGCGCGTCAATACATCTACTACTAACAGGAAACTTATCACAGAAAGTAGCAGAAATAGAACTCTTACTAGCACCAGAATCAAATAGCACAGAAGCTAAAGTTTGGTTCACCAGAAACGTACCGGACACGACATCAGGGTCTGTTCTAGCTTCCTCCTGTGTCATTGTGAATGCTCTGGCGCTCGCCCTTGGTCCTTCACCTCCAGTTTTCTTCACCCCATAACCCTCAACTCTTGGCTTCTTACAATTCCTACTCATATGACCACTTTCCCACAGTTGAAACACTTCATACCTCCACAGTCTCTAGCCATATGACCAGGCTTCCCACACTTGAAACAAACATTCAACCCCAATCTACACTCGCCACTGTGCTCCTTCCCACATTTGCCACACTTTTTCAACCCCACACTTGATGTGACCACACGGCGGTCATCCACTCGAGCCTTCTTGTTACTCGTCGATGCACCACCCCGACCAAACCTCTTCCCATTCCAGTTTCTATCACCTCCACCCTTTCGACTACCTTCAGTCACCACCATCATAGTCCTCTCATCATACATCTCCCTGCCAAATCCACCGCTGACCTAAACGTGCTTGGTCGGGCGGCGATCATGTGCCTGCGAATGTCCGTCGGCAAACCCTGAATATACCTCTTGATCTTCCGAGATAGAGGGGTCACCTGATCCGGCACCAGACGTGCCATTCATTGAACTTTGTGGTGTACTCTTGGTGTGTCATCGTTCCCGCCTCAAATTGCAAAACTCCCTCTCAACCTTGTCCATTTCCGGTGAGGACAAAACTCCTCAATCACCAACTTCTTCAGTTCGAACCATCTCATTCTTCCAATGGCCCTGCTGCCTTCAGCTTGGACAATATTTTCCCACCAGCATAGAGCTAAGTCCACAAAAGAGGGGGTAGCGAACTTAACTTTCTGGTCCTCTCGGCACTCGCTGATATCAAGTACAGCCTCCATTTCCCTCACCCACCGGTGAGCAGCAGCAGTAGTGCTATTTCCATCAAAAGTAGGGGGCTTGCATCTCATGAATACCTCGTAGTTACAGCCTCGTACTGCCTCTTGCACAGGCTCTGCGTCTTCCTCTTCTTCTTCATCATTAAACAGAACCGTCTCAGTCTCGGGTTGTCTTCTTTCACCCGTAGGTCCACTCCTTTCCCTTCTCTCCCCCTCTCTAACTGCCTTTATTACTTCGGTCATCACAGATAGTAGGATCATCTGCATGACTTGATGCACTTCTTCCACGACCGCCTCCTTCACTGAGGCTCTCAGATTAGCACTCTCATCTCCGCCCTCTGGATGAGGGGTTTCTGGTTTTTCATGAACCACCTTTTCAGCCCTAGGCCTTCCTCTCATAACCCGTGGTTTAGCACCACATCCGCCACCACGTGACACTTTAGATGATCTACCACCGGCCATCCTCTAACTCACACTGAAAGATTTAAACACTAATACGGTCATTCAAGGAAACGGCTCAATTTATGGCAAGTATAATAAGTCCCTAATTACAGTGGCCAGTTGTGATTAGCCGCTTACTTTACTCTTCATACCCCAAGCATTACATGTCCTGACTACATCAGTATTCAAATCTACATACAACACATAACCACATAACATGCGCAAGTACTACCGGTTAACTTTACAAAATTACCTGATGGCACGCAGCTACTCAGATTGGCATCCCTTCCCTTTCCGTCCCATTCTCAGTTTAAGTTAAGGTTTATTTTGAAAATTTACCCATTTCTCTTAAACTTTGGCTCTGATACCAACTTGTAAGCCCCGTTCCCAGGACACTTACAACTGGTAAATCATCGCACATAAAACATATACTTTACATTTAATCATTCATAAAACGTTGCAGCGGAAACCTAAAAATAACTTTTCATATCATTACAAATGCTTTTGCAAGTTAATGCAATCGTTCGTTTCAAAACATCATTCGTTCGCATTAAAATGCAAAAACAATAAAAAAAGAATGCCATTCAACATGCCAAGTAGCTTCTCCGTGCCATCCTCAGCAATGCCCACCTGCCCACTGGAAAATACATAAAAGTCAGCATTACTGAGTGAGTTCTAGTTTTATAAATAAAACATACTTTCTTTCAAATTCATACTATACTTTACATTGCTCATGATCATAAATCATACATACACATAGATAATATCATTATTATCTTCATCATTCATTCATTAACTTTCATTCGTTCATTCATTACTTCCAGTGACATGTACATTACCCCGAACATTATGCACAAAGCGAGTAACTGGGCCTGAGGTCATTCATAGACCTCGAGCATTGTGCATGAAGCTGACTCCAATACCTAGGGCAAGTACATTCACCATTTATATTTTCTCTTTCCTTACGGATCAATGCCATATGTTATACCCCGAACATTGTACACGAAGTGGGTAACTGGGTCTGAGGTCATTCATAGACCTTGAACATTATGCACGAAGCTGACTCCAGTACCTAGGGCAAGCGGCAAGGATCCCATTCATATGGTCAATCACAAGGATTGGACCCCAATGTGCATCCTTTGGGGTATCTAACCCGCACATCGTTGAGCTAACACCTACATAGGGTGTGCACCTCCATATATTTGCTTGCAAGCCTTCTTACATTCATTCGTTCGTTAATGCATGCATTCATTCATCATGTTCCTCTTTCATTATCTTTCACTTTATGTTATATAATACTGCAGTTCTTTCATTATCATAACATGTAAAGTCATAGGAAAGATAAACATACATCATCACAAGGAACATAAACATATCATTCATACATCATCATCCAGGGCAGCATACATACATAACATACATCATGCATAATCATGCAACATCATCATCATCATCATGCATAAGCATCAAGCACATATCATTACATGCCCATCATACCATCTATGACCCCAAAAGTCAACTTACATAACCCCCGGGAATCTCCTAGGTCAAAGCCTACATTACTCCTTTTTCTCTCAAAAAGTCAGAATTTTTCTAAGTGTTCATCCGCATTTCCTATAGTTCATCTGCATTGGCCTATAGTTCATCCGCATTTGCTATAGTTCATCCGCATTTTCTTATTGTTCATCCGCATTGGATTTACTTCATCCGCATTTAATTTGCTTCATCTGCATTTGTCAGCCGCATTTGCCTAACTCATCCACATTTCATATACTCAGTCAATGTTCATCCGCATTGACTCCATCCGCATTGACTCACTTTGCTCATCCGCATTTCCATACTTAGTCAATGCTCATCCGCATTGACTTACTTTGTTCATCCGCATTTCCATACTTAGTTAATGCTCATCCGCATTGACTTACTTTGTTCATCCGCATTTCCATACTTAGTCAATGCTCATCCGCATTGACTTACTTTGTTCATCCGCATTTCCATACTTAGTCAATGCTCATCCGCATTGACTTACTTTGTTCATCCGTATTGGCCTATTCCATCACTTATGCAGATTCTAAAACTTAACATATGAGCCTTAAACATCAGATCTCAATTCACCATTCTTCATGTTCTAAGCTTACATCATACATTCTAAATCTTAGAAACATCATCATACATCAGCAAACATGAATATAATCACACATCATAACATAACATCATCATACACACTTTCAAACTTGCGGGTCCGAAACCCAGTTAATGAAAACATACATTCATGCAATTCCAGCCCCAAAATTAGTTAAAACAGGTAAAAGAAGGGTCCTAGAACTCACCTTTGTAGCTCTTAAGTATGGCTTCTTCCAAACTCGTTTGCAAATTGAATTCATCTTCCTAGAAACCCACAAAAAAACATACCCGAACACATACAAACACACATAAGCATAAACCCGAGGATAAGACCAGTCAAGAACATGATAAAAGCATGATTTCTTACCTTGAATTCGAATTCTTTCCTGTTCTTCAAAACCGAGAATTTGCTGTTCTTTCTCTCTCTAAAACCTGAAAATTAGTGGTGTATGTGACATATGGGTGGCCATACCACCTTTTACACCCACTTTTCAAACATTTTGTCCTTTTGGACACTTTTTACCCCTAGACTTGGGTTTTATTTCTTTTCCTTCTTTTTCTTTACTTAATCTTATTTCTTGCCTAAAAATAGTTGGGTGTTACATAGACAAGGCTCTATACGAGCTTCATCAAGCCCCCAGAGCATGGTATGAGAAGCTCTCGACTCATCTTGTGAAACACGGGTTTCAAAGAGGAGTGATTGATTGTACGTTGTTTATCAAAGAAACGGATGGTGACTTACTGCTTGTACAGATCTATGTTGATGACATAATCTTCGGGTCCAAAAACATTGAATTGTGTAAAGAATTTGAAGCAGTAATGAAAGCAGAATTTGAGATTATTGCCATGGGAGAAATGAAGTTATTTCTCGGGTTATAGGTGGATCAGACACCTAAGGAAATTTTCCTACATCAAACCAAGTATGTAGGCGATATTCTCAGTCGGTTCGATATGGAGAATGCTTTGGCAACCGGGACTCCACTTGCTACAAACCACGATATGGCACCCGATGAAAGTGGCGATCTGGTTGATGCCACCATGTACCAAGGAATGATCGGATCTCTCATGTACCTTACCGCCTCACGACCGGATATCATGTACGCGACGTGTCTATGCTCGGATATCAGGTGAAACCAAAGGTCAACCATCTTATCGGCGTTAAAAGAATATTTCGTTATCTGAAGGGTACCCCAACACTCGGGTTGTGGTATACTCATGATGATGATTTCAAGCTTACAGCGTATAGTGACTCGAATTACGGCGGTTGCAAAATGAACTACAAGTCAACATCAGCGGGATGTCAATTCTTTGGGAGAAGATTAGTTACCTTGCAGTGTAAGAAGCGACATCGGTAGCTTTGTCAACCTGTGAAGCTGAATTTGTTGCTGCTGCAAGTTGTTGTTCAAAGATCATCTGGATTCAACAGCAAATGCGGGATTATGGTTTGCAATTTTCTAACACTCCTATTTATGTTGATAACTCTACTGCTATTGTCGTCACTAAAAATCCGGTCCAACATCCTAAAACCAAACACATCGGAATTAAATATCACTTTATACGTGATTGTTTTGAAAAGCATTTGAACGATGTTGTTAAAATAAATACGGATTTTCAATGCGCTGATCTCTACACAAAAGCCTTTGATAAACCATGTTTTCTATATCTGTTAGAGGTCAATGGCGTTAAAAAGAAAAGTGATGTGATTTCCGACGATGACAATACTTAGTCCGACAAGTAGATTTCATTTTTACTTTTATTTTCATTTTATTTTATTTTATTTTATTTTATTTCTTCGCCTATTAAAATTATAAATGCAAAAATTTTTCGGTTTAGAATTTATAGGGGGAGAATAGGTTAAGGTAGTATTAAATTTAGTTGTTTTAATTTCTGTACATAAAAAAACAAGGGAGGAGGACAGTCTAGAAAAGTAATGAGATCGTATCTATGATACTGATTCAATAACTATGGAAAATGATAGTATACAGGAACAAATAGTTTGGGACTTTAAAAGAAGAAATTGATTAAAATGCGAAATTCGAAGTATAAGTCTGAGAAGTCTAAGCAACAATAAAAGGAAAAATGATAGTAAAACTAGCTACTACTAAGGTAACATGGAGAAAGTAGACCAGGAGGTTGCTAGATCATTAGATGATGTGTCGGTAGATTCAACACAATAGATAAGTAGACCTTGTTGGTGATTTCAAGTTCAAACTAAGCTGTTCAACAAGTTGTGGGTTATCATCTTATCCCTAGTTAAACAATCAACAAAGTTCCAATAAGGGGTGATGAGCAAAATAAACGCCACAAATGTGTGCAGATGACCTAAAATGAGCAAAGCACATGAAAAATGCAAAAAGCAATCAAGCTAATAACCTATGTTGTTGGTGAGATCTGTGCAAAAAGAATAAAATTGCTCAAACAAGAAGATAGGTTGTGTGCCTCTCTGCTATGCGGTGGCACTGACCTGAGGATAAGCATAACCTAAAAACTCTAGAATTCATTGTTGTTTGCGCCTCTCTGCTGTGCGGTGGCACTGACCTGAGGCTTAGCATCTCTTTGAAAGCTCTAGAATAGTTTCTTCTTGAATACTACCCGTAGACCGCTCAAAATCTCCTGAGTAACGTTGATTACCATATAAGCGTGGGATCCACAAATGCTTGTTGAAATAATTAAACTTTAAAGTATCACCAATCTGTGTCAAAAGTATGTGTATGTATTTAAGAGGACAAGTATATGACAATCATCATGGCTGCAACTCTTGAAAGTCAACAGCACTGTGTGCATCTTGTGGCACTAGTATGATTTCCTAGACTTTCTAATGACTCTCGATGAAAACAAGAATCTAGCACCAAAAGGTTTTGGTAACATGTCCCGAATGATTTGATTTACCAGTATAATTCCATAATGAATCGTTCCACTTATGGTCAAAATAACTTGAAGTTGTCTGTTCGAGAAATAAATCTGTTAGATATCTATCTCAAGATTTCCACCTCACACAAAATTACAAAAAAAAATATGTTTTAATTTTGTCTTTTAGTTCTAGTTGTTTCATTTATTTAATTTTTTTCAGTTTAGTTGTTAAACATCGGACTATGCATTGGAATTCTGTCGGGAATTTAATCACTAAAAAGGGTCACATCTGAGGTGACCAAACGGGTTTTCTAATGTTAAAAGGATCACATCTGAGGTGATCCAAAGTTCTTGAAGTTAAAATGGTCATGTCTGTGATGATCGAATGCTTGAAATGTTTTATCAATAGTTAAAAAGGTTAAGTGTCAAATGGTCACAAAGTCAAAATCATAAGTATGAGCCCATTCGCACGACTGGACCATGAGTATGGACCAGCCGTACGATTGGACCATACGTATGAGCCCATTCGCATGACTGGACCATGAGTATGGACCATCCGTACGATTGGACCATACGTATGAGCCCAATTGCACGACTAAACCACACGCATGGCCCAGATGTGCGATTGGACCGTCAGCATGAGTAAACTCACATAATTGGTTCACAAAATGAACTAATCGCATGAATGGAGGTGACCGAATGACACAATCGCACGAATCAAGTATGCGACAGGGTTCAGTCGCGCGACTGAAGAAACCCTATTATAAAAGGAGGGAGAGTCGGTCGCAGTCATTCATCACTCCCAAATCACCCCCAGATCGCACGACTATACCGTTACGCTACCCAATTTTCTTGTGACCATTCTAGACCACTAATTGTTGTGTACTGACGATTTCTAGTGATTATACATGTAATGTGCGATGTAATCCACTCAAATGTCCATTAATTTGTGCCCTAATGATCGAATTTAAGCCCTAAATAGAACCGATACTTGGTTTACCTAAGAAACTAATAAAACTAAGTACATTGTTCAATTAAAGGTGATTAGGTGTTCTGTCGGTCATTTGCAAGACTAATGAGCCAAACCACGATGTCTAACATTAAGTTTTGCTCAAAATTTGAAATTGAATTGAACAAACAGTCTGTCATGCGAATGGACACCGTGATGAACTTCAATCGCACGACTGAGCTGGGTGAATGGCTTAATCACACGAGTGAACCATACGTATGAGGTCAGTCGCACAACTGGTGTAAACATATAGGATAGCATACTACTAATCTCAGTCGCATGCTCAGTCGTACGTATGAGCTCAATCGCACGACTAGATCTCAGTCGCACAGTTTATTCGCACGGCAGAACAGAAGATTTCAAGTCCAATGAATCAAAGTGTTACTCATTAACACTCACTAACATTTATTTACATTGTGTAACAAATGGTGACTCGTTGGATTATGAGCACAAAGCATAACCTTTGTGCTCATCTGGATCTGACCTCACGGAACACAGCTGATTTCTCTAGCATTATTACATTCTTACGGAGATCGAGGATCTTCTGTGCTATATCGACGTCGTGCACCCCGTATCGTTCAGTTCAGCAGGCTTTCTGGGAAAGTGCTGTCGTCGATAGATCCTCGGAGCCCCACTGTATCAGGAGCTCCATTTTTGGTCAGCCTATAAAGATCACTGAGGATGATCTCAAGATAGTTTTGAAGTTTGGGAACGATACTGACTGTCCTACACGACTTTACCCTCTGACTGTACGAGGTTGTTTTCTGCGGGCCAAGTACTCGAGGGATATCAATGCAGGTGTGCTCAACAAGAGCAACATGTGCCCCCAGTTTAAGTACTTGGCTCATGTGCTGCTTAAGTGCATTGCCTCAAAGAAGGGAGGCTTTGATGAGCTATCTGATCAGATTCAGAACGCCTATGTGGGGTTGGTGCTGAACCATCCGTTCACCTTCTCGAGGATGATCTTCACCTACCTTGTGGAAAACATCGAAGTGAAGGGCAAGGAGGGCTTTTGAATGTACCCTCGATTTATGCAGATAATCATTGACCAAAAGCTCCCTTTGCTGCCAAAGGAGAAGGAGGATGCCATGGTGCTCGAGGTGATGGACGATACCACCTTGGCCAGGATGAAGGTGTACAGGGGGAAGCAGGTAAAACCCCCTATAAGACGATTGTTCGGGCATCTAGCCCGTGAGGACTATGTGGTGTCGTCACGAATGAAGTGGCGCCAGGATGACAACGACTCCAACACTGCTGCAGATTGTGCTCCCTGCTGATGCTTCTGATGATGATGACAGTGGTGACGGTGGAGACTCTGGCCCCACTCCATCTAGGACCACCACTACAGATGTTACACCTCCACCACCAACTCATGGAAAAATTGTTACAGCTAGATTCCATCAGGATTTCTGTCCTGATGAGGAAGAGGAGGAGGATGAGGAGCCATTGACTCGGACGGGGGCAGCAAGGTGGTTGCCACCGAACGAGGGATTCAGGCGGTTGGTGGACACCCGGGCAAGTCTGGGGAGACTATCACTGATCCCACCTACACCCAGCTCGTCCCAGCATCTCAGGGGGAGCATCCTTCTCGAGGGGTTCGAGGAAAAAGAGGATGGCTCAGCCCCACGGGATGAAGCCCAAGAGACGGAGGTACACGCTGATCACTGCCTCTTTCCCCACTACCACCACCACTACCTCACCCACCACCACTACTATCACTCCACCCATCATTACTACCACACCTCCACCTACACTACCTCAGCCACCACCAGATGATAAGGAAGGAGGCGATGCGGCTGCATCAGATGCCACACAAACCAGAGAAAGACGCCCCAAGAAGTCATAGGATCATGGAGCCTCGTCCTCGGCCGTAACTGAAGAAGAGCACATGATTCAAGATAAAAGTAATGTTTAAATTTTATGTATTTTTAAATCTTGTGTAATTGAATCATGTATTAAACTTATGTACTTAATGTCTATATATATTTGCTATTTAACTGTCTTGATTATTGACAAATGATTGATGTGTTAAATGTTTAAATCAAGCAGATCAACCATCTCAGCAAGGCCAATATGATATTTCTCACTTACAGCAAATCAAGTCAATTCACTATGATACTTGATTTTCAAGGGATTTTCAAGAGGTCTGTGAGTTATACTCCTAACGAAAGAGAAATAATTCATGACCTTACTGATGAGCAACTAGCGGAGATGTTCCGGCTAAATCCGGATGAAGTTGTCAAAGATGCCCCTACTGTTGACGTGGCTAGTGACGACGAGCTTAATGATGTGGACGAGATAGATATTGAAGACGTCACAGCCTAGCATTATCCAGAGTATGCTGACAAAGAGGGAAATGTAGTCCCCAATCTGGGTGACACTCTTGTCAGTGATACGTTTGAAAAACTGGATCAGATAGAGCAAGAGTTAGAGAAGAATAAGGATCAAGCCCAAGACTCAGACGCCGATGTCAACATCAAAAAGGCTGAATGGGCGGCTTGTTTTGAAAAGATCCGAGCCCAACGCACTGCTCCAAAGCTGAGTGCCTACACCAAGCTCTACAAAGTGAAGAAGCATCTGAAGGTGTCAGGAAAGATTATAGCTTGGGCATATTTTAAGGATCTAAATGTGTATGCAGTCAAGAGGGAGAAAGGAATAGAGTACTTTAGATTCCCACATGATGTGAAGACTCTCCCTAGTTTTGAGCTCAACTAGCTGGCCAAACTGAAGTTACTATATGCTAACCCAAGGAAAATGTTAGGTTGGTTTGAGGCTGCATTACAGAAAGAGTACCAGACCAGGTGGGTCAACTTCAAACCTCAACAACAGACGAGGTACATCAAATGGTCTGAAGTTGATGCCATTACTGGAAAGCCAAAGATAGTGCTGAAGTGGAGTCTCTCCGCACACAATGTCAAGAATCCTCTAAAGGAAATGCCATAGGACTTCACTCCTCACTTTAAGTGGTGGTACTATGATTGGAGAACAGGTGAAGCTGTTATAGTCTTGCAAAAAGAGGGTCAAATGGATACTATTGGGGTATTTGACCCAATATGGCTAACTAACTTGTCTGCTGATGATGTATACACATTGTACAAGTGGCCACTGTTTTATGATTCGCAAGACATTGTACAAGCCCTCCAGTTCCAAAATGTTATAAGGATCTGTTTGGCATTTGAGATACATGCTAGAGCTACAAGAGAAGAGAAGTACAAGAAGTTTGAAGAGCTAATGAAGAATGTTAGACAATAGAGTAAACTATGTCCAAGGGGGAGTTTGTAGATACATGTGTACCTAGTTTAGGAGCTCAAATGTAAAATGTCTTTTACGTATATGTAATTGAATGGGTATGAATGAAATGTACTGTGTTTGCGATGCTTATAATGTTTAATATTTCATTGTTTATTGTGTGATAATGCATATTGAACTAACTATATAGGTTTGTGGTTGTTTACATAGTTCTTAGTCAATAATGATTGAAAAGCGTGCTTAAACTTAATCGTGTGAAGTTCTCATGCGAATGGACCATGCTAATGGACCATACGCATGAATACTTCATGCTAATGAACCAGTCGCATGACTGAATCAGGAGACTGGATCAGTCGCACGATTGTAACATGAGATTGACTCAGCTGCACGACTGAATCTTCAGTCGTGCGGATGAATCAACCGCACGCTTCAGTCACACGACTGAACCATGCAAATGGTTTAGTCGTACGAATGGAAAACCCTAACCTATAATACCACTTAATTCATGGAAAAACGTGACAATTCGAATCCCTACGCACACAATCGTACCCTAGCCATCCAGAGACCCAAGAAAACCTATTCCAAGTTCACAGATTGTAGTAAATCATCTTACAATCATTCTTAATGTTTTGATTCATTCATAGATCGATTATACTTGTGTTCTCACTGATTTGATCGTCAATCAAATAGGATTCCGCACTATTTGGTTTGGTATACACGTAAATCAGTTAGTACTCTGTACCTAAATGGTCCTAAAACAAATGTAAGAGATTGAAGATCTGGTGTTGTAGCATTAAGACCTAAGAAAGAAGCAACAAATCCAGGTGAGAATCGACCTCTAAACCTTGCTGTAGATCAAACCCGGATTCTAGGGTTTTGGGTTTTGAAAAGTGCAAAGAATCGCATAAAGGTCACATTTTTATGTATGAAAACATGTAAAAATCTTAGATATAGCCTCATGGATGATAAACTAAGAGTTTGGACGTAAAAAGTTGTGATTTTGGGTTAAAAACGGGTTGGTTCGTAATTTTTATACGATCTACGAAACTGTATATGCATCCAGCGAATTTGCATATTCAAGCAGCGAAACTATGAGGACTTCCTACAAAATTATAGTTTCGCAGGTAGTTTCACAGACATGGTTATCCAACGAAAGTTGGGCGAAATTGCCAGCGAAGATGCCAGCGAAATTGCCAGCGAAGGTGGCAGCGAAACTGTTGGCAAATCTAGCTGCGAAATTGCTGATCTTGCAGCGAAATTAGCAGCGAATTTAGGCAGAAATCAATCTCTTTAAGTGTTAACTCTTTTGTAGGCTGTGTAGGGTGATCCTAGCCTAGTAAGCTTAGTTTAGAGGTTACTCTCGGTATCCAAGTGAGTTCTAGATCTCCTTATTTGTAAGTTATTCCATGTTTTAGGGTTATTATGCATACTAAAATATGTTTTTAAATGACCGAGATTTTATGAGGTTTTAACAAGAAACCGATTTTTCTATAAGGAAATGTGTTATATAAATGTTTAAAAATAAAAAAATTTCGCGCTGACCAGGCAGCCCAGCCCCAGCCAGGGGCTGCTGCCCTTAGGACCCCGCTGTTAGGGGCTGCCGCCCCCGCAAAGGGTCGGTTATGTTTTATGATGACTAGTACTTGGCATGTTGTGTACTTATTAAGTTAAGTATTATATAATAAAGTGAAAGACGATATTAATAAAAAGTGAAACGTAATGAATGTTACCCCCGGGCTCGTTTGATGATGAAAAGTCTTGTAAGAACTATAATAGACTTCATTTAGGTGAGTCTGATGTATGATGATTGATCCGTATTCATGAGCGGGCTATGTGCCTTGCAGTATGGATCAACTGTCGGGGGTTAGCTACCATGAAAAATGTGTACTGACAGGGATCGACATTCGTTGTCGATCAACATGGAGCTCTTGCTTTGTGCAATCTCGTTTATGATAAAGTGAAAGATATGAAAGAATGAAAGATAATGAACATGCTTATTAAGATGCAAATGTTATGTATTATGATGTATGCGTGGTCATTATATGAAGGATAAAGTTTATATTTTCTTATTTACCTAAACTAAAACTCACTCAGTGAAGCTGAGTTTTATGCATAATAGTTCACAGGTAAATGATGTTGTTGAGGATGACACATGGTGGGAAGCTACTTGGATGGAAATGGATGGCACTTTTGATTATAAATCTTTTATTGTAATTTAAGAACAAGTACTATGTTTTATTTACAATTGATGGACAAATGTATGGGTACAATATGGTTTCCAAGTTTTAAATGAATGTCTATTTAATTCCGCTGCTATGTTTTGGTTATTAAAAATGATTTTATGCTATGATTAACCAACTGTGAGGTTTCCTGGGAACGGGGCCTTACAACTTAAAATATTATGTTCAAGCTATTTGACAAAGTTTACTTTGTCGACCTTTAACTTACCAATGGATACACTACCTCTACAAGAAATGTATCCATCGGTTTCACCTCCAAATTTAACAGGACCTCCGTCAAAATGTTGAAATTGTTGAAGAAAAGATATGTTCCATGTCATTTGCATGGAGCATCCACTATCCATAATCCATACATTGTTATTTTTGTCATGTGGATATCTACATAAGGTGAAAAAGTTAGTTATTATTGGAAACCCAAGCCTTGTTGGTCTTGGGCTCTCCCAATGTGTATGAAATAAGTGAACCAAAATGTATGCATAGGGGTTTAATTGTGGTTTGTGAAGAAGAGGTTTGGGCTGTAGCATCTTATCTGATCTTCCATTCCATCCTTTGGTTAGTCAGTGTAGATGAGCGTGATGAAGCTTGAGCAGCATGGCTTTCTTCCGAGGCTTCTTTCATCTCGGAAGAGGCTTTCACCACCTTTTGTTCCAAAGCAGTCTTCTTTTCATAAGGTTTTAAAGGAATTCTTTTGTTCTTTTGAATTTTCTTTGGTTTTTCTTCCGAAGCTATTTTCCTTTCTGAAGAGTGAGTTTCTTCCGAAAGCAATTTGGCTTCAAAAACAAGTTTTTCTTTTCTTAACACTTGAACCATGTGATAAGATCCAAATATGAAACTCTCCTTGACTTCTTTCTTAAAATTATTTTCATAATGTGTGCTTGAAGGATTGTAGTAACAATCTTTAGCCATATGGTTGTGCAGACCACACATTATGCACTCAATGTTACTCTTCATGGAGTATGAGGACTGTTGTTTCTTGCACTTTTTTTCATTATCAACAGTCTTCTCCTTCAAATTCTAATCTTTTAGTTGGATAGGAGTGTTAGTACTACACTCTTTTCCTAGATCAGAACTTCCAACCACTTGGAATCCAACTGAAATAAACGCACCCTTTTGCTTTGGGTCTATCTTTAGCTTGGACTCAACCACTTGCTTGGTAGTTTTATTGGTTGCCATAACTTTGTTTCTTCTGGCTTTAGTGGTCAGAGGTTGATCATCACTAGTGGTGATGGATTTTTCTACCTAGTCCTTCCTTGTAATGGTTTCTATAGTTGTATCATTCTTCTTCTCATGAGGTAGTGGGTTAGCATATGGAACCTCTTGCTCTTTAGTACCATATTTTGGTTGTCTTATAGACTCATAAGAATATGGTGGAGCAATTTTATCGATTCTCAACCCACCTTTGTTTGATAATAGACCTTTGGATGGGAGGATGATGCAAGAATGATTTTGAAGTTATGCTCTTTAATGGCATACTTCCTTGCTTTATCCTCAGCTATTACTAGCTAGGCCTGAGCCTCAGTTAACTTGCAAATTAAATCTTTGATTTGAGCCCTATAGTTGGAGTGTTCACGTTTTAAAGAGGAAACAATTTTCTCTAACTCTTCAATTTTCATTTTATAGTAAGATTCTACCCTTTCAAAATAAGATTTTAGAATATTTAAAGACTTAGTATCAGGTTTTATTTCCATGTTATAGTCCTGATACAATTTGACTTTAGCAATACAAGCTGGAGTACAAAGGTGTTCATATACCTTGTTATCATTAGTTCTAGCCATGAGTGCTTAAGTAGTTGTCACATCTTGTACCATGAAGCTCCAGTCAACTTCTTGAGCAACAACAGTAGTTTGTTGTTCAGTTGACTTTGTAGCAGCTTTAGGTGTGATAGGATGTGTGGAGGCTTGAGTGTTCCTGGATTTGATTTAGGAACTTTCCATTCCATGGAAAAATAACCAAGTTGATTATAGTTGTAACACTTGGCCTTGGTTTTGTCAAACCTGAATTTGCTAATGGTTGGGTTCTAAGGGAACTGCCTTCAAGTTCTTTTAAAGAACGTCTTTGCTCTATAAGTCAATGATAGGACCGTTTATGTACAGAGTACTAACTGATTCTACGCGTATACCAACTCAAATAGTGCAGAATCCTATTTGATTGGTGATCCAATCAGGGAGAATATAGTTCAGATCAATCTAACGATTAATGAAACGTTACGAATGATTAGAACATGATCAACTGTGATCTATGAACTTGGAACAGGTTTTCTTGAGTCTCTCGACGGCTAGGGTACGATTATGTGCGTAGGTATTCGAATTGTTACGTTTTTTCACGAATTAGGTGGTATTTATAGGTTAGGGTTTTCCATTCATACGGCTGAACCATTAGCATGGTTCAGCCATGCGATTGAAGCAGGCGATTGATCCATTCGTACAACTGAAGGTCCAGTCGTGCGACTGAGTCACTCTTATGTCTCAATTGTGCGACTGATCCAGTCTCCTGGTTCAGTCGTGTGACTAGTCCATTAGCATGAAGTAATCATGTGTATGGTCCATTCGCATGAGAACTTCATACGATTAAGTTTGAACATATTTCTCAATCATTCTTGACTAAGAATTATGTACAACAACCACAACTGATATAGTTAGTTCACTATAAGTCATCACACAATAAACAATGAAATATTAAACATTATATGCATCAACCACATATTGCATTTCATTCATAACCATTCAATTACATATATGTAAGACATGATAGACGTTTTACATTAAGATCCTAAACTAGGTACATATGTATCAACAAACTCCCCCTCGGACCTAGTTTACATCATTGTCTAACATTCTTCATTAACTCTTCGAATTTCTTGTACTTTTCCTCTCTTGTAGCTCCGGCATGTATCTCAAATGCAAAAAAGAGCCTTATAATATTTTGTAACTGGACGACTTGTACAATATCCTGCAAGTCATAGAATAGTGGCCACTTGTATAAAGTATAAACATCATCAGCAGATAAGTTAGTTAACCACATAGGGTCAAATACCCGGACAGTATCCATTTGGCTCTTCTTTTGTAAGAATATGACCGCTTCACTTGTTCTCCAATGGTAGTACCACCACTTGAAGTGTGGAGTGAAGTCCTGTGGCATTTCCCTTAGAGGGATTTTGGACATTGTACGCCGAGGACTCAATTTAGCACTACCTTAGGCTTTCCAGTAATAGGATCAACTTCAGACCTTCTGATGTATCTCTTCGGTTGTTGAGGTCTGAAGTTAACCCACTTGGTGTGGTACTCTTTCCTTAAAGCAGCCTCAAACCAGCCTTACATTTTTCTTGGGTCAGCATACAACAACTTTAGGCGTTGCCAGCTGGTTGAGCTCAAAACCAGGGAGAGTCTTTAGATCATGTGGGAATCTAAAGTACTCTATGCTCTTTTCTCTCTTCACTTCATACACATTCAGATCCTCAAAATAAGCCCATGTGAAAATCTTGCCTGACACCTTTAAGTGTTTCTTGACTTTGTATAACTTGGTGTAGACACTGGCTTCTGTGCAGTATGCATGGCTCGAATCTCAGCAAAATAGGCCGCCCATTCAGCCTTTTTGATGTCAACATCGGTGTCTGAGGCTTGGTCTTGACCCTCATTTTTCACAGACTCTTTCTCCATCTGATCCAGCTTGTCAAATGTATCACTGACGAGAGTATCACCCAAGTTGGGGACTAATTTCCCTCTCTGTCAGAGTACTCTGGATAATGGTCAGCACTGACATCCTCTATCTAGATTTCATCTATGTCATTGAGCTCATCATCACTTGTAACTTCAAAAGTAGGAATCCTTGACAATCTCGTCTGGGTTGAGCCGGAACATCTCAGCAAGTTGTAATCAGTAAGGTCATGAATGATTTCTCCTTCTTCAGGAGTATAGCTTACAGACCTTCTGACTATCCCTTGCAAATCAAGAATCATTGTAAGTTGAGACTTGATTGCTGAAGGGGAGTACCATCATACTCATCTTGTTGAGATGATTGATTTGCTTGATTTAAACATGTAACACATCAATTGTTAGTAATTAATCAAGACAATCAAACATTTGATAAAGATATATAAACATTAATTACATAATATTAATACAAGATTCAAGTACAAAGCTTCACAAATACATAAACTTCTAAGCATTACTTTTGTCTTGTATGGCTGGCTTCTCAACAGATGGGGAAGAATATGAGGCTCCTTGGTCTTCATTTCTCTTTGTACGTCTCTCTTGACCCTGAGCTGAGGCAGATGCAGCTGCATCTCCTTCTTCATCATCATCATCATTCTGCCTTCCCCATGTCCCTTCATCTTCACTGGCCTCATCATCATCACTATCGTCATCCTCTTCATCAACGTCATCATCATCATCCCATTCTCTGATCTTGAGGGACGCATCTTTAGATCCCTTTAATTGAGCATGATAGTCTTGTTAGAGGCCTCCAACTCCTCTATTCTCTTTGCTGATTGGACGTTATGCTCCTAGAGTTGGGCAATTTGCTGAGCTTGTTGTGAGATCTGCTATGCTTGGGTAGCATTTAGCTCCACAAGCTGACGTAGTTGAGAGCAGCCTGCTCTTCATCAGCAGCTAACAGCTTACGGTTAAGTGCTGCCAGCTGTTGCTCACCCCAATGGAGGGTAGAGATGGTCCTGTGGTGAATGTCAAGTGGATGATGGTCCGGCTTGGTGGCTAGTGGTAGTAGTGGTGGCTGTGGTGAATATGGGTGGTGGTATATGAGTGGGTGGTGAAAGTAGGCTGTAGTGGTGGTGGATGGGAGTGAGGTAGTGAAAGGTGGTGTGGTAGTGGTGGTGGTGGTGGTAGTTGTGGTAGATGTGGATTGGTGGTGGTGGCTATAGTGAGGGCAGTGGGAGTGGATGTGTTCAGTGTGAACCTTGGCCTCTTCCCCTTTTTGCCATAGGGTTGAGCCCTCCTCTTTCTCCTCGAGCCCTTGGACACAATGGCTCCCCTTGGCTGCTGGGCTGGTCTGGGGTGTAAGATGGATCAGTAGCAGCCTCCCCAAACTCACCCTGGTGTCCACCTACCTCCCTAATCCCTCGCTAAGTGGCAACCACCCTGGTGCCCACCGTCCGAACTAACGGCTCCTCATCAGACTCCTCCTTCTCCTCATCAGGATGGAAGTCCTAGTGGAATCATGTCGTATCAGCTCCTCCATGGGTAGATGGTGGAGATGTAGCCTCTGTGCTAGTGGCCCTAGATTGGGTGGGGCCAGTATCTCCACCATCACCACTATTATCATCATCAGAATCGTCGAATGGGAGCACAATCAGCTCAGAATCTGAGTCACTATCATCGTGACGCCACTTTCTCTTTGCTGGTGCCATGTAGTCCTCTCGGGCCAAATGCCCAAACAACCTCCTTACAGGGGGCTTCACCTATTTTCCCCTGTATACCTTCATCCGCCCTAGGGTGGTATCATCCATCACCTCTAATGTAACGGCATCCTCTCTCTCCTTGGGCAGCAAAGGAAGCTTATGGTCGATGATCATCTGTATGAATCATGGGTACATGTAGAAGCCTTCCTTGCCTTTGGCCTCTATGTTCTCCACTAAGTAGGTGAAGATCATCCTCGAAAAGCTAAATGGGTGGTTCAACACCAGAGCTATATAGGCGTTCTGGATCTGGTCTGATAGCTCATCAAATCTGCCCTTCCTCGAGGCTTTACACTTCAGCAGCACATGGGCTAAGTATTTAAACTGGGGGCACAGGTTACTCTTGTTGAGTACACCTACATGTATGTCCCCCGAGTACTTAGCCCGAAGAAAAGATCCTCGAACTGTCAAGGGATGCAGTCTGGTAGGGCAAGCGCCATCGTCTCCCAACTCTAAGACCGTCCTTAGGTCCTCCTCACTGATGTCAATGTCCCGACCAAAGATGGAACTCCGAATCCAATGAGGCTCCGATGACCTATCTACAACAGCGCTTTCCTAGAAAGCCTACTGTATCGACCTGTGTGGGGTGCATGGAATGGAGATAGCTCTGAAGATCCTCGATCTCCATAGAAATGAAACAATGCCCGCAAACTCAGACGCGTTCTGGGATGTCATGTCTAGATGAGCACATATGTTGTGCTTTGTGCTCATCGTCCGCCGATCGCCATGCTGTGTAACACAAGATAGATAAACATTAGAGTGTGTGTAACTAAATTACATTTGAATTTATTGGACTTGAATTCTTCTGTTCTGGTGTGCGAATGGACAGTGCGACTGAGTCTGAGTCGTGCGATTGAGCAAGCGATTGGGCTTAGTCGTATGTTGTCCCAGGCGGTTGACACAGTCGTGCAACTGAACTCAAATGCATGGTATAGTCATGCGATTGTGCCATTCGCCCAGCTCAGTCGTGCAATTGTGCCATTCACCCAGCTCAGTCGTGCGATTGAAGTTCATCAGTAAGTCCATTCGCATGACAGTCTGTGTTTCCATTCAAATTCAAATCTTGAGCAAAACTTGATGTTAGACGTTGTGGTTTGGATCATTAGACTCGCAATCATTCCAATTAACATCTAACACATTTTAAGTTAGCGATTTAGTTAGTTTTAAAGGTTTATTTTGTGAACTAAGTGTTGGTTCTTATTAGGGCTCAAATTGCATCGATTTAGGGCACGATTTGATAAACAGTTGAGTGGATAGCACCGCACATTACCTGTATAATCAAAAGAGATCGTAGAAGCAACAGTAATCAGTCTATAACAGCAAATCAAGATTTTGGTAGCGTAACGGTACAATCGTGCGATTTAGGGGTGATTGGGAGTGATGAATGACTACGAACGACTCCCCCACTATTTATACTAGGGTTTCCTTCAGTCGTGCGACTGAACCTATTCGCCCTCTTGATTCGTGCGACTGAGGCTCAGTCGTGTGACTGGCACAGTCGGTCACCTTCAGTCGTACAAGTAGGTTTCAGTAGTACGACTTCATTTGGTCACCTCCATTCGTGCGATTGCTTCATTCTGATGATCCAAACATATAGTTTGACTCATGCTTATGGTCCAATCGCATGTCTGGTCCATACGTGTGGTTTAGTCGTGCGATTGGGCTCATACATATGGTCCAATCGTATGACTGGTCCATACTCATGGTCCAGTCGTGCAAATGGATCATACTTATGAGTTTGACCTTATGACCATTCATACACTTAGCCCTTTTTCTTATTGATAAGACATTTTGACCATTGATCATCTCAGACATGACCATTTTAACTTAGAAAACTGTTGATCACCTCAGACGTGATCCATTTAACAACAAAAACTTTGTCACCTCAGACGTGACCCTTTAACATTTGAAAACCCCATTGGTCACCTTAGACATGACGTTTTTAGTGAGTGAATCCCAGATTGACTTCCAATGCGTAGTCCAACATTTAACTACTAAGTTAACTGAAATTAACTAAATTAAACATCTAGAAATAAACAAAACTAAAACATATTTTTGTATTTTTGTGTGAGGTTGAAATCCTAAGATAAGTATCTACCGGATTTTTCTTACTGGACAATATAGCATCAAGTTACTTTGATCATAACTAGAACGATTCATTATGGAATCATACAGGTTTATCAAATCATTTGGGACATTTTACCAAGGCCTTTTGATGCTAGATTCTTGTTTTCATCGAGATTCATTAGCAAGTTTAGAAAATCATACTAGAGATACAAGATGCACACAGTGATTTTGACTTTCAAGAGTTGCAACTCACGATGATTGTCAGTATACTTGTCCTCTTAAATCCATACACAGATTTTTGACACACATTGGTGATGATTTAAGGTTTAATTATTTCAACAAGCATTTGTGGATCCCATGCTTATATGGTAATCAACACTCCTTATGAGATTTTTGAGTGGTCTACGGGTATTATACAAGAAGAAACTATTCTAGAGCTTCCACACAGCAGAGAGGAACAAACAACAATGAATTCTAGAATATTTAGGTTATGCTTATCCTCAGGTCAGTGCCACCGCACAGTAGAGAGGCACACAACCTATCTTCTTGTTTGAGCAATTATATTCTTTTTGCACAGATCGCACCAACAACATAGGTTATTAGCTTGATTACTTTTTTGCATTTTTCATGTGCTTTGCTCCTTTTTATGGTCATCCGCACACATTTGTGGCGTTTATTTTGCACGTCACCCTTATTGGAACTTCGTTGATTGTGTTAACCAGGGATAAGATGATAACCCACAGCTTTTGAACAACTTAGTTTGAGCTTGAAATCACCAATTAGGTCTAATCATCTATTGTGTTGAATTTACCGACACATCATGTAGTGGTCTAGCAACCCCTAGGTCTACTTTCTCCGTGTTATCATTTTTCCTTTTATGTTGCTTAGATTTCTCAGACTTATACATCAAATTTTGCATCTTAATCAATTACACTCTTTTAAAGTCCCAAACTCTTTGTTCCTGTGTACTATCATTTTCTGTAAACACTGAATCAGTATCACAGATACGATCTTATTTCTATTAGCTAGACTGTCTTCCTCCCTTATTTTTTTAAATACTGAAATTAAAACAACTAATTTAATATTAATTTAACCTATTCTCCCCCTAAAATTCTAAAACCGAAAATGTTTTCACGTTTTTGGATTTTCATAGACGAAGAATTAGGAACAGTAAAATAAAATAAAATAAATCAAAAAGAAAAATTAAAATGAAATGGACTCTATGCGTCGGACGAGGTACTGTCATCTTTTGGAATCACTTCACATTTTTTTTAACGTCGTTGACCTCTAACAGATATAAAAATCTTGGTTTATCAAAAGCTTTTGTGTAGAGGTCAGCGCGTTGAAAGTGCATATTAATTTTAACAACATCGATTAAATTCTTTTCAAAACAATCACGTATAAAGTGATATTTAATTCCGATGTGTTTTGTCTTAGTATGTTGGACAGGATTTTTAGTACCGGCTATAGCAGCGGAATTATCAACAAATATGGGAGTGTTAGAGAATTTCAAACCAAAGTCCCGTATTTGCAGTTGAATCCAGATGATTTGTGAACAGCAACTTGCAGCAGCAACGTATTCAGCTTCACAAGTTGACAGAGCAACTGATGTCTGCTTCTTACACTTCCATGTGACTAATCTTCACAAAGAATTGACATCCTGTTGATGTTGACTTGTAGTTCATTTTGCAGCCGCCATAATTCGAGTCACTGTATGTTGTAAGCTCAAAGTCATTGTCATGAGGATACTACAACCCAAGTGTTGGCATACCCTTCAGATAACAAAATATCCTTTTGACTCCTATGAGATGGTTGACTTTCGGTTTCGCCTGATATCTGGAGCAGAGACACGTCGCGTACATGATATCAGGTCTTGAGGCAGTGAGGTACATGAGGGATCCGATCATTCCTCGCTACATGGTGGCATCCACCAGATCACCAATTTCATCGGGTGCTACGTCGTGGTTTTAGCAAGTGGAGTCCTAGCAGCCGAAGCATTCTCCATATCGAACCGACTTAGGATATCACTTACATACTTGGTCTGATGTAAAAATATGCCCTTTAGTGTCTAATCCACCTGTAACCCAAGAAAGAACTTCATCTCTCCCATGGCACACATCTCAATTCAGCTTTCATTACCGCTTCAAATTCTTTACATAGTTCTTTGTTCTTGGAACCGAAGATTATGTCATCAACATAAATTTGAACAAGCAGTAAGTCACCATCCTTTTCTTTGATGAACAGTGTACAATCAATTACTCCTCTGCGAAAGCCGTGGTTTCACAAGATGAGTTGACAGTTTTTCATACCATGCTCTTGGGGCTTGGTGGAGCCCATAGAGAGCCTTGTCTAGTTTGTAAACTCTATCCTGATGATACGGATCCTCAAATCCTTCGGGTTGACTAACGTACACTGTCTCCCAGATTTCACCATGAAGAAATGCACTCTTTAAATCTAGTTGATAAACTTTAATCTTCATGTAAGATGCATAGGCTAGGAAGATACGGATTGCTTCCATTCTTACCACAGTTGCAAAGACTTCATTGTAATCAATACCCTTGACTTGTCGAAATCCTTGAACTACAAGTCAAGCCTTGTTTCTTATTATGACCCCTTGGTCATCTTTCTTGCATTTCCGGACCCATTTGGTGCCAAGAGCTTAGCACATTTAGGTCTATCCACCGTGTCCATACACCTAACTTCTTGAATTTAAGAAGTTCTTCTTGCATGGCACTCACCCATGCCTCGTCGTTTAGGGCTTCACTAACATATTTTCGCTCAAATTGAGAGACAAAACATCGATATGCACCATCATGAAGATACTCCTTTTCTATTACCGAGGCATAATCAGCTGAGTATAGCTTATTTCTTGTCTGAACTTCTGATCTTACATCCCCAATGACATTTTCCAGAGGATGATAAACATTTAAGCGTGATCCAGGAGTAGTGGGAACAACTACCTCATTATCTAGGTTGTGAACCCCCGGTTCAGTATCTGAGGCAGTGGGAGTGTGAGGTTCCTAAGTGTCAGAGGCATCAACATCAGATGCTTGTGTACTTGAAGTAGTAGGAACCTGTTCCTCCTGATCCACCTGATCATTCTCCACGTCTTCATCATCAGAGGAAGAGTCACTTACTTCCAGTGCCCCCCTTAATGACTGGAAGACTCACCTTGTGAACATAATGTTGTTGAGTCTTGTGACAGTGTGTTTAAGACATCATACATCATTTTGGTTGCTAACTCATCTTCAGGAGGGGAGAAGATGTTGAAGGACTTAAAGAATCCATCATAATCAAAGAAGAATATGGGTCCTTTTCCAGTAAGGGGTGATGTATCTCTGAACATCAACGTTGCCCCACACTTCTACTTGACCCGTTGAGTTGTTGTAAACTCTCTTATTTGGTATGTTGTATCCTAGAAAAATTCTTTCTTCAGCCTTCTCGTTGAACTTCCCTGACTGAGTTTTCTTCAGAAGAGTACGTGGTGCTCCAAACGGTTCGAGGTACTCTAGATTAGGTTTACGTCATTGCAGTAACTCGTACACATTTAACCATGATGCTTGACCACCAGACTCGATTTAGGGTGTAACATGCATTGGCAACTGCCTCATTCCAGAATTGAATGGGCAGTTTCGAGTCTGTTAGCATTGTCCGGGCTGTCTCTATCAAGCTGCAATTCTTTCTCTTAGCAACTCCATTCATTTGAGGAGTGTAGGCAGATGTGAACTGGTGTATAATTCCTTTTTCTTTACAGAATGCCTCCATCCATTGGTTCTTGAACTCGATATTGTTGTCTGAGCGAACTTGTCGTACATTCAGCTTGTAGAGTGACTCCAATGTAGTTACCAGCTCTTTGAATGATTCAAATGTCTCTGATTTGGATTTTAGAAACATCACCCAAGAGAATCTTGAGTAATCATCCGTAATTACATAGTAGTACAAGTCACCAGCAATGCTCCTCGTACTGACTGGACCAAACAGATCCATGTGAAGAAGCTCAAAAGGCAACTCAATGGAATTAACTTTCTTAGCCTTATGAACTTTCTTGGTTTGTTTTCCTTTCCTAGAAGTGACACAAAAATCCGGTAATTGGAAGTTCATAATGTTTACTCCACGCACTAGATCATTCTGGATCAAGTGATTCATCTTCCGGGGATTTATGTGTCCCATTCTCTTATGCCAGGAGATGGAATCTTTCTTTGTTGCCTTTGACAAGAAGCATTGTACTTAATGATTAGTTGTGGAGGCCTTTGATAGATCCAAGACATATAGATCGTTATATCTTGAAGCTGACATTAAGACTTGATCCTCCGGAATTACATAATCCTTCTTCAACACATAGCACTTCTTGTTGTCAAAGACGACCTTAAAGCCTTTGTCACAGATTTAGGATACAGAAAGTAAGTTATTTTGAAGTTGTTGAACATAGTTTACCTTATCAAACTTCACTTTCTGGTTTCCCACTTCCCCTTGAGCTGTGATGTAACCTCCTTTATTTCCAGCAAATGAAACATGTCCACCTTTAATTTGTTTGATGTTTGAAAGGAGAGACAGATTTCCAGTCATATGCCTTGATGCTCCATTATCAACTATCCAGGTATTTGTAGAAGCACTATAGTGGACACCCTGCACAGTTAAATGAAATGATTAGTTTAGGTTAGGGACCCAAGCCTTAACTGGCTTGGGTGACCCAGAGGCATCACACATCATAAATTCTACCCACTGTCCATTTGAGGGTGAGGGTAGATCTATTTTCTTCTTGTTCTCATTATCGAACACTGTACTTGATTTTCTTTCCATAGGCCAGTTTTGTGTAAGGCTTGTTTGTGATAAACAGACGACTGGCTTACAGTTTGAACTTTATGTTCACTAATCCTTTTTGGTGGAGTGATAGAACTCCTTTTGGAAGACCTTGGTTTAGGATCATGAACTTCAATTTTCTTTCTAGGTGTTTGACAATAAGGACAGTTAGAAGCAATGTGTCCATATTTTCCATAATTATAGCACGATCTACTTTCTACATGTTGGTAGAACGGTTTCTATGGGGAGGTGTGTGGCACATGTTTGACTTTAGTCTATTTGGGTTTTGCCACTTCTTATTTAGATGTTTTAGCTTCTTTAACAAAATTCATTTTTTGAACATTTTGAACATCTTTACCCTTTTGTTTATTTGGACTAAGACATGGTGCATGAGGTTGGTTAACTTGTTTGGTCTTTTTGGGTTCAGAATTTGACATGTTAGAACCTGACTTTACTTTAACATTCTCAAATTTGTCATCCAAATTAACAATGGCATTTTACCATGAGACTTTAAAGTGGCCTCCTTCTGTTTAGTGATAGATTCCAACGGTTTACTCGTGGAATCTGGATCACTAACTAGAGAAGTAGACACCACATGATCCTTAATAGGGTTGTTATTTACTGGTCTACATTTAGCATTTAACACTGTCTCATGTGGTGGTGGAACCACTTTTTATCCCAACCCCTCCCCATTGTTTCGTTCTCTCACTAAGTGTTGCACTATATGAGACGAACTTGTCCAACTGTACAGTTTTTGTTTTAATGAATTTACTTCGACTTCCAAAACTGCTTTTTCTTTCTTAGTTTCTTCTAGGGAGTTTAAATAGAACTTTATGTCATTTTCTTGGTTAAAAGCAACAACTTCGTTGACAGGATCAGTGATCACAAGTTTGATGTATCAGAATATAAAGCAGCGGAATACAAACACGAATTAGACAAATTGTAGCAAGCAATCGATATTTGTAAGCATTAAGATCGCATACGGTTATAGGGAGAGAATATGTATTTCTGATTTCTAGGAATGTTTATAGATGTAGAATATTTCTAATCGAATCAATCATTCATTCCATTCAATTACTCATTTCACTCAATGATTACAATAGGTTGTCACTCCTTATATAGAGTGCAACAGTCACTGCTGTTGTCACGGAAAGTGACAACTGGCAGATCCAATACAGAAATAATTATTCTACTGAAATGTTCACAACTACTGAGAACATATCAGCAAGTTAAGTACAAAATATAAAACTACTGAAACTACCGACGAACTGAACAAAAAAACTTCGTCGTTTTACAAAACTACTGAAACATAGAAATGTGATACCCAGGTCGAGTGTGATAGATGGGTACAATCATGCAAAGTTTTGAAATGCTTCTTAGTAAGCAATCTGCTTCAAATGTGAAGTTTGGCATTGGCTACAATCACACTGCTCCACCTACAGATTTTACCCCAAGAGCAGAGGTAGAATCTGATGGTGAGAGTGATAACCAATCCATCAAATCATGTGATCTACCTTCTGATACAGCACAATCAGAGTAGCAGTCAGCATCAAGTCCTCCTTGAACCTATCAGCTGATGTTGATGGTCCAAATGCTGACATTCACATGATCAATAAGTTGATCAACTCAGGAGTTAATCCTGAAGGTCTTGAAAGGACTGGAGAGCAGGATTTAACACCTGAAGTTCAAACTTCAACTGCTGTCAGCACTGAAGAGAAGAAAACTGGCAGTAGAAAGAGTTTGAAGGCTACTAAAGAGGTTGTCAAGAAAGCAACCAATGCTTCCAAAGCATTGAAGAACAAGTCTTATGTTGCTTCACCATCTTTAGTTGATGATCAACCTAAGATGAAGAAGAAACCATGTGAAATATGTGGTTTGTTCAATCATCTTACAGATGATTGTTGGTACAAAAGAGGTTCCAAACTCAAACAAAAAGAAGAATTAATGAGAAAATGGTAAAAATGAGAACTGAGTTTGAGACCACATTTGTATCAGCAACATCAAATCCTGTAACCTTAAGTCCTTAAAGCAATCCAAAAAGGAAGGAGTTAAACAGGTGACAGCTGAGGGTGCTCAAAAGAAGAAGGTGCAACATAGGACCTTATCTAACTCCACTAGCAATGTGTCTGATGAGCTGAAAGCTTTATCACAAAATCAGACACAGCTGGTGATGATGGTACAACATCTGTTGGGTCGAGTTAACCAACTAGATTCTCCTATGTTGAAACCACAGAAAAGGAGGTCTAAGCCAAAGGACTCCTCTTTTACACCATCTCCTCTTCTCAGGCTGTGTTACAAATAAACATGTTAGTTTACCATCTATTGATGAGACCAGGCCCAAAACCAAAAAGGTTTGGGTCTCTAAAACTAACTGATTGTTTATTATTGCAGGGTTCTTCAACATGCCAAAGTAGCATCTGGTATGTAGACAGTGGGGGATCTATGCACATGACTGGGAACATCTCTCTTCTTCATGACTACTCTCAAGGAAAGAAGGGATTGTCTCTTTTGGCAATGATGCTAGGGGTTACATCATCGGTAAGGGCTTTGTCTCCAATGGAGAAATCAAATTTGATGATGTTAATCATGTGGAAAATCTCAAGTACAACCTCTTGAGTGTCAGTCAAATGTGTGATAAAGGCCATGTTGCCCTTTTCACAAGTCAAAACTGTAGGATTCTGTCATCCAAAGTTTTGCACTTGATTGACAAGGTGTTGGATGATCACACTCTCCTGAAAGCCAACAGGACAGGAAGAGTGTATGCCTTAGATCTCTCTAAGAAGATAGATCTCAAAGGCAATCCTTGCCTATTTTCCAAAGCCTCTTTTCAAGAATCTAAATGTGGCACAGGAGGCTTGGTCATGTCAATCTCAAAAACATGAATCAGCTTAGCCACATAGTTTAGTCAGAGGCTTAACAATAAAGGAGTTCCACTGTGATGAAACATGCACTGCTTGTTTAAAAGGAAAACAGCACAAGGTCTCATTTCCTCCTATTGAAGTGTCCAAGTCCACTGCCTGCTTGCAATTACTGCATATGGATCTATTTGTCCTGTGAGAGTAATGAGCATGGCAAAGAAGAAATACTGTCTGGTAATTGTGGATGATTACTCCAGATTTGTATGGACTTTCTTTCTACATTCAAAGGATGAGGCTGCTCAGAAGATTATCCACTTTGTGCTGTACATTGAGAAGCAGTATTCCCTTCCAGTCAAGTGTATTAGGAGTGATAATGGAACTGAGTTCAGAAATCATACACTTGATGACTTCTATCTTTCAAAGGGAATCAAAAGGCAGTTCAGCATTCCAAGGACTCCAGAACAAAATGGAGTAGTGGAGAGAAAGAACAGGACCCTCATTGAAGCTGCAAGGTCCATGCTGGCTGACTCAGGTTTGCCATTGACCTTTTGGGCCGAAGCTGTCAACACAGCTTGTTATGTGCAAAATAGAGTTTTAGTAAATCAGAGGTTGATGAAGACTCCATATGAAGTTCTCCATCATTTGGCTCCTCTTGATTTCATTTTTCAAAGCATTTGGGTGTCCCTGTTTCATTCTCAACACAAAGGATCAACTCCACAAATTTGATCCTAAGGTGGATGCAGGATACTTTGTTGGTTATTCATCTACTTGCAAGGCATACAGAGTCTTCAACTGCAGAACAAAGATGGTTGAAGAAACTTTACATGTTAAGTTTAATGAATCTCCAAAGGACAAGATTCCACAAAGTCCTGTGGAGTTATTTGATTTGGACATACTGCAATATGTTCCTTATCAAACTCCTGCTGTTGCTCCTGTCACAGTTCACCACCTGGTGGTACTGCTGATGATGATGATGATTGCAGTACTCACCTCTTCAGGTTTAGTGATCAGCTGCCTGACTCAACTAGACCTGATGTTCCTGTAGCGCCAGTAGCCATCACCATCCACAACAAATGCTGATGAGATTTCTTCGAATTCAACTTCCTTTGAATTACCATCCACTGATTGGTTTCAAGGAAATGATTCACCATCACCATCTGTTGCTGCTGAACCGGCTACAAACACTTGCACAGATCTCATTGTGTATCAAGATCTGAAGAATCACCCTATGTCTCAAATCATTGGTGATATCACTGCTGGAGTATCAACAAGAAGTCAATTGTCAAATTTCTGCTTCTATGCTCTCTTCATCAGTCAGCAAGAGCCAAAGAATTATCACATTGCTTTAAAGGACAATGGATGGGTTGATGCCATGCAGCTTGAGCTTCTTCAGTTCAAGAAACAGCAAGTGTGGGAACTGGTTCCTCTACCTCCAGGTAAGTGTGCAATAGGCACTAAATGGGTGTTTAGGAACAAAACTGATGAAAATGGGCTTATTGTAAGAACAAGGCCAGACTGGTTGTTCAGGGGTTTGCACAAGAAGAAGGTATTGATTATGATGAAACCTTTGCCCCTGTAGCCAGACTGGAAGCAATTCGATTGTTTTTAGCTTATGCTGCTTATCAAAAACTTAAAGTCTTTCAAATGGATGTCAAAAGTGCATTTTTGTATGGAAAAGTTAAAGAAGAGGTTATGTATGTCAACCTCCAGGCTTTGAGGACAATAAACATCCTAATTGGGTGTATAAGCTTGATAAAGCTCTTTATGGGTTAAAACAAGCTCCCAGAGCCTGGTATGAGACTTTATCAAACTTTCTTCTGGAAAACAATTTCACTAGAGGCTCCATAGACAAGACTTTATTCATTAAGAAAGCTGGGCAGCATAATCTACTTGTTCAAATTTATGTAGATGATATCATTTTTGCATCCTCTGATCCAAAGTTGTGTGATGCCTTTACAAAGTTGATGCAACAGAAGTTTGAAATGAGTGCCATGGGAGAATTACAGTTCTTTCTGGGGTTGCAAATCAAACAAAAGGCTGATGGAATTTTTATTCATCAATCCAAATATACAAAAGATCTTTTGCAAAAGTTTGATTTACAAAACTGTAAGCCCTGTTCTACTCCCATGAGCAGCACCACACAACTGGACTCAGATCAGAAAGGTAAAGTGGTTGATGAAACACTTTACAGATGTTGATTGGGTCCTTGATGTATTTAACAGCTTCTAGACCAGATATTATGTTTGCTACATGTGTTTGTGCTAGATTTCAGGCTGCACCTAAAGATTCTCATCTGATTGCAGTCAAGAGGATCTTTAGATATCTGCAAGGCACTCCATCTCTAGGTTTATGGTATTCTACCGGACATTCTGGTAAATTAGTTGCTTTTTCTGACAGTGACTATGCAGGGTGTAAGTTGACCAGGAAATCAACGTCTGGTGGATGTCAATTCCTAGGCAACTGCTTGATTTCTTGGCAGAGCAAGAAACAGACCTCAGTTGCTACATCCACTGCGGAAGCAGAGTACATTGCTGCTGCAAGCTGTACATCTCAGGTACTCTGGCTTCAAAACCAACTTTTGGATTATGGCATTACAGAGACTAAGACTCCATTGTTAATGGATAGTGCTTCAGCTCTTTGCATTGTCAAAAATCCAGTCCAGCACTCTAGGACCAAACATATAGAGATCAGACATCATTTTATAAGGGATTGTTTTGAAAAAGGTCTGATTGATCCTAAGTTTGTGCCGTGCTGATGAGCTTGCAGACATTTTTACTAAGCCTTTGGATAGTTCAACTTTCCAAAACCTGGTGTTAAGGCTTGGTATGCTGCAGCTAGAATAGGTGACAACTACTGATGATCTCAGTAATTCATACTGATGATCATGAGTACCTGTCACATATAAGTACTGATGAGCTCTTTTAACCTCAGTAGTTTTTATAACTACTGAAGGCTAAATGTCTCACAAGTACTGAAGTACTTCATCTGTTCGAAACTACTGATATAGTTACAACTACTGATGCAGTCATAACTACTGCAATCAGTAAAAACAGATAAGTACTGATGTCCTATGAAACAACTGAAATCAGCCATAAAGACTGATGAATGTGTTGAGGACAGTTTGAAACAGCTGAAAAGCTAAGAATTGACGAAAACAGCTGAAGAGAACTTTCTCTTCAGTCGTTTGTACAACTGTTGTTTCATTTTAAACAACTGAAGCAAAACCACGTCTTCAGTAGTTTTATAACTACTGATGACTAATACCAAGTCTTCAGTTGTTTACAACAGCTGATGACAAAACCACTATCTTCAGTAGTTTCATAACTACTGATGACAAACACCATGTCCTCAGTTGTTTCAATCATCTGAAGTCAAAACCACGGTCTTCAGTAGTTTTCTAAACTACTGATGCCTAACACCACGACTTCAGCTGTTTCAACGTCTGAAAGGATAATACCATGTCAACGGTCGTTTAAAACTACTGATGACTAACACCACATCCTTCAGTTGTTTCCTCACCCGTACCCTATAATACCCCTAACCTTAGCTCTCATTGCTTCATCTTCTTCAAACCTAACGTTCCTCTCCAAAACTTCCTCTCCATGGCGTCTATGCAAATTAAACCGCGACACAACTGTGTTGCCTACCTCACAAAATCGCCGATCTGGACTAAGTTCGATACTGCTATCGATCTTATGGTTCAGTCCCAATACAACAAGGCATTCCTTCTGAACCCCGTCTTACATGCCGAATCCTTGAACCAATTTTGGATGAATGTTACTGTTACAACTGAGGAGAGCAACACACGATCCCTCCGGTCAGTCGTCGACAACAACGAAGTAGTCATTACTCCTGCAACAATCCGTAAAATTCTTCAACTGAGTGATGCTACCTCTCCTGCTGGATACGAAGGGCACCATAGATCTATCATTTGCTCAGCATGGATATCAAGGTGATCTCAGTGCCACCACCATCATGAAGAAACACTTTAATGATGCTGAGCGCCTGATTTTTCACATGGTCAATGTATGTTTGGCCCTAAGACGTCGTCTTGGGATCAAATGTCCACCAAATGGCAGCAGGTAATGTATTCTATCCTTGAGCAACAACCACTGAACTTTTCAGAATTAATATTTTCAGAGCTCAAAGATATGGCTCAAAAACTAACTGCCAACCGTTGGATACTCTATCCACGGTTCATAATGGCCATTATTATAGACCAGCTTAATGCTGAGGGACTTGTTGGCTTGGGAGTCCCTGCTACGGCTGTTCTGCCAGAAGTATACTCCCGGCACAACTCTGACCGGACACTCAAACTGGCTGCCAAGCTGCAAAAAACCCACGCAGCGGGAACCCACAGCCACCACCTCCAAATCCAATGTCCCCACCAAACCCACCAAAAAGAAACCCAAAATGGCTACTCAGGGAATTGAGTCCCCTGAGGATGCTCCTGCACCACAAACGCAGGATATATCCACTAGTCCAAACCCCCTAGTGGATACAATGACTCTTCCAGCCACAGCCGCTCAGGCTTCTCTCAACAGGAGCCTGCAGCAACCCAAGGGGCACCTACTTATCTGGGATCTTCCTCACTTGAGGAGATTGCCACTGAAGAGCACCATCCACCCCAGGTGCACATGCTTCTACCCCCTTACCCCAAACAACCGCCCCTCACAGCCCAACTTTAATAGTTGCACAAGTGCTGACTCAATTGCACTCCTCACCCCCTCCCCAGAAACCACTTACTACTGGGAATCCTCTACAATTGAGGGGGAGGAACACAGTGCACCTGAGAACCCACAGCACAAGGGTTCCCAATTCTATCTCCTGGTGTAGACAAGGAGCTTAGAATATCTAGTGAGGCTGCCACCTCCTCTGACTCAGCACATGACCAGAGTGAGGCTGGTAACATTGCTAAGACCTCCCTAGAGGCAACAGCTGATGATGGACATTGTCCTGAGGCTGGAAGTCCCCAGTACCAAGCACAAGGGGCACATGCACCAACTGGTCTACACCCAGTGCATGTAAATCCTGCTCCAAGCAGGAGGTCAGGTGATTCAGTATCAACTGATGATGACCTGAGCTTCTTCTATGATGTAGTTGCTCAAAACACCATTCTAGAGGATGAGGTTAGCAGACTCAAAGAGCTGCTGGCCAAGATGTCTCAGGATGCAAGTCCATCTGCCACCATCATACACCCACAGATGGCACCTTCCCTTGAAGGTTTCCAAACACAGAGCCACCCCAAAATCAACCACCTGCCTCTGCTTCAGGCCCTACTTCTCAGGAACAGAACCCTCCTGAGCAAATAGGTGCTGCACTCCAAAATTCCCTTCTCTCATCACCCCAATAATCACTGATATAGTGATCAAAGCCCTTGATGAGAGGCTTTCCTCAACATTACAGCCCTTGGTTGATGCTGCTGTCCAAAAGACTCTTTCTGCGGTACCACCCCTTCCTCCAATGCAACCAAAAAGGGGGAGAGTACTGCAGTGAAAGAAAGGAAGAGGAAAAGATCGAGGGAAAGGAAGAGAAGCAAGTCCAGAGGAGGAAAAAGAAAAGCAACCTCTGCTCACGTACAAGCGAAAGAGAAGTGCTGATGATCACACTGCTGAAGACAAATCCTTGGAGGAGCTGGTCAAAGAAGCTGACACCACACACAGCCGCTCCATGGATAAAATAATTGAACAACTCTTCAGGCAGGGGTTGACACAGCCACACTAGATAGTGAGATCAGAAGGTTAGAAGTACAAGAGATACAACCCGATGGGCAGGGTATGATGCTCTTGAGAAAGAGAGGTTGGAAATAATGATTCGCTTTATTGCAAAATACTTGGGAAGATCATTAATGGAGATCCGCGCATGGTCCAGGGACAGCATTCTGGCTATAGCCACCAGAATCTGTCTGTCTGAGCAATTCAACAAAGGGATTATTGTGGAAGCCCTTGATGAGGCTGGGGCTGGCAAAAGGTTAGAGATGGCTAAACTCACAAAGGCGAAAAAACTACAAGGATGCTAGATCAACCTTCCCTTCCACCCACTCAAACAGATCCTATCCCTCAAATCTCCCAACCAACCTCTAAGCCAAAATCCAAACATCCTCTTTCTTCAAAACCAATCCCTTCACCAACCCAACCATCATCCAGTGATGTACCCGAAGGAGGAGAAGGGTGCTGAGGATGGAAGAAGAAGAAGAAGAAGAGGATGAAGATGATAGTCTGCCACTCTCTGCTGTTCTGAAGCTACCAAACCCCGAAGTCAATCCATGATCACACCTGACTCTCAAAGGGAAATGGTCAGAGTCAAGATAGAAGAAGAAGAACAGCAGAAACAGCACGATGAGCAACTGTTGAAGATGGTTGACAAGGAATTTCCTCAGTCATCATCTATTCAAGCCATGAAAGGGCATGCTCAAAGGCTGTACACTCTCAGGCACACCTTTCAGTATCAGAAGGAGAGAGTGAGAGTATGGCCAGACCCCAGGGTGAGTTCTAGAATCCATAAAAGAACTATCCCACACAGATACAACGGCCAAGTACGAAAAACAATAGAATCTACCATCATGTTGGCCGTTGTAGTCTCACCTTGGGAAATCATTGATGAATTCAAGAAAGCTCACCAAGCAAAGAAGACACCTCAAGCCTTACTAGAAAACAAGATGATTAAGAAGGGGTTGTTATATAAAAAGCTTGAAGACATCCAAAAGAATGAGCTCCAGTTACTCCTTGAAGGCAACCATCCTGATGAATTTGTATATAGGGAGGTAACTACGGTGGAGCTGAAAAATGGCAGGACCATGAGGTACTTATCAGAGTACTATGGTCCAGAGTTCTTCTTCGAGGAGGAGGAGCAGAAGACTCTCTCAAGAGGAACAAGTTGTTCTCCTTGAGGCCTATGTTCGTGAGTCATACAGACTCATTATGGGGAAGTAAATCTCATGATGGGATAACAACTCTGTGTCCATCCCAAAACAGAGTTCCCATTCATACTCTGCCAAACAAATATTTGAGATTTCTTCCCAGGCCGGAGCTTACATGGGTCATCTTCTCTACTGATCAAGAAGGAAAAAGACCAACATTTTGCCATCAATAAATGGGAGTATAAATAAGTTAGAGGTTTTGGCTGCATTGGTTCAGGGGGAGTTTGTTGGACCAAAAGAACCAATGAGCCAAGATCAGAAAACCTCTAAGTCCCACACGGTATCACAACAACTGCTGAAAGCCTCATCAGTAGTTTGACAAGTGCTGAAGACTTCAACAGCTGAAGATCAAGTGCTGAAGACTTTAACAGCTGAAGAACCAAAGTGTTGAAGTACAACAGCTGAAGAACACAAGTGCTGAAGCTGAAAGACCAAAGTACTGAAGTACAACAGCTGAAGAGTTCACAAGTGCTGAAGATCAACAACTGATGTACAAAGTCTGAAGACAAAGACTGAAGACATCAGCTGATGATATCTACTGAAGTCATCAGCTGATGAAACACCTGAAGGTCAAAGTCTGAAGATAAAGTACTGAAGCCTCAGTAGTTTGTCACAACTGCTGAAGAGTACTTCTTCAGTAGTTGTGATATCAGTAGTTTATTTTCTATGTTTCAGTAGTTTTGTAAAACGACTGAAGAGTTTGTTCTTCAGTCGTTGTAGTTTCAGTAGTTTTATATTTTGTACTTAACTTGCTGATATGTTCTCAGTAGTTGTGAACATTTCAGTAGAATTAGTTATTTCTGTATTGGATCTGCCAGTTGTCACTTTCCGTGACAACAGCAGTGACTGTTGCACTCTATTAAGGAGTGACAACCTATTGTAATCATTGAGTGAAATGAGTAATTGAATGGAATGAATGATTGATCGATTAGAAATATTCTACATCTATAAACATTCCTAGAAATCAGAAATACATTCTCTCCCTATAACCGTATGCGATCTTAATGCTTACAAATATCGATTGCTTGCTACAATTTGTCTAATTCGTGTTTGTATTCCGCTGCTTTATATTCTGATACATCAAACTTGTGATCACTGATCCTGTCATTCGTTTTCCCTTAGTTTTTTATTTAACAGTTCTATTTTCTCTTTATAACTGTGCTCATTTTGTTTTAAAATCCGGTTGGCTTCTATGCACAGTTGTAAGTCATTTACTAAGCTATCATTGTGATCTGATAACCTAGCAAATTTTGAGTCTATTCTTTCTCTAAATTTATTACATTCATTACAAGCACTAATATCAAAAAGTTGGTCTGTGGTACTTACCTGTGAAGACTCGGTTGAAGCAGCCATCAGTGCAGAGTTTGACTTCTCAGATGCTGGAGATTCTGAACCTGTAGTTCTGAGATCCTCTTCATTCAGGTGAGTGACCACATTAGCAGTATCTTCATGGTCTGACATTACTAGTTCAACTGCTATATCACCTTCACTTGCAGTTTCATCATCCAAAACCTCAACATTTGCAATGTTTGACTCGCCCGGGGATACAAACCGAAAGGTCCAATCTTGACCTTCGACATCTTGTGCAATCAAAGCCTTAGGATATTTGCTTGATGATGCAGCTTCACTTGTGGGTTTGTCTTTACGGTTGAATGATGAGAAAGGATTACCGTTACCTGTCTTCTTGGGCTTCACACATTCATGTTTGAAGTGCCCCTTTTCTCCACAGTTAAAACAGGTAACTTTGATTTTGTCGAAACCAAAAGTTGTATCCTTTGTGGCTATCAAGTTCTGTCCAGTCTTCTTCACAAACTTCTTGGCTCTTCGAACAGCACTTGCCAACGCCCACATAATGTCCATTCTTTCCAATTCATTCTCGTCCACCTGCTCGTAATCCTCATCAGCCAGATGGCAATTTCTGATCTTTCCTGCAACTAGACCATCATAAGAATGAACAACCGCGGCTAAGAGGTCCATATGCTCCTTTGCAACCTCCACAGTGATATTCCCAAGATTCTCGGTCTTCAACTTTGTAGCGTTTGATTCATGTACTATATATTGGGTGCTAGATGACCCTGACGTTTCAGATCCTGAAGTAGAGGCTTGTGGAGGAGCTGTTGAACTTGACACAAATGCAGTTTGAAGTAGTGCTCCTGAGCTTTTTGAGGTGGAAGTTGAATTATACAGAGACAGGTTCTGATCGTAAGATCCTTTTTGTGACATGTACTTCATTCTCAGTTCCTCCTCCCTTAGTTTCAGGATGAAGTCGTTTATGTCTAATTTTGCCAGTAAATTGTTCAGTCTCAAATTAGACACAAACGAGTCCCACTTCTCAGGAAGACCATCGGCAAAGCTTGATACCTTATCTTCCACTAACGTTGCAACCCCATGAGTGTGAAACTCACTCATTAAATGGTATAATCGGTCTATGACATCATCCAAGCTCTCCTTACCCATCGATGAGAAGTTATCGAACTCCTTCTTCAAAGCTTTCGCCTTTAGAGCTTTTAACGATGCATTCCCGTCATATCGTTTTTCTAGAGCCTCCCATAATTTCTTCGCCTGTTATTCTCAGAAAATTAATGGAATATATCCTTAGGTATCGACTGAGTCAATAGAGCATACACCTTCTTCTCAGCATTGTACTTCACCTTCTGGCTATCAGTCATGCTACCTAGAGTAAGTTTGACGCCATCAGCACTAACCGGCATACTATAACCAGTTTCGATTGATTCCCACAGATTGGGATCAACACCATTTCGATAAATTTCAAACCTTTGCTTCCATTATGGGTATTCGTCTAACGTGATAAGCTTAGGCGGCTTATTGTGATTCCCAATCTCATTTTCCAGAAGTAACAGATTCTGGATACGCGAGTCCCAACCTGTAGCAAATGCCGAGTACTGATCTTCCATTTCTTTATACTTTGAGAGTTAGAACAAAATTGTTTCATTGGTGCGAATGGAGAGATGCGATTGGGTCAATCGTGCGGAAGGACTAATACGGATGAATCAATTGTGCGATTGAACCAATGCGGATGAGTCAATTGTGCGATTGAGCAAGTGTAGATGGACGATGCGAATGAGGTGTTCAGTCGTACGAATGGATGGGCGACGAAGTTCAATCGTGCGTATGGGAAGTGCGATTGAGTTCAGCCGTGTGATTGAGCCAATCGTGCGACTGAGGCTGCTGGATTTGAAAATTCGAGGGTTTTTTGTACTTTGACACAAAAATACGATTTTTTTCATGAACCCTAATCTGCCGTAAGCCGAAAAACGTGAACTTTTAGATCTGGAGCCGTCTAAAACACTGTTTTACTCGAAAAGATGGTGTTTTTGGATGAAACAAACATGATTTTTACACCAAAACGATCGAATCACACGCAAAATCAAGAGCCAAAGCTCTGATACCACTTGATAAGACCGTTTACGTACGGAGTACTAACTGATTTTGCACGTATACCAACTCAAATAGTGCGGAATCCTATTTGATTGGCGATCCAATCAGGGAGAACACAGTTCAGATCAATCTAACAGTTAATGAAACGTTACGAATGATTAGAACACGATCAACTGTGATCTATGAACTTGGAACAGGTTTTCTTGAGTCTCTGGACGGCTAGGGTACGATTATGTGCGTAGGTATTCGAATTGTTATGTTTTTCCACGAATTATGTGGTATTTATAGGTTAGGGTTTTCCATTCGTACAACTGAACCATTAGCATGGTTCAGTCGTGCGACTAAAGCATGCGATTGATCCATCCGCACGACTGAAGGTCTAGTCGTGCAACTGAGTCAATATTATGTCTCAATCATCCGACTAATCCAGTCTCCTGTTCAGTCGTGCGACTGGTCCATTAGCATGAAGTATTCATGCGTATGGTCCATTAGCATGGTCCATTCGCATGAGAACTTCATATGATTAAGTTTCAACATATTTCTCAATTATTATTGACTAAGAATTATGTACAACAACCACAACCTATATAGTTAGTTCACTATAAGTCATCACACAATAAATAATGAAATATTAAACATTATATGCATCAACCACACATTGCATTTCATTCATACCCATTCGATTACATATATGTAAGACATGATAGACATTTTACATTAAGCTCTTAAAGAATATCCATTTGTTGACTAAGAATTATGTGTATCAACAATCAATGGATCCATTTGTTGAACAATATCCATGTATTCAATATCATTTGAACTAAAGAATTTTAGATCAACAAAGCAAAACTAAAAATCAATAGAATGTCCATTTTCTGAAACAAAGGCACAATTGTCCTGGAAGGAACTTGATTGAGCCTGTTGAGACCTTGGTGTATCAGGAAAGGTGATATATGGCCTAGAAGAACAAGATGGATGCTGAGAATAAGTCAGGTACTATTGGCGCTTGGGAGTTCTTGAGCCTTCAACAACAAGTAGGGCATTGGTAGCAGGAAGGCTAGAGATTCTGCTCATTTGGTGACCTCTCTGAGTCTCCATCTCTACATGGTATCCATCAAGGATGCCGTAAAGTTAAGTCATTATGAGAGTGTTTAGGTTCTCTCTCCTCTTGATAGAGACACAATAGAAAGTCCGCTCTTGAGGAAGTGCACTCATGAATTTTCTTACCAGATCTCTCTTCTCAAGAGTCACTCCCACATACTGAAGTGATGAGATAAGGTCCATATACCTGAAGTATTGCCGAAGGGAGGGTCTCTCCAGCAACATAGGTGAAGTTCTCGAACTGTTGCTTTAGTGTATCTCTCTTGGACTCTTTGGACTCGGTGGAACCAGAAGACATCAATGTCAAAGCATCAAAATTTTATTCGGCTAACTACCAGTGCTCAAAGCCTACCATTATGGGTATGGTTGTAAGCAGTACAGTCATGGCTTTGTTATCGATGTCCATTCTCTTGAAGTTTTCATCTAAGTAGTCTTCAATAGCTTTCTCTATTATGGCACCATTACCAGTCGATGCTGCCACCTTTGACTTTTAAGGATCATGGGTGATTGATCTCCATATTTTGCCATCTTGATATCTAATGAAGCCTTTAATATGCTTGCACCAAGATTTGAAGTTTTCAAGGGTGATGATAGGAGCTTTAGTCATCGTTCCCATTTCAGATTTAGATGATTTCTGGTTGAGGGCCATTTTGAGTGAAATGAATTTATAAGTGATTAAACAAGGTGATTTAGGATGGTAATATCTCACAATCAAGAACCTAAGAATTGCAGATAAAAGTTGCAGGATCAGATTATAGTCACTCAACACAAGTATTCTCTCTAAAACTCACTAAGTCACACTCGAATGATGAAGCTAAATCCTCTAAGAGTTTATAATAATATACTAAGTAAACAAGACACAAGAAATGGTTTTCAAGATACTTGTATATGTTACTTCATAACTCAAAGTTTTACAAGAATCTTACAAGCATAATAAATGAGTTTACAATAAGAACTATATATACTACTATCTATAGCAGGATATACTTAGATTACCAGTTGAAAATTACTATTAAACAAATGCTACATTGCTAGTAGTAAGATATCTAAGATAAAATACTATCCTAGATAAGGTAGTCATGACAGGTCCATGACTTACCTTTTTGTCACCAACTAAAGTTGATAATTGTACTAACTGATAAAGAATAAATAGTAAATAAAGTATGGTCAACTATATTGGAGTGAGAAAACACCACATAGCGTATCAGAGGTTGCAGCGACTTTTCAAAATGACCATACTAATATCCATTGGTTCATAGTGGGTTCTTTCGAAGGTTAGCTGGCTTCGGAAGAACAAGTTCTTCCTAAGCCACTTATACTTCGGAAGAGTCTACTTCTTTTGAGATTTTTGCTGATCTTCGAGTCTTTATACTTTAAAAGTCTTTGTCTTTAAGTCTTCCAAGTGTTTGTATTCAGAAGATGGATTCATTTTGTCTTCGGAAGACGGAGTTTCTTCTTCGGAAGTTCTTCTACTTTAACTTTCGGAAGTGCAGCTTTGCCTTCGGAAGTCTTTGTCAATTGCCCCAAAAATTATTCTAAGTGTTGTTTTGGTTGCACCAGTCTTATTTGATCCAACAATGTGCTTTGGTGAGAAGCTTGATGAAACTAAAATCAATGAGATTGTGAAGATTCATTGTGGGTTGCTGTTGAATTTCACCCCCGGTAGGTTTTCAGTGCGCATCGTTGTTCTAATTTTGGAGAAAATTCTATAATGAAACCAGTGGAAGAAGTTTGAGAAATCGATAAGTGATAGAGATGAAGTCATTATTCCCCTAATCAAATCACAAATCAGATCCGATAATACGGTTAATTCGAAGCTCCGATCAGAAAACGATTGGATTGTCACTTACATTGACACACCGGTGAATCTACAGTTTCCGGAGGAAGAAGCCGATGATGTAAACGGTGGACGATTGATGTACAGTTTGGGATGAAGTGGTGAATGAACAATTAGGAATTTTAGGGCTTTTGTAGTTGTCAATGTCGTTTTAAAAGGAAGGTTAGAAGTAAAAGACATAACTGCCCATAATGTGAGAGGGTCGTGGGTCCCTTTTAAAATGAGAATTAAATGCAGTTAGGGGCGGGAAGCAGTTTGGAGAAATTATAATGAATTCAGGGAGGGTTTTGGCTATTTTTAAACTATTAGGATAAAATCATTAAAATGTTCAAAGCATAAGAAGCAAAACAGAAATTAACTCAAACAATAAACACTAAATAATAATCAAGGTTCATTATCTTCCATCAACCTCACTTAATGTTGATTTGAGTTGCATGCTATCTACGTCATATGATCCTTTTCAACATTTTTTCCCATTTGTTGTAAACATCTAATGATGTATATTTTGGTAAAGGTTTAAATACAAAGTATTCTAAAACATAAAAAAATTACATTTTGTGTTATTAGTAAATCACCATATTAAAAAAGACAGCGGTTAACATTAAACACCATGGGTAACATGATTAGTCAATGTCTAGCACTAGACTCGATGGTTAGCAACAGACACAGTTAGCTTCTTGATGATGATTACACAATAAACTAAAAAACGTAAAAAAATTACATTTTTAGTATTATGTTATCTGGAAATCATCAGTTTTAAAAAACATAATACATAACAAAATGGTGAACATTAGTCACAATGATCCGATACATATTACACAGTGACATGATATTACACAATCAATGAAGCATATTACAGAGTGAGCTAAATAACATGATAAAAACTCCATTTTTATGTATCAAAATTATAGGTGTTTTAAAAATTAAAAAATGCTTATTTTTATGGTGTATTTTTTTAATAAAATTATGTTGTATGTAAAAGTTACGAGCGTTTAAAAAATTTTGAAACTTGAAAATGTATTTGAGGCTAAAATGCTTGGTATGTCATTTAAAGTTTTTATTATTTACCATTATGTCATGTTATTTTCTTAGCATTTGGATCTAACATCTAATGGATGACAATCATTCTCATCCTTTTTAGTTTTTCTTCAATTTTTACAATAACCCTAAATGTATGTTTTTCTATTATGGAAAGCTTTATAGAATAGCAAGTAGTTTTAAGAGCGTTTTAATTAGATCACTTATATTTTTATTTGCTCCACTCAGTTCATTAATATTTTTATTTGTTTCAATCAGGTTACTAAAGTTTAACCAGTCATCCGATTAGGTCACTCATATTTTTTTTATTTTTTATATAACTCATAAATTTTTATAAATAACTCGGTTTGTTATATATATTATTAATTATTTAAATAATTTAATTTTTAAAAAAATATTTGTAATTTATGAATTACCTAATTGTAACAATCTTGAAATTTTAGTGACTTAATTGAAACAAAAAAGTTTATGAACGACCTGATTGGGGTAAAAAAACTTATAAATGACTTAATTAGAACAATTTTGAAACTTGGTTACTACTTTAAAAAATTACCCATTTCTATTAATATTTGTTTGATTTGACCAAAGTGCCCTTGTGTATATAAATAAAAGAGTAAATTATAAATTTTATCCTTTAAGTATACCTAAAATTATGAATCTTGTCTTTAAACTTTGATAAATACACTAAGCCTCATTTATTTGAAACTTATCATGCTTTATGTTTTTATACTAACAAAAGTTAAATGTTTCTGTTTGTTTTGTGTAAATGGATCATTTTGCTCTTACCCATTAAAGGATGAATTTTGCAATTTTCATTAATTTTTTATTTTTTTATCATTTTATTTTTTATATTATTTTATATATCTTTTTAATCATTTTTTTATTTTATAAACTTATCTGAAAAAATTATTACTTAATTATATTTAATCTTTTTTAAAAATACACTTATTTATAGATTTTATATTTTTATATTTTTTGATTTTTAAAAATTAGTTTTTTTATCTTTCTAATCATACAAGAACAAATTACAGAGTTCAAAATATATATATTTTTATGTTATAAAATTTAAACTGGTAATCGGTTTTATTTCAATGTCGCTTTTTTATTACCTTTTTGGTATAAGATTTTTTAACTCTGTGAAACAGTTTATCTTACGGTTTACATTAGAATTCTATTATAGACCGTATGATTTTGGGATGTGACTTATTATATTAGGTTATAGTTATTTTAACTTAAGCTAATGTATATTTAAGCTTTAATTAAAACATGAAGTATTTAAGTGCTTTTACGATAAAAGGTTCAATAATCTAAATCGTAAAACTTAACCAAGCAAAACCTTTAGTAATTGTTTGGTTCGGCTTCATTTTAATATTACTTGGTTTGGTTTTTATTTAGATTGATAATACTCATTATTCATAGTTTAAATAAACCTGAATAAAAATATATTAAATTAAAGAAATTTTGAATGATTTGATTATTCAAAAACTACTAAGTAATTGTTTAGAAACCTATTAGTATATTTTTTTAAATTAAAGTTACAAGCTATCACACTAAATTTATATTTAAAAAACAAATCATAATTTTAGGTTTTATAAAAAAAATATCCCTTAAAGGATAAACATACAATCATTGAAATTGTGATAAGTTTTCAAATAGATGATGCTTTGTGTACTTATTAAAATTAAAGGATAAAATTCATAACTTTAAGTATAATTAAATGACAAAATTCTTAATTTACTCTAAATAAAAGGAAAAACTTCAAGGAATGATCTATTAAATTCATTTAAATTCTTTTTTTATTTTTAAAATTACTCATTTTCATTTATTGTTCTAATGTTGCATAATTAGAAGGTTATTAGGTCACCTTGCTGACATGCCTTTTTTTTATTTTTAATTTCTAATACCTAAGTGATAATGACCTGGTTCTTTTTTAATTAAAAAGAGTAATAGAAAATACTGATTACAAACGGTATAAATTTTATAATCCACACACATCAAATGATTCTGTATGATTCCTATACAAGTTTTGATAACAAGTTAACAATAATATCAAGTTACATAAGTCTCAAATAACAAATACCAAATTACAAATACACAATTCAAAAGAAAATAAGGAAAAATGTTGCAGATATGTTGGCATATATAGGGTTGTTTAATAATTTTTTAATGATTAAAATGATGAAATGTTAAACAAATAATACATCTGAACCATTAAGAGCTAGCATCGTATAACTATTTAATGACAAATATTTAATCAATTCAGATAAGATGTCTTAACTTAATTATTTAGAGGCAAATATTTAAAACATTCAGACATTTGCTCATGAACACAAACAATCTGAACTATTAAGTGCTAAATCATTCTGACATTTGCTTACGAAACAAACAAGCTGAACTATTAAATGATGAATAATTCAAAACTACAAACCATTAAAAAGTTGATTATGATGTTTTCGAACGAGTTATAAAATTTTAATAATACACATGATGGATTGCCATATTAGAACGTAGAATATTCCATTTACGAAGAGTATATTACTCCTTCAATTCACAGTTTTAGTTTAATAATAATTCATCATCAGCTAAATCACCAACCACCTTTCTTCCTCAATCAGCAATCCCACCAAGGTAATCTCTCTCTCTCTCTCTCTCTCTCTCTCTCTGTCTCTCTGTCTCTCTCTCTCTCTCTCTGTGTTGATTATTTAGCGATTTTGATGACATTTAACTGCATCGTATGGTTATGGCGAACTTTTGATCGATTAAACACAGAGAAATTTTGAACGAAGAGTTTCGTTATTCGTTAATTTCAAATCGCAGCATGAAAGTTTAGGTTATCGTGAGTTACATTAAGGTCGATGCAGAAATAGTGATTGAATGATCATTTTGTATTGCAGTTGCTTGATTATGGAATCAAGTCATTTACTTCTACGCTACATCGTCAGACTGAACTTGAAGGTGTACATGATGTATGTTTACACTTGCAACACACAGCTAGAAATCATTTGCTAAAGTAAATTTATGTTGATTTATTCGTATCCTTGAGGTAAACTGGTATTTGATGGTAGAATCATCATAGTTAAATGAGGTACTATGAAATGTAAATATAGGAAGGTTATAAGTTTAAGTCATAATCTAAGCAAAATGCTTAGAGTTGAGCGCAAAAATTTTCTTGGCAATAAATTTCCTTCTAAGGCGGTTAGAGGTGTGATCCCAGTTGGGAAACAAATAGACGAGTTTGATTAAGATAACACATATTTTTCGAAACAGGACCACACATGTACGGTTCAAAGAAAAAAAAGTCATAGAGGTGAAAATTGTAAGAATTCATTTTGAGACCGTGCCATACAGCTTGAAATTGAAGGTATACAATAGTTGATACATCCACAACATACTGTTTGTTTCTATGGATTCTATACAAATCTGTTGATTCTTGGGGTTTGAGATTGATAATTATGTTTCAGTGTTATTAATTTAGAAAGCACAGAGAGATTTACAGCATTGAATATAAGCAGAAATAAATAAATAAATAAAGTTATAGAATCCTGCTCCACTGGATTCACTCTGATTAGATCATGCTGTATCCTCGCACGTTTGTTGTATGAGAAATAATGAATATGTTTTTGGTTTACTCCGTTGTCACTCAATCTCCTGCCATCAACTTCTGTATCTGTTTGTGTTGTTATGTTATGTCTTCTGCAATTTGATGATACGTAGTTACTTGCATCAACTGTCATATGGGATTACCTGTAAATTTGGTTTCTGGCGGTTAGATTAGGCCTCCACCCAAAGATTCTTGAGATGAATAGACTTGGCTTAAGAATAGATGGCTTACCATAAGACATGCCGACCTCTATTAGTATGATACCATCATCATGTGAAGCTGGTGCCCACCCTGACTGGCCTTATACGTCTTGGAACTCTTCGTATGTATTCAAATGCAAATACGAAAATGCTAAATAGGTATAGCCAGACGCGCCTAACTGTTTCAGAAATGTCCATCATGATAGATTCTTTGCTGCCACCTGCTTCTGACTTGTATCCGCTAGAAGAAATCCAGCTCTTTGACCAGAAACCTGAGGATAAACAAGGCATATAGGTTTATTATTATCGAAATTTTTAGTCTAATTGAGTATTGGTTTTAGTTTGACTTGACCAATCTTACCAGTGCTCTTCTCTGACAAATTCGTCCAGTCATGGGGCTTGTCTGGCTTTCTGTTGCCTTTATCAGTTCAAGCAAAGCTTCATTGACCTGAATTTGCAATGTTTTCACAAGTATTAGTGAAATAACACCGGCTTCATATTGGCTATGTGAATTTGCTTAAGCTTTCCAAAATCTGTAAGGTTCATGGGTCTGTTTCCTTTTGTTTTTGTTGTTGTTGGTGGTTTTTTTTTCTTTTAAGATTTTCTTATTATACAAGTAGAGGTGGCAAGACAAGCAGGTTGGCTAACAGGTCAAATCAGGTAATATTGCTACTGTCTAAATGTGCCAGGTCAGTTTCAAAACACTTCTTGTCCAAAAGTTAAGCACTTTTATGAATGAATACCGTCAGATATGATTACAAATATTACATTATTCCATGAATATTTTGATAAATCATTTAGAAGGTTTGTGGCTTTGTGCATAGAAAAAGCATGTTGGGCAGGCTTTCGAACCCCTTTTAAGCTATTTATTCTGTTACACCCGTATGAAAGATGCCTTAAAATGACTCCTTGATAACTAAATAGATAATGGAGGGGTTCAATTTAATTTAAGAAATATGGTTACTAGTTTACCTGGTACACAGGATATATCATGACACGTATTACTTAACGACTTTTGAAAATATTTAGGCCCAGACAAAACCTTAAGAGCTTTCAAATAGCAAATAGAACACCATATATACCTCTTTGGTCCTCTCATGACTCACAAGATGACCTCCATGAAGTTCCACCATCTTTGCAAGTGGATATAATTTCTTTGCAAGCCTCCTTGCATGAGATACTTGAGCAATAACATCATATCTAGACATTAATGTGCAATTAGTTTCTAAACTGACGTGTAGTTAATGTGAAAAAGGACATGTGAAATTTCTATACCTGCCATGAATGACTGATATTAGAAAACCTTGATTGCGAATCATTTCTATATCTGTTCTAGAAAGCTTGTGTGTCCAGCAAGCATTAATCTGACCATCGAACCCATGATTTGATTGCATCCCACTTGATGAAATCGCTTTAACATATTCCTGAAAAATGTTTGTAATTAGTGTTTTGGAAACCCTAATATTCTCGTTTTCTTCAATATAAACATGGTAGAATACAGGAAAAACACATTAAAATTTGTACATCCATGTTTTAAAATCCAAAATTTATACATAGATTAGGAATTAGTTCTTACTTGATACAGTACTGCTCTTCTTTTTTCAACTCCGACATATTCTTCAAGATATTCCTGCAGAGTAGAAAATACTATTTGTTAGCATATAAGTAAGTTCATAACACAAACAGCCAAAAGAAAAACTTTAAATAAGCAAAGTCGCTCCATGAGGTGGTTTAGCATATGAACTATGTAGGACTACAGTACAAAGAGCACCAGCAAATTTAGGGCTAAAAGACAAAATCCAAATATCATCTCTGCAATCTAATAAGAATTTTGGAAAACCCCATAAAGAAAAGTGTTGTTTAAGGGCCTTTTATTCTAGAGACAGGTTTCATATAGACCTATGAAAACTTGCATAATATCATGCTTACCTAATCAAAAATATTGATACTAAATATATCCATTCAAAATACTTAAAATTTCATATCCATCCATTTCATTATAGACAACTTATGATTTCACCATTATACCCTTCTCTTTCTTCTTAGAATCCAAACTCTCAATTCCTATTGCAAGTATTAATGAAAAGTTATAAATACCAGGAATTTGCAAATGGGTATATTTTATTTGATATTATGAGCTTCTTGGGTAAATAAGATAATCGTATACCAAGATTTGAGGGGGTACATAAAACTATCCCTTAATTTTAGGTCATGTACTATTTTTACTTATTGGATCCTGTTTAGATGATATCTGCGACTGTAGGACGCATGTGCAACACACAAAACAACTGTAAGTATCCGCTTGTAAATTTCCTTTGTGTAGTTTATATACAAAGGTCAAATGCAACATAAAGAGCATAGTCAACCTTGGTGTAGTGAGTGTCTAGGTCAACAGATGCTCTTTGCTCTGGAGTTTTGGCCCTCAGAAAACGTACTGCAATGGACAAGGTTTGACGATCAAGCTGCAGAAAGGCAAATGACATTCAAAGAGCAAGTAAGTAAACAAAAGATTTGCAGCTAAATTACTTTGAATAAGAACAACATTTGATAAACAACATGCCACTAAAATAGAGGGTCTCTTTAAGGATATCTTTGTACCTTAGGAAGACATTCGTAGCCTCCACCTGTTACATTAAGTAAAGCCAAAGACGCAACTCTATCCGGGAAAAGGGCAGCCAGTTTGGAAGCTATCATACCACCTGTGTAACATAAATAAAACAACATAGTAAAATATCTTTTACAAACACAGAGACATGTATATATACAGACATATATGTACGTATGTAACTATATATGTGTATATACATATATATGAGGTGAAGTTATACCGTTATACTAAAAACTTTCTTAGGCCAAAAGGGGTAGAAAGGAAGAACAGAGCGGCACGTGACAGGAAGAGAGAGTTGAAATTCAAGGAGGGATGAGGAGCAAAAAAATGGGAGACATGCTCTCTCTCATTCCTTCCTACCCCTTTAACCCTAATCCTATATATAGAGAGGCCAATTTATCCAAAACCAATTTCAAAGCATATAATGACGAGAACCAACATAAACACTTGTACCAATTGCTTTAATTGTAAGTCATAAGGCGGTTAACCGCCTCTCTTTCTCTCTCTCACTACATGCATCACGTACAAGTGTTTAAGCAGTTCTCATGATCCTATACTTGAAATTGGTTGTGCAACTTAACCCATAAGCATAGTTTGTAACTAACCCATTGAGTGGCCAAACACATGAGCCTTCTTCCAACCCAAATGGTCCATCACTGCAATGGCATCTTTAGCCATGATTTTTGTTCTGCACCCAACAAATAGTTCACATTACTCCATTATTGTTATTGTTAACATAATCACTATCATTATTCCTGCCCTCCTTCCTAAACTGCAGGAAGAAAGTATAAACAAACAAAACTAACCCTAGTCCCTACACTAACCCAAAACCCACAATACAATAATAAAAAATAACCCTAAAAGAACGACCCAAAACATAAAAAACTGAACTTGATTGAAGAAATTGGACCCTTACGTATATTGTGATCTGTTTGTCGGAATAGAGCTACGACCTACTCCCCGATTATCAATCGCACACACCTCTATACCTTTCTCATTGCGTCCACGTTCGTCGGAAATCCGATCATCGGCGTCGTTCGGTGTCACCGTCCCGATCAGGCCCTCGATTTGTGGGTTCCACGAATCATGGGTCGCCGCCAATCCTGAACCAAAACCCACTTCAATGATTCAATCAAATTCGTCAAATTTAAGGAAGAAGGTCGATCGGACATACCTATGATCATGAAAACTTTGGTTGGGCCGGCGCCGTAGGTTCTGTAGAATATCTTTATACCCTTGTTGCTGACTGCATCGGCTCCGGTCTGGTATTCTCCGACGTTGCAAAACGGCATCGTTCTGTGGCTGGCGCAATTCTCAGAATTGGTGTTGTGGTTGGTGTGTGTGTGTGTGTGTGTGTGTGTGTGAGAGAGAGAGAGAGAGAGAGAGAGATAGGAGATATATGATGAATTTAATTATGAATAGAAGATATAGGAGGAAGGTGTGAATTGAGGTGCGTTGTGTGAAATTAGTGAAATGAAAATGGAATAAAAAACAAAAAGAAGAATTGGTCGGCGATGGCCTACAGCATTCGTGTTTGGTCAGAGTCATCGGTGCCAAAACGGTGAGGTTGTTGGTCGTGGTCCATCATGTCTCCTTTTTTTTATTATTATTTTATTTTAAAGTCAAAAATACGTGACATGTGACCGATTAATTTGGACTCCGGATGTACGCATTTGGAATTTCAAATTAAGCATGTTTTTTTAACATCAAACCGGCCTTATCCATTTGTTATAATGATCATATCCGTTTTAAGCAATGTTTTGGAGACCGGATCGGACCGGTTCGACCGGGGATCGGTCCGGTGGTCGGTTCTTCCCGAACCGGTAGTCGGACCGGAAAGCCGGATCAGTTCGGACCGGTTTTTTGTATTTTTTTTATTTTAATGGGTAAAAATAGGATGTTAAACCATAAATTAATACGTTGAATATATAAATATAGTTAAATTTTATATATAACTATAAAATAAATATATAAATTACTTATATTTAATTACATATATAAATATAATTAAATCCGGTCCAACCGATCAAACAATCAAACCAGTAATGCATCCGGTTCGACGTCCGATCCGGTTCTGAAAACATTAGTTTTAAGAGCCGGATGGTATTATAAATAATTTTAAATAAAATATTAGTCAGTTTTTAGTTGAATTTATATAATCTTAATAAGATGCAAAATCTACAGTGAATAAAAAAATGAAACATGAAGATTTTTTAAAAGTAAAAAGAATGATGAAGCCTGTTTACTTTGTAACAGGTAGTATTTATTTGTTATGTAGCTGGTTTCCAATTGTACAAGCGAGTCTAGTTGTCAAAATAATGCTCCAATGGATATATCATGGGAATCAAATCATTGCTATTAAATTGACCATTTAAATACCATCAAACCCTATACACTTAAATAGAGACAATCAATTACCAACGAACCCCCCACTCGATGTTCTCGATATAGATCCATTAACACGTGACAATTGGTTTGTACGGAGAACTTAAAATGGGTTTGGATTTGTAACTTTCAACTGCTTACCGGATATATAAAATACATAAATTTAAGGGTATCTCAAACCAAACATACATATATAAATACTACCAAAAATTCATTAATACTGAATTTGTTGTTTGAATTTACTTCTAAGTAAAGACAGTCTCCGTTGAAAAGGGAGCTTTTGATCTTTAATCCCAAGTTTGTCCATGAAAAAAACTATCTTCTTGAGAGTTTCAACCACTTGTTCACTTTCATCACCAAATGCTTTCTCTTGTATGATTAGATTCCTCTTCAGCATATCCAATATTTTGTCATCATCTCTTCCCATTCTTTTCTGGATGCATATTAAACAGTCCAGTGCTTCCCCTATATTGCATAAATGTCAAACAGTCATCGGAACAAATAACATCTATGGAATAATGTTTTCAAGGATTGTAAACATCATGTGTTTGGGCACGTTGGGTTAAAACGTGGGCTAAAACGGCTCATTGGTACTGGTCAGAGTGTCGTGCATTTTAACCCAAACACTTTTTTGTGTGTTGACTTTTTTTTTAAATAATTAATGCGGGAAATGGTGATTAGAAAAACTATGCTACAATAATCACGTGTGTTTGGGTACACGTAACATCTTTGGAATCATGTTTCTAAGTGACAAAATAAGTATGCCGGGTTAAAATGGTTCATTAGTGCAGACCAGAATATCCTGAGGTTTGACCCAATCACTTTTTTCAATTATGACCTCTTTTTGTAAAATAACTGACGCATATATGGGATTAGAAAAACTATATTGTTACAATAACTGCTCTAACAATCCGAGGAATTGCGTTTCTAAATGGCAAAATGAGCATGTTGGGTTAAAACTTAAAACGGCTCATTAGTACAGGTAGATCAAACCCGTTTGCCTTTTCTTTTATAATTATTTAATGAACAGAATATGACCAGAAATACTGTATTATTGAAATAATGATGTAATTTTTAAATAAAAGAGATTTAAAATGCCAACTTTCATTTATTTCATATGTTTACGGTTATCTACTCTCCTTTTCTTTTTTTTTTTTGCAAATCTCAGAAGAAAGAAAAAAGTAGAAGGCTGACAGGCTTACCAACTGGCAAAGAGGTATCTCCGAACGCTTTCTCCCGAACCCGCAAGACTTCAAGGGCAGTTGCTCAGCTTCTTCATCATGATTCATGTTGTAAAGAGTTACAGCAAGCTGTAACATCACAAAGGTAATCGAAGGATCATCAGGCCCCACGGACTTCCTCATAATTTGTATACTTGATCTTAAAAGCCGCTCAGCTTCTACATAATTCTTGGAACGTGAATATGAGGTTGCCAGATTTGTAATGTGGGTTACAAAACTCGGATCTTCTTCTCCTTTGTATTTCTTTGTTATTGACAAGCATTCTCCCAAAAGTTCACGGCCTTCTTCTACTCTGAAAATAGCAAAGTGATGCTGATAGGTGAAAAATGGACTGGTAGTGCAAATCAGATAATAGATCAAAATGGGATCAGGACAGTACACAACAATTTTTATGTGCTCGTCAAAATCACACCCGTCTGGTTGGTATGCCCATGAACACTCTTTTGTCCATTTTTGTATTTGTGGATGATTAATGTATTACATATGATTACAAAAATTATGATTTCCTTAATACAAGATATGCATACACATTTGGTGACTTCTTTGTGTTTTGTAAAGATTATAAAGAGTTAAGTTTAGTTTTGCTCCTTGAGGTTTGACAAAAATAACTATATTCCTCCAAAAGATTAGAAAATATCAATTAACCTCCAAAAGTTTTATAAGTTGTTTCAATTTTAATCCAACAATTTCATCATTGTTTCAACTTAAACCCAAAATAATAAAACTTGTGGATTAAAATTGAAACAACTTATGAAACTTTTGGATGTAAATTGATGTTTTTAATCTTTTGAACTACAATAGTTACTTTTGTCAAACCTTAGAGAGCAAAATTGAAATTAACTCTATTATAAAAGACTACAAAAACTATATAATAATAATAAGATAATTTTTTTAAACAAAATGAAAGAGAACATTGTAATCATTTAAATACAAATCTTTTGACCCGTTCAACTCTCCTTTCAACCATTTGACCAGTTTCATGATTTCATTGTTATCTATTCTTCTACATTTGACCTGTTTGACCCCTGATCAACAAAGCACAACCTGAAAATTGACCATAAGTGAGAAAAATGTAGATAGTTCATACCTTCCTACAGCATGAAGCAACTCTGCCAAGTCTATCCGAGTCTTCTCCAATATGCTGTCATCTAAAGTCATACTTTTTGAACGTTCCAGCACCTGAAGGGCAGTTTTGTACAATTCGATAGCTGAATCTGCGTCTCCTGTTATTAAAATCACAAATGTAATTTCAAAAATATTAATTTGTTTCGAATAAAGCAAGAAATCCAGGAACTAACTTTTGTCTATGGAACAAAAAAAAACACTCTTCCTCAACGAGCAATATCAGATCGTTCTACACATCAAAAGGATCCTGTTTTCAGCATTAGAGGGGGGATGTTTAGCCAATTACTTATAGATGGGTCAATTTGAGTTGTGTTTTATCTCAACCAAATGATTTGAATAGGTTTAAATTTGCCTAAAGTATATTTTTATGCATAAGACCTCTTATATAATTTCATTCGTATATTAGATTATTATTCTTCTAATACTGTTTCCATAATAGTATTAGGGTCAATTCAGGTTAACCTGTTTTGACCCGTACTAAAACTTCACCAATGGGCGGATCTACAAGGTTTGTCGACCCCCCGCCCTGCCAAATTTTCTATCCCCACCCTTAGCTGATAAAACAGTTAAATCTGAATGTAAAAAATATCTATTGTGCCCACCCTCCCTCCACAAACCCCCAAAAAATAGTTATTCCACCATTCACTTTACCCATATCAACCCAACCCACCCATCTTACCACCTCGAAGCAGAAAGATTGAGAGAATTGAAGAGATTCACATAGTGGATGCTAGAATGCCAACAAGGAGGATGCATGTATGTGTAAAAAAATACAAAAAGAAACATATACTTACCTTTTGCGCACTTTGCATTAGCTACAGAGCACATCGCCATTCCAACTCTTTGATCATCTTTTCCGTATAACTTGGTATATATGCCTACAATTCTAAGCTTAACAAAGCGAAAAAAAGAATTAAACTAAAATATATTTATAAATAAAAGCGTTTAAGAAAATATATAGAAAACCTCATAAAAGCATTTTCAGCATCTTCAGCTTTTCCTTCTTCTATCAAAAGATTGCCAAGAGCATTCAAAGGTACCACTATTTCATTACTTTCTGCTCCCGAATTAGACTCCAATATGGAAATAATGCGATTATAAATCTCAACTGCCTTTGTTGCTCTGCCAGCAGAACCAAGAGCCTTGCCCATTCCCAATAATGGCATAACAAGTGCAGTATTACTTTTCCCTAAAAAAATCCAAACGAAACCGTTATCCTTTTTTTGACCCGGTAATACAAAATAGTTAATGCTGAATACATAATTATGTGCGTATGATTGTATAGAATGATGATGTATGCGATGCCCAATCAAGTATTTAACTGTTTTAATTAAGTCCGCTCACATGATGAAACTCCGGCTTTGTTTACGCCGTACCCGGCCGAAAAAAATAGCAGCACGTTGTATAACTAAAAAGAGGGATGATACAAGTGTTTTCTAGTTTCAGGATGCATTTTCTATTAGCCGATTAAATAGATTTAAATATTATTATTTGTATTTAATCGGCTAATATTTTCATCATTAGGAATGTTTTCAGGTGAATTTTATCTGCACAAAACCGGATACAAACTTGGGTGACATATGAAGTTGTTTCAATATACGAACAACCTTAAAAGAATTAGATTTTGAAGTTGTTTCAAATCTAGAACGCACTAGTAAAAGAGAAAACTTGCATCATTAGGCCGATTAATCGGCAGTCGGCCCATTACTTTGTCGATTTTAGCTAATTGGTACAAAAAATCAGTAGTCGGTTCTAGGCGGCAATAATCGGGAGTAACCGGTATTAATCAGAGCAATTTTCCTAGGCGGTCAAAGTCAGTCAACGCAAATATTTGTATTTTTTAACTTATAAATTTAACCCATTTACTCAATTCTAAACCTAGCCGACACTGACAACTCATCAAGCAGCCCTTAAAGTCGACCTCCACCTGCGACCATCCTCCACATTAACTTATAAATCTGACTCATTTACTCTATTTCAAACTATTTGGCATTTTGAAGTATTTGAACTACTATGTTTTGAACTATTTGTTTTTTGAAGTACTTGATTGTTAATTTTATTTTTTATTATTTATGTTTGAAGTATACTAATCTTAACTAGATATATAATTTGTAAAAAGTACATATCAAATCTCCAAACCGATTAATCCCGTTTAATCCCTAATCGGTACCTCACCGCCCGACTAGCGCCTAGTGACTTTTACAACTTTGAATTGCATTAAACATGTTTAAATCGTCTAAACACAACAACTTAAAAGTAGGGGTGTTCATCGATTCGGTTATCAGTTTATTCGGTTCGATTTATTCGGTTTTCAAATTTTAGTATGCATAACCGAAAACCGAACCGAACCGAATTGGGAAAATGCTTAACCGAACCAAATTCAACGAATTCAATTCGGTTCGGTTTCGGTTAAAAACCGAAATAACCCGAATTCAACCGAGGTTACCTGTTTGCATTCGGACAACAACAAAAATAACTTCAAACAACACAACTTGTAGCACATAAACGTTCAAAACCAGAAAACGCCACAATAAAACGTACAAAACCAAAGAAATAGTCGAACATAAATACCAAGTTCAAATTCTAAACAATAGTCCAAAAGAAAAATAGTCATAATTTCACTTAGGATAGTTTTTAGGTTGAGATAGTTGGGCTAAACTATACATCTATAAAAATTTATATAAATTATAACACATTAAATTCGGTTAGTTCGGTTAAACCGAACAACCCGATTTCAAAATTTTTCCAGAACCGAAAACCGAATTCCCAATTCGGTTTCGGTTGTGAACCGAACCGAAAACCGAATTCATAATTCGGTTTGGTTTTTTACGGTTACGAATACGGATCGATGTTCGGTTTTTTTGGTTTTCGGTTTTTTTGCACACCCATACTTAAAAGGAAAAGGATCAAACATGTCAAAAAATTGTAATTTTAATGCCAAAAAACCTCTAACGTCTATAAATTCAAGACACGAGATTAATAGTAATGATATATAGTTTTTGTGACATTTTTCCTATAGATAAAAAGAAATCCCCATTGATTTAAACTTATATTTCAAGACATCCCTTTTTTATGTACAAAAAGTGCTTGATGTCGTGCATCATTGCAAGTTAAGTAACATTATATCAAGATCAAAGCAGTCAAGGTCGCAAAGAGTGTGCTTGTCCCCTAGCCACAAAGGGCAAGAAAACATCCAAGACAAAAAAACGCAATAATAAGAAAAAAATAGATATACATACTAGGCATGCCGCATAATCCCATATAAAATTTTGAATATAATTTAAATACAAAATAGTGCATCACTTTGTGCATAGCCTACAAAGCCCCAAGCTCATTGCACCCAGAGAAAGGTCCTCACCTTGTATAAGGGCAGTGAGTGCTTAGCAGTGTACCTTGTGCACTCTTGACTTCTATGATCAAAAGCAAGGTTTTGATTACACTTGATTACGTTCAAGTTCATCAACTTCTAGTTAATTTCTTTACTTTAATGAGTTGTTTGTTCTATGCACATAAAATAGACATAAAACGTACTTTAGACCTTCATTTATTTTTATGCACTTAGAAAACTTATTAACAAAAAACCATCATGATGGAAATTGAAATCAAAGAGGGTAAAATTAACTGTAATTGAGGATGACAATAAAATAATCAGATAGAAATATGAATTGTATTGCAGAATAGAAGATGATAACAAAATGAAGGAGATGATGATAACAAAATTCAGTCACTGCCACAAAAGTGGTCAGGGCATAGCCCTTCTCAATGCTATTGCAAAGAGCCAACAAACCCACTAATTCTCCTCTCTCCTCCTCTTAGGGTTTAATAATACCTATTTATATAATATAAAAGTTGCACTAAACACCCTTCTAGAATAGACAATTGACATTAAACTATAAAATAGAATATTATCCCTATCATTACTTCCCCCTTAACACAAGACTTGTCCTCAAGGCTTGGTAGAAGAGCCCTTAATAGTGTGAATGACCCCATCCGACTGGAAAACATCCATTTGTTCCAATTGAAGATGCAACCCATCCGCAGAATCGGATTCATCATCGTCAATTAACATCACACGAAGTTTACCCTCCGGGCATGTATGAGCTGGACTATATTGCTGACCACATTTGTAACATAGCCCCTTCTTCCTGCGTTCCTCCCATTCAATGCGAGATAAAGAGCGGAGACCTCGATCACGAGGGGAAAGCTGGCCACTATCGTGCGATGGAGAAGAAGGTTGTGATTCAGTACCGAACGAGGAGACTCCAATTTGGGAGAAACGAATTTGTCAATGCGATAACAAGAACCAGGCGTGGACTTCGATCGGCCCAATAAGGAAGATTCGTCTTTCACCCCAAAAGATGGGAGTCCAGTAGGGTTCAAGTAACGAAAGCGGCCCAAATTGGTTTGATTGGAATTTGGTCGGAGCATCAATTCGACGTCCTTAGCTAGGTACATGGCGTCTAAGCGGGATTGAGGTCGATGAAGACGAACCCACTTTTTCACATCGTCTTTTAACCCCGCAACAAAATATCCGATGGTCTGGGACTCCGGTAAGCGGGGGACAAGGGAGAGAAGATACTCGAAATCGTCAATGTAATCAAAAATTGAATCTCCCTGTTTTATAGTGGCTAATTGTTCATACGGATTCTGAATTTCTAACCCACTAAATCGTTTAAGCAATTGAGACCGGAAATCAACCCAAGAGAGGGAAGGATGCACCTGAGTAAACGATCATCCTCCAAGGTGTGGTTTAGATCAAAATAAATCGTTTAGCCTTCTGGATCCATCCTTGAGAATCAAAACCCGAAAATTCTGGGAGTTTTACCTTTTTTACTGCCCAAGGAAGAGTGATTGAAGAATCCTTGTTATCAGGCGGTTCGGAATTTGAGCGAGTACCAGAAAACTGAAGACCCCCACCGGAGATTCCCGAGCCCGATGAGTCGAAGACCACTTTCTTTTCTTGTTTCGCCATCCAAGTTAAAACCACCTTGCGAAACTCCCCTGCTTCGGTGCGATCTTCTTCCAATGATTGTAACGACGTACGAATATCAGCAACATCCGCTTGGAGTTGTTTGATCTGAGCATCCTGAGCGTCTAATCGAGAGTTGGTGCGAGTTTCCATCGGAACGATCGAACGGCAGGTCGGCGGGCAGGTCGGACCAATGATGGAAATTGAAATCAAAGAGGGTAAAATTAACTGTAATTAAGGATGACAATGGAATAATCAGATAGAAATATGAATTGTATTGCAGAATAGAAGATGATAACAAAATGAAGGAGATGATGATAACAAAATTCAGTCACCGCCACAAAAGTGGTCCAGGGCTATGCCCTTCTCAATGCTATTGCAAAGAGCCAACAAACCCACTAATTCTCCTCTCTCCTCCTCTTAGGGTTTAATAATACCTATTTATATAATATAAAAGTTGCACTAAACACCCTTCTAGAATAGACAATTGACATTAAACTATAAAATAGAATATTATTCCTATCACACTATTAAAGTAGATAGATGCAGAATGCACCTAATTCTGGAATAAGCAGAAAGGACCATCAATACAACAAAGTAATAAGAAAAAATTCAGACTTACCATGATTTCTCTCCAAAATTTCAAGGGCTCTCTTGTACAAAAGCATGGACTTCTCAAACCTTCCTAAAGTTGAGTGCATACTTCCCATGTGCGTCAATATCGAATCAAGAAGAGGCTCATCATCCCCCAAATCATGTACAATCTCATTCAACTGGAGCAAAACAGAGTCATGAAATTAGGGTTATGTAATGTTTATAAGACGTAAAACAAAAGGTAGAAAGACAAACAAATAGCTGGTGAAAGAAATACTTCATATGAGAGCTTTATAGTCAGAATCAGATAACCAATAGCAGTAAAAAATGGGTTGTAAGAAATAATCAAATGTTTCAAGCATATTCTGATTATTAGAAATTACTAGATAAAGTGAAAAAAATTCACTAGTTAAATCTAATTTTCCGGATAATATTGGCATCAACCTAGAATTTGTCTATTCTAGCCTTAATTTCATCAAAGTTCACACATCTATTTTCTTGAAGAACTATGATGAATTATGATCCTGAATTTCTTAGGCACAGAAAAACAACAACGTGAATAAACAATGACATATAAGGCCGATTATTAGAATTTTATTGTGGAAAATCATTACCGTAATCAAGATAGGTTCAACCATCTTGAAGTCTCCGATAGCCATGTAACCCAAGGCTATTACATCCAAAATAGCAGCCTCTTGTATAGTTTTATCTCCCGCAGTCATTCGTTCTTTCACAGCTTTATAATTTGCTTCAAGTAGAACAAGAGCATCATCTTTATTCCCCATTTTTATCATGCGTTTGATTTCAGAAAACAGTTCCTCTAACATAATTTCAAGATTGTCTCCCACTAGCTTTCTTCAGCCATCAAAGAACTTGTTAGAACTGATAGCACGTATGAATAGTAGCCTAAAACCTAAAATTAGTTTGTGCAAAAGTATAGAAGTTTTGAGCCTTTTTTACTCCTCCGTAACATAAATCACCAAACACATGTCAGCAAAATCAAGCGGAGGCAAGATGGATGGGGTTAACGGGCTGTGTTATGGGTCAAAAAAGGCAATTTAACAATTAACACAGATATCTAATATCCTGATTCTTGAATAAAGCAATTTAATAGATTGTATGCATCAAAAATACACTTTTGACTTTCAACCCATTTGAAAGATTTGACATGTCCCCTTTCAGGTAAACTAATAGACATTACTCGTTTGACCCATTTGACCTGTTTCCTTTCAGCTATACTAACAGACATTACCCGTTGACACCTTAGTGATAAAACATAACCAAACCAACCCATTCATAAATAATGTGACGTAATTACTGCCATCGGTGAATACTATATATGAGATGATCAGAGCATTAATATATCCTGTCATAATACAGTTACAAGGGGGTGGAAATCAAGTCCACACCTTTGAGATTTATCTGAACCACCAACAAGAGAAGAAATTTGATTTCCAATGGCAGGACCACCAACATGCAATGATTTGGCAGCAGCATAACATCTAAAGACCAAGCATTGAGTAAATACTCCACTAGGCACCATATACAACCTCGAGTTACATTTTGCTTTTTGGGGTTGAATAAAAAATTTAACGATGCCTTTCTGCAGCAAGTCAGAGTGAATGCTTGGACACAAACCAATCATCCTGTAAAATTCCAATTTTAAGAGCATCAATAAAAATAGTGTGCAAAATTCTTGATATGTATCAAATTCAAAACAGTGCTTGGCATGCAAGTGATCAGATTTTAAAATTGTCAACAAACCAGTCATTCAAATTAGTGTAGTGACATAGTAATATTTATATGAACAAAAAAGCATCATATTAAACAACTATGCATGCTGATAACTGACCTAACATTGTGTTATTCAATAGAAATAACAAACTCCCAACATGATCATCTTAACATGATGAAGATCAACCTAAGTGATTGGCTTTTCAAATCATAATAATATATGTTTCTTGCAAACTAACGAGTTTCCTTAGAAAACTGTCAAATAACAAGCTTAGGAATGAGCCTTCGGGGAAAACTGTGGTAATATCAATGTACAAAAAGGAAACCATATTTGCTTTTATGTCCTTGATTACTCATTCTTAGTAACTAAAATGGTTCTTCATTTTTGCAAGGATGGTGTTTTTTACAGCCAAAAGCTAAGATGACGTTTTGACAAAAAGAATAGCTCCTAACATTTTGAAAACATCAGTGTACATGGTACTAGTCAAAGAGGATCTCCGGGCTCTCTAGGTATTGTCTTTTCTTTTCAATCCATCAGGAAAGTTCTCTCCGGCTCTCTAGACGTTTTTGCCAACCACAATTCACCATAACTAAATTTCTTAGTCATATTTGTCAATTTCCTCAGATTCGAGAAGGAAATAAAGATGCCCAGCAAAGTAAAACCTACCAGCTTCCAAAAATTAACACCTCTAAACTCAATGTTCTCAAGAATCAATTGGTGGGTCCAGGATTTATCACCAATGGGGGGTCAAAAATGGACTTGTTAAAACAGGTCTGACATGCCAAAAATGGGCCAATGAAAATGGGTCAAATATGTCAAAAAATGGACTAGTCAAAACATATCACACAACGATAAATTATTCTACTGTCAAAAAGGTTCGCATTATACAACACCGAAGATTGCGTCCAATAAAAAGAATTAAGATACTCCCTACCACGTGGCAATAACATTATATTTTCACACTTTTTCGAAAAGTCATGATCATTTGACCGATATAAGTACTATTCGTAAATTTACCATAAACCTACTTGAATATACCTATAACTAGTTTAAAACCTGTTTATGAGTCATTAAAGCGAATATCATTTTAAAAAGAAAATCCAAAATTAAACACATGTAGCAGTATCAAAACAACTTCATTATCTTTAACCTAACACTAATGCATTTAAACTATGTATAGAGTGTAGCCCAACAAAAACAATTGAACACCAACAAAATAAGTATACATATTAATGGGTTAGTTAAAAGAAGGAAAAAGTTCACCTTCTCTTGTTTCTAGTTAAAATATCAAGATGCAGAAGGTGATGAGCAAGAGGAAGATTTTGTTAAATCTTTCAAGAGCCAGACCTGGATTTTGTTCAAAATTGCCGAAAAACAGCAAAAGCTATTCTTCTACAAACAATAAACAGCTGTTACGTGAATCCATCTGCAACAGTTATGTTGGTTTTCTTTATATCGCATGCCTTTACCGTGGATCCAACTTCAGATCAAGGATCTGTTGCATCACTTTTTGCTGAATTTCAGCAATGGCTGAGGAGGTTGAAGATTGCTTAGCAGTTCTGGTGACTTACGGCGGATTAGTAGGCAGTAGGTCAAGCAGAGAGTAAGATGGGGGGGGGGGGGGGGGGGGGGATAGCTGATTAACTTTGAGTTTTAGGGTCCTGCTACATACAGAAGCTATTTGAACTTTCTTTTAACTCCACGAGTTAAACGATAACTTATAACTGAATTTGTGTATCTATTTTAAAACCAAACTCAAGAGCTGGTAATTGAACTACTATTCGATGGAAGACAGCAGAATCCGTTATCAACAAAATATACATCTCCTTCAGAATTCCAAATTACGCCATTTGTAACCATATTACATACATTAACATGTAAAGTGTAAACCACTTAGCTTTCTACTCCAACTCAATGTTCTGAAGCATCTCTAGGGTTCAAAAGAAAACCAAACTAATAAACGAATATCTGATGCTCCTCTTCTAAAGTCGAACTACACACACACACTGGTAATTAACCTACTATCAGAAGAAGATAACAATTAACAAAGCCAGTAACATATAATCACAACAACAACATGTTTATGACATCAAAAGAAGTACAAATTGCAGCTCTAATCAAATTACATACACTAATAAGCCAAAATTACTTCAATTTAGCAATCAGATACAGTATGTGAGTGAAAGAGGGAAACGTACACTTATCTATGCACCTGTGATTAATGGCTTCGGTGCCGATACGGTGGCGTATGGTGGTTTTCGCTGTTTATGTGGTCGGTGACTCGGTGGTAGTAATAATAATAATAATTTTCTTAATTTGATTTCATGGGCCTGTTGATGAGTGGTCCAATGGGCTCAGAACTTTAGAACTTGCATTTACTCTTATAGTTTGGATAAATGATTTGATGTTAAATGTTAATCATCTCATTTCGGGTTGAGTATGTTTTCGGGTAACATGTTGAAAACCGAAAACTTGGACCAAGACTTGAAACTCGGATCAAAGGGTACTTGATGGGTCGGTTTTCTGTTAGTAATAAACATTAGTCGGGTTGGATATACTCTTCAGTCGGTCCTTACATGATGAAAATTGAAAATATTAGGATTGACAAGAAAATCACAAATAGACTCGTTTTAAGGGGCTAAGTAGATTAGGTGATGATTGGTCTAAGTTTTTTTGTTTTTATTTTTACAAAGAAGGAATCCAGTGGGATGATGTTTAAATAGAATAGTTAGGATCCTATTAAACATAAATCTAAAAATACACTTATTTTGCAACAACCTATCCACATAAATGAGTATTTCATTACCCAAAACAAGATGACTACAATTTTCGTGATAAGATGTTTTCTTCGTAATGTTGGTTTAAATTAAATCACTATCTTTCTAACATAGAAAGATCAATACAACTAACATGCCAAAGAAGATTACTATTCCATTAGATCATAACATTTGATGTCAGAAATTTGATCATATTAAGTATAAACAATGCAAGTTACAAAAGAAAAAAATTACATGAATTATTCAAGGAATGAGAATCAAATTCTGTAGTTTATCAAATAAAATTAACAGATCGAGGTCATTGTCATCTCCAGTTTAAATCAATTCAGCCTAACACTAAAAAAATGTCTTTCATATGGAAAAACTATGACCACTCAGCCTAATGCATAGGCCGACGTACGAATATATGGTCGGAAACGTTAATAGAATGATTTAAAATTGAAATTCCCAAATAAAATGGGATTATGACACCATAGTAGACCGCTAAGGGTTCTATGGGTTAGCCATAACGACCCGCCATGAGAAAGGGTTAAGGTCCGGGACAGGGATTTCATCGTGGACTTGCAAGGTAAACGGGTGACACTCCACCACGAAGGTCGCGAACAACCATGGACTGGCTTAATGGTCCCGATGAATATTCATTTCCAATATGTAAATATTCCATTTTAAAAGATGTGAATATGCTTTTGTAAGTCGGTAATGGACCGCCGAAGAACTTAGTGATTTGCCATTGAGCCCATTCGAGCAAAAGTGGTATAAAAACCTAAAAACCTACTTTTTACCCATTTGAATCCATCTCTTGGTGCTTTTTCTCTCTCTATCTAGATGACTTCCACACACTCTCTTTCTATGTTTCAAGGCATTTAGGTGCTCGTGGTGACGGTCGTAACATGTGGTTGCGTTCGTTAACGTGTTTTGGATTGCAATTTGATAAGTCTCAAACCTTTGTAAATACGAGTTATGGTCATATATGAGTGAATATGTGACGTGTGAAACTCCATTGTAGGGTTGGATTGCTTAGTGGTTAATTGTGGACGTCAGGATTAGCTACAAAACTCAAATCTATTATGGTAAGGTTCTAAACCTGTATATTGTGTATCATTATGGTATATAAGGGTAAACCAAGCTTTTTTGAAAAGAACCAAACCGATATATAAGTAGTTAGAATGCATATTGATAATATAATAAGGAAAACAACCACTTTTGAATAATTGGAATTATCACAATACAAGGTCCGGTATAAGTGTAAAATAAGTAATGATGTGTCGTTTCATAATTGTGCAGATTTCATGGGAGTTTATACAAGGTATTTTGTGTGGTGGTTAAGTTCGTTTGGTCATTGTGTCAGGAGTATAAACCCTAACTCTTCGATGCATGTTCATCAAGAGATATGACGGAAATATCTCACAGACGTGACTAAGGCAGGTTGGGTGATTATATCGGGTGGGATGACCTAAGGGATTTCATGGTTAATAAGGTAATGTCTTGTCATGAAGGTTAATGTGTTATAGGGTCGTCAAAAGTTTGTGGAACTCATCGATCAATGTACGCACCCAATTAGATATCTTTATCTCATCCCTATGAGTATAATTGGATTAGCTGAAGAAGAAGGTGATTGTTCTTTATACATCCATGGATATCTTATTACTTTGGTTAAGCTCGAGAACTGCAATAATGTTACACAGATCGTCCGGGTGTGGCAGGACTAAACTAGCACATGCCATTGCTAATGAGACTGGATTCCATGTGTATATGGTTTCAATCACTTAGTTGGTCACTTGTCGATGTATCTAGGTAGTTTGTTGTATGTTATGTTTATATATATATATATATATATAATATATATATATATATATATATATATATATATATATTGTAGAGATTAATGAAGAGGCTGATGCAACCTAAACATCCAATGTCTATCCTGCATGCTGCACAAGTGCTATGAAGAAGAATGCTTAGGAAGTTTCACACATGCAATAGAATTATTCTAAGTGTGAAATCTTCCGAAGCCAAGACCAATATCTCCGAAGCCAAATATGAAGTCTTCTGAAGCCTCAGAGACAAAGTCTTTCGAAGCTTCAACTTATAAAGATAGATTTCTTCCGAAGACTTTTAACACATGCTTTATCTTATGTACTTTTCCATAAAGCTGGACAACTTTCCGCTGCACCTCTGTAAGGTCACCAACTTACATGAGTGGTGAAAAGGTCCATGCTTTTGGTAACTGTACATTGAGGTCTTGAGTCTGTAACTTTCTACTTCATGTATTTTATCTTTTTTGTAATAGATAAGGATGTGAGCTATGGCATGTATAGTCACTAGTCAAAAGGCAATCTGCCTTTTGACTCCACAATGATTTTGTTTGTGTCTAGTCAATTGTATCCAGCTGCTTTCAAAGTATAGCCAGCTGTAGGATGTAGTATAAGTATCACATGTTCTTGTATCTTTCTAATATGCTTTGTAACACTTGTAATAGAACATAGAGAAAGCAATACACTGCATTTTTGAAAACCATACACTTGTGTTCTCTTGTTCTGTCTCATATATTACTTGTGTACTTTGTGTCTCATTTGTGGTTAAACCAGTTTACCGTTTGATTAAGTTTGGTTAATCTCCTCTTTGTTGTATTGTGTTGTAAGTGAACTCCTTCAACGGTCCTGCATTTGGTATCAGAGCTTTAAGGCTCTTGATATAATATCTCACTATCTTAAGATCCCTCACATACACAAATACTAAACTTTTCAAATGGAAGCTATTTCTAAGACTGATATGGAAACTGGAACCATGAACAAGTCTCCACTGATCACTCTTGATGAGTTTGATACCTGGTGTTTGAGAATGGAAGGTTTCATCAGGTCTCTTGATTCAAGAATGTGGGAGTCTATTGAAAATGGACCTTTCATACCTAGCACCCCTTCTGCTACTGGTGCTGGTATGATCCCCAAGGATGTGGCTAACTACTCTGATGAAGATAGGAAGAGAGTAGAGATTGGCATAAAAGCCATGACAGCCCTTCAAACTGCCCTTCCAAACTCTATGTACAGAGGTTTCAAGAAGTGCAAAACAGCTAAACAGTTGTGGGATGCACTGAAACTGATGTATGAGGGTTCCTCTGAAGCCAAGGAGAACAAGAAGGATCTCCTGAAGCAGCAGTTTGAAAACTTCACCTTCAAAACAGGTGAAACTATGACTCAGCAATACTTCAGGTATGTTAAGATTGTGGATACCCTTATGGATGGAGGAGTTTCTCTTGAGAATAGAGACATTGTAAGGAAGTTCATGTCCTCACTTCCTAGGCAGTGGACACACTACTATGTGGTGATCAAGAGGACTGAAAATCTCAAAACTCTTACTCTGACAGAGTTATATGGGATTCTCAGTGGCTACCAGATGGAGATGAACATGCAAGGTTCATCTGGCAACTCCAACAATCAAATGGGTTCAGCCCTACATGTGGTTGAAAGGGATAGCATAGAACCCAAACATCATCTCATATGCTACCCTGACAACTCACCAAAGGGTCCTTTCATCACCTTCTCAGAGACACCAAGGGAGAACTACACTCAAGAAAGCCCATTCCAAGAGACAAGCTCTTCTCAAGCTTTTGTGTCTTCTGATGAAAGTTGTGGTAACTCTCTTTTCACTCTTGAAGACCTGGACTGTATTCATCCACATGATCTGGAATACATGGAAATAGTCCAGCAAATGGCTCTTTCACTCACAGAGCCAAGAAGTTCTACAAGAGGACTGGAAGGAAGTTTCCAAGCAATGCAACCAGTGGAAAGTTTGGCCTGGACAAAGGCAAAGTCAGTGTTACAATTGTAACTTGATGGGCCACTTTGCCAGGGAGTGTAAGTCACCTAGAACAAATGGTGGCCGAACACAATCCAGACCAAACTACACTAATAAAAGCCACCCAGAATGAGAAGCCAAAGCAACAAGCTGCAGTTGCTATTGAAGAAGGAGGCTTTGACTGGAGCTTTCAAGTGGAAGATGCTTCTCCAAACCAAGCTTTGATGGCAGGTCATGATGAAGCCAAGGTATTGGAACATCTCTGTACTCCCGAAGCATTGCTAAAGTCAATAGATACAGGTCCTATAACTTGGAAATGAGATCTGACCTTGAGTCCTAAACATTTAAAATCTAATTTTAGAAAGTCTGAAAATGATTATAAACTGAAGATAGAGGACCTAGAGGAAACCATTTCAGTTCTAAAACATGAACACACAGATTTTAGAATAAAAATCAAGTTCTCAAACCAAGCTGACTGAGTGCCAGGCTGAGCTTGTGATCAGCAAAGCCAGAGCAAAAAAGAGGTTCTTGAAGAAGAGACCTTCAAGAACATGATATCCTCACCCCTACACAACAAGGTGTGCTATCAAAACAGGCAGGGACTGGGATCCAATGGATAGCTCCTCCACACCAATCTTGTTGTAAGACCTCCTAGGTGTGGAACTTGTGAGATTTGAAGCTCTCTCTTATAGATCCTATGAGTGAAGAGGATGAAGAAGAGATAGTGATAGAATTCCTCTGAAAAGAGTGAAGAGGAGTGCAGGATCGTTCAAGGGCTTGAACACAATTACAACACAACAACACAATGAGGAGATTAACTAAATCTTAATCAAACAGTGAACTAGGTAACCAAAGGTGATGCAGAGAACACCAGTAAAGCAAGAGACAGAACAAGAGAGTATAGTTTTCAAGGTAGCAGTATATTGCTTTCTCAAGTTCTTTTACAAGTGTTACAAAAGCATATTGAAAGATACAAGAACTTGGAATACTTATACTACAACCTACAGCCGGCTATACTATGAAAGCCAGCTGGATACAATTGACTAGACACTAACAAAATCAATTGTAGGATCAAAAGGCATATCTGCCTTTTGACCTTGTGACTATGACATGCCATAGCTCACATCCTTATACATTACAAAAAGGATAAAGTACATAAAGTAGAAAGTCTCAGACACAAGACCTCAATGTACAGTTACCAAAAGCATGGACCTTTTCACCAACTCTTGTAAGTTGGTGACTTATCAGAGACGCAGCGGAAAAGGTGCTTTATGGAACAGTACATCAGATAAAGCATGTGTACTAAAAGTCTTCGGAAGAAATCTGTCTTCATAGGTTGAAGCTTCGGAAGACTTTGTCTCTTCAAGCTTCGGAAGACTTCATGTTAGGCTTCGGAAGATATTGGTCTTGGCTTCGGAAGAAATTACACTTAGAGTATTTTCTAATGCTTTGTGTAATTCTTCCGAAGCATTCTTCACTTCAGTACTTAGTGCATGTTGCTGAAACACTTAGGCAGTTTTGGGTTGCATCAGACTTCAGGAATCCTTACAAACTCCCCCTAGGCTGATGCTACCAAAACACCTAGAAGATCTTTAAATGTTTGTAGTCTTCAGAATAATCAATACCATCCCTTTCTTCATTTGATGGTCAGGATCATCAAGACTCTCATAGTATCTTCTCATTTCAAAGAGATCATGCAGAGGTAAGTTGATTATGTCTTGCCATGAGTAGACATTTTCAACACCTTGATCTCTGATAACATCCATCTTTCTGGATTGGTAGAGTAAGTCCAGGATAAGATGGGTGTCTCGGTTGCTAGAGGAGCCACTTGCATAGGAGTTGATTGGGCTGCCTCATCATGCACTTCCTCAGGTTGATCTGATTCAGCCTGGGGTGTAGAGGTAGATGACTTTGGCTTCTTCTTTTTAGTCTTTGGTTTAGAGGCCATTTTCTTCTTCCTCTTTAATGTCTTTAACTGAGAAGACTGGTCTGCAGCACCATGTTGATCATCAGTGTCTTTCTCAGTTGGGTGTTCCTCCCTCACAGGTTCAGAAGGAGAGGGAGTTTGACCCTGTCTTGGATCAGAAGATGAAGTTTGCTGAGGCTCAGCTGGAGGTTCTGGTTCAGGTGTCTCTGGTTGTTCAAACTTGACCTCCACTTCAGGTGGACTTGACTTGGAAGAGAGTGCAAGTCAATGAGTTCACCACTTTTAATCTTCTGCTTGATTACCCTTATATGCTCATCCATTGTAGATAGAGACATGGGACCAAGTCTCCTTCCGGAGAATCCATATGACTTCAAGAAGCTCATCATTCTTTGTCTGTCAGCAGACTTCTTTGCATTCTTTGAATGATGGTTCTTGACTTTGCAGCTTCTTCCCTTAGCTTCCTTTTGGTTGTTTTTCTTTCTTTGACTAACTCAAGCTCAAGTTGCTTTAAGTACTCGAAACAATGAAGTCATAGGACAGGGGAAGAAGTGTATTTGCCTGATAGAAGCCTGTGGCACTCAGGTAGTTTATCATTTTGATTCTATCCTCTTCTTTATCTACCTGAGGTTCTTGTGGAGCCACATCTTCCTGTGCAGGACTTTCTTGAACTGGAGAGAGAGTGGGAGTATGCTTGTGAAGTCTTTTCTGTCTCCTCTCTCTTTGAATTGGAGAAGTAACCTTGCATCCTCTTTCTCCTTAATCTCTCTTGACACTTCCATGTCAGCCAGTTCATTCAACTCTTCTAAGGGGAGGGAGATGATTTCATCAACATCATAGTTCCTGGTCTGTAATAATTAATCCTGACTGCCCTTTGTTCATCATTTTGAGTATTTGGTCTGGGGGCAGCCCTGATTGCAGCTTGCATGAATTTTGATGACCCAGAAGAACTTTCTCCCCTTAGCCTCCTTTTCCTCTCTCTCTTCCTCCTCAATTTCCTCAGGAGTCATTTTCCTTTTCCCTTTGTCACCAACAGACCTTTGTGACTCAGGGTGGATTGAGGCTTGGCCTTCATTGCTTGGTGTAGCTTCCATGCTCTGGCCAGAGAGAGGCTGAGAAACACCTTCACCAGCAGGTGTCTCAGATGGAGTTTGGACCTTGCAGCAGTTGTTGATGGTGAGACAAGGGTCTCAGGTTCTGCCACTGGGCCTTCAGCCAAGGTTTCCCCTATGAAGCTAATCTTAGGGTCCACCTCAACATCAGTTGACCGATGACATTGCCTGATTGCCTAAGTCTCCTTCTTAGAGAGAACTCTGCAAGGATCCTGTCTTGGATTCTTTGAGCCAGCCTGTCAGCTTGTCTAGATTTGCTTGGATTGACAAGTGGCATGTTGACTAAATCCAGTCCTTCATAGAAGCTCAGGCTTTGGAACTGAAAGACTTCTTGTTGACCTTGAACTCTGTGAAGTATGAGGGCTCTTCTGTCATCATCACCTCCATCTGATGATGTAGTTGCCAGTTCCATGTGGTGGAGATGAGACAGCCCTTGGTATACCTTCCTCAAAGAGACTCCTGATGAGAGAGTCTATAGAGTCCACATTAATGTGAACTTGAGGAAGTTGCTGAGAATGCACAACAGCAAGTGAGGATGGTGAGTCCTCTATGTCCATTCTCTTTGAAGAACTCCCAGGTTCTGTGGTTGTGATAACATTCTCCCCCTTTTTGGTAGCATCACCCACTTGCATAGGTGAGCTGGAGGATAAATCAATCACTTCCACAGGTTCTTGTGTTCCTGGTTGAGCTCTCCTTAAAGGTCTCCCAGCTAGTTTTCCTGCAGATATGAAATCTGGAGTTGCTGATCATTGACCCTGTTTTGCAGGGTAGTCACCTGAGATTCCAAGTGACTAACCTTAGAGACTAGATAGGTATGTTTGTGACAATTGTTGTACCTTTAGTCTCAAATTCCCCTCATCTTCATCAGAAGAATCACTGGGGGATGAGAGGATTGGACCAAAGTCCCTTCTCTCACCACCAGCTTGAGTTTCTTGGCTGCTGGTTTTCCTCTGCTCACTGGCAACCTCAGTTAAGATGCCAATGGGCTGAGTTGCCATGGTTGAGGTCTTAATGATGTAATCACTTTCAAAAGTGAGAGCCTCTTCCATATGGACATCCTGAACAGGTTCAGATGTGTCCACCTCAGTAATAGGTGACTGATGAGGGATAGACTGAGGAGAGTCAGAGGTACTCATCTCTCTTTGAGTAGGGGAGGAGAAGAGAGACTCATGGTACTCACTGAATCCTAAGTCTTCATCAGTGTAAAAGGATAGGTTGGGAATTGGTTGGTTTAGATCCAAAGGCTGGGGATGGTAGCTATCCCCTGAAGGTTGTTCACTTGAGTGTTGAGACTCAGAGTGAAGGCTTACAGTTGTTGGGCTAATGAGCTCATCAGGTTGAGCTTGAGGAACCTCAGCCCTGATAGGTAAAGTAATGGGAGTGGTTTGCTCCTCAGGAGAAGTGGGAGCTCTGGAGTCCACTTCTTCCTGTAAGGTTGAGTATTTGGGGGCCTGCACAGACTCAATAGCCTGAGTAGGGGTTCGTTGGGATTTTCTTTTGTAGGTGATGAATATTTGAGGTTGTGAAGAGGGTAGGAGAGCAGTCGGTGTGGGTTCAACACTAGCTTGTACTGCTATGTTGTCACCTTGAGCAATGAGCTCTAACATTTTTGGACTAAGGCTGTTTCTACCCCTGAGAAGCCTACAGTTGGCTTCTTCATAATTTTAAAGATGCCGGGCTTCATCTGTCCCAGTTTAAGAATATTGCCTGTTTCCCTCAACTGTGAGCCCAGTTCACAGTTAAGAATGTGTTGACATATCTAGGAAACATGTAATATTCTAAGGAGTCTAAGTTTGCAAGTAAATTAGTATAAACAAATTGTGAATACCTGAACTTGACCCCCTGAACCATTCCCATGAACTATAAAGGAGAGATCCTCAGGAATCTGGTCCCATCCACCATGCTTGTTTGATAAGCTGTGGATAACCACATGGAGCAGGTATTCCACTGGGATGAGACCTTCCCTTTCCTGAAGGTTTACAGAGAAATCTCCTTCATAGCCCATCTGCTCGAAGGAATGATTAACCGCTTCTTTGGAAAGAACACTTCACCTGCTTCATCATCCAGCTGAAGATGTCGATTGATGATGGCCGGAGTGATGAAAATTGTTCTCCCCTGCACTGTGGCAGACAGTGCCTTCTCCCATCCATAATGACCTCTTGGCAGGTCTTCCAGAATTCAAGCAGATGATCCTCATATAGAGGAGGATCAATGGTTAGGGAGGTGAAGTAGTGAGACAAAGACAAGAAACGGCAAACCTCTGAGAAATGAGGATCTTTGTCAGAGCATAACAGAGCAACCTGATTGTGTTGTCTGTGTAGCTGCATGGCAAAGTGAGGATCATTTCTGTGTGGAAGGTCAGCCATTGTGAGGTAGCTCAGAGATGAAGGAAAAGAATGGGAAGTAAATTTCAGAGAGAAAGCTTTGGGTTTTAGGTATGGAAGAAAAGCAGATGATAGAAGAGGGGGAAACCGTTGGGTTTATATGAGAGAGAAGGATTTCAGATAAAGTTTAATGAAAGAGGATAAACTTTGAAATCCGTATGTCGGTCCCACCTCTGAAAAAGTAGTTTACCTTTTTGCTCAAAAAGTAGTTTTCTTGGAGTTCGAAAAGCTTCGAAAGTAATTTGTCTTCGGAAGTTTGATTGAAAAAGCTTCCGAAGCTAAAGTGACTTCGGAAGAATTTTCCTGAGAGTCTTAAAGATTTATGCTTCGGAAGAGAAATAAACTTTGGAAAGCTTTGTATAAGAATGAACAAAGCTTCCGAAAGTAATTTTTGCTTCGGAAGGAAAAAGTCCTTAAAAATGAATAAGTGTCTAAGTTGAGAATTTTAAGCTTCGGAAGATAAATTTTGACTTCTTCCGAAGGTAAAATTCTTAGACAGCATTTATTTTGAAGACATATTTTTCTTCCGAAGGTAAAATGTTATCTTCCGAAGTATCAGAAAATTTCAAGAATCTAAGGAAAGTCTTCAAAAAGAGTTTTTCATTCAAAGAAAACATGAGCTTATGAAAGTGATGAACTAGACAACTTAGGACACACAATTTTTAAGAAGAAATAATTAGAATTAGTTTTAAGAAAAAATCTACTCAAAGTTGATCATCCCAATAGCTGATATCAGATACTTAAATCTCTGTTCATCAAAAGCTTTTGTGAACAGATCAGCATATTGTTCATCTGTGTGAACTTTGACTAGTTTAATTAACCCCTTTTCATAGTTATCTCTTATTAAATGATACCTGATGTTGATGTGTTTGGTCCTTGAGTGCTGCACAGGATTCTCAGTGATAGAGATAGCACTGTTGTTGTCTATGTGGATAGGAGTCTCTTTGAAGTTAAATCCGTAGTCTAGCATCTGATTTTGAATCCAAAGCACTTGAGCACAGCAGCTTGCAGCAGCAATGTATTCAGCCTCAGCAGTTGATGCAGACACACAGGTTTGTTTCTTGCATTGCCATGAGACAACCCTTCCACCAAGAATTGACATCCCCCAGATGTAGACTTTGCAGTCATGTTGCAACCACCATAATCACTGTCTGTATAGGCATACAGATTGAAATTAGAATTCTTTGGATACCATAAACCAAGTGTTGAGCACCTTTGAGGTATCTTAAAATCCTTTTCACAGTGATTAAGTGAGACATCTTAGGATTAGCTTGATATCTTGCACAAATACATGTAGCAAACATGATATCAGGCCTGCTAGCTGTAAGATACATAAGAGACCCAATCATAGCCCTGTATAAGTGCTCATCTACACACTCCCCCTCAAGATCTGGACCAAGAGAGTGGTTTCTGGCTATGGGTGTCTTAGCAGTCTTACAATCAGTCATGTTGAACCTCTTGAGTATATCTTGAATATACTTTGACTGACTTATGAAAATGCCATCTTCAACCTGCTTCACTTGAATTCCTAGAAAGAAATTAAGTTCTCCCATTGAACTCATTTCAAATCTATCTTTCATCAGCTTTTCAAAGTCTTTGCAGAGCCTTGAATTGGTTGAGCCAAAGATGATGTCATCCACATATACTTGAACTAGCAGAATGTCGTTTCCTTGTCCTTTGATGAAGAGAGTTCCATCTATAGTACCTCTCCTGTAACCATGTTTACAGAGATACTCAGACAGTGTCTCATACCACTTCCTGGGTGCCTGATGCAGCCCATAGAGAGCTTTGTCAAGCTTGCAGACATAATCAGGATGATCAGGATCTACAAAACCAGGTGGTTGTTTGACATAAACCTCCTCATCAATCACTCATATAGGAAGGCACACTTTACATCAAGTTGGTAGACCTTGAAGTTCTTGGATGCAGCAAATGCCAGGAATATCCTAACAGCTTCTAGTCTAGCTACAGGAGCAAAGACATCAGTGTAGTCAATCCCTTCTTCTTGTGTGTATCCTTGAACAACTAGTCTAGCCTTGTTCTTGATAATGATTCCTCTATCATCCTTTTTTCCTAAAAACCCATTTGGTTCCAATGGTAGTCTTCCCATGAGGAAGAGGACAGAGGTTCCAAACTTTCTGTCTTTTGAATTGAAGCAACTCTTGTTGCATAGCTTCAACCCAACTTCCATCCTTTAGAGCCTCCTCAACTTTCTTTGGCTCTAACTGGGATAGAAAACAAGAGTGAAGACAAACATTTGCTTCATGGGTTTGCCCTCTTGTCTTTACCCCGGAGATAACATCTCCAATGATGTTTGTAGTAGGATGAGACTTGTGGATCCTTAGCTGAGGGATCACAGCAAGTTGCTGAGATAGATCCAAATTTGAGAAATTTAGATCTGGTCTTGAAGATTGATCCTCCACATTATCACACTTATCAAGATTAACTTGATCCAATGAGTGTGTGACATCATTGATGTTATCATCTATGGTATAGTTATTAGCATCAAGAGATTCTTGATCACTTTCACCATCACCATTGTTATCTTCTGCAATTGAGATGTCTTTATCTGGTTGAGAGGCCTCTGAACTGGAATTTGAAGGCATGCCAGATGTATCAGCTGGATTTATCATTGTTGTGCTGATAGAAACCTCATTTGCCGAAGTAGTTCCAACTGGAGCTGAAGGTCTTCCAAGCTCAAATCTTGGATCAGGATCACCTGTATTTAAATTTTCTGCAGATCCTGAAACATGCTCACAAGATTTATTAAAACAGTTGGTAACTAAATCAAGATCAAATAGCCAATCCGGACCAGAACCAGCCACACTGGGAGTGTGCTCATTGAAAGTCACATTGGCTGACTCCTCAATGATTCTAGTTCTGAGATTGTATACTCTATAAGCTTTAGCTTGAGAAGAGTATCCAATGAAGTGTCCATCGTCTGATTCTCAGCAAACTTGGCAACTTGATCTTTGGTATTCAAGATGGTGCAGGGACATCCAAATGACCTGAGAAAACCAATGAAAGGTTTCCTCTTGTGCCAAAGTTCATAAGGAGTCTTACCATGTGTCTTAACTACTAAGACTCTGTTTTGCACATAGCAGGCAGTATTAACTGCCTCTGCCCAGAAGGTGATAGGCAGTTTAGAGTCAGACAACATAGTTCTTGCAGCTTCAATAAGTGTCCTGTTTCTCCTCTCAGCAACTCCGTTTTGCTGAGGAGTCCTGGGAGCACTGTATTGTCTTGTAATACCCTTGTCATCACAAAATGTATCAAGGTTTGGTTCTTGAATTCAGTTCCTTGATCACATCTTATGGTTTTGACCTTGTGATCACATTGATTCTCAATCTTTAAGATAAATTCTTTAGAATCTCAGGAGTCTCATCTTTAGTTCTAAGAAAGAAAACCCAAGTGAATCTTGTAAAATCATCTGTGATCACTAGACAGTATAAGGTCCTTCCTAAACTCATTACACTGGTGGGGCCAAAGAGATCCATATGTAATAAGTGTAGGGGAGTAGTGATGGAGTTCTTTTCCTTAGGCTTGTGAGATACCTTGTGTTGCTTCCCTTTCAGGCATGCAACACATGATCATCACTTGTAAACTCTTTCTTTGGCATTCCAGTTACCAGATCATGTTTAATTAATTTATTCATATTCTTAAAGTTTACATGGCACATTCTTTTATGCCATAGGAAAGACTCATCACTATTTGCTTTAGATAGAAAGCATGAAACTTCTCCAGAGGGAGATGTTTCTTGCAAATCCATCTTGTACATGTTCCCTTTCCTGGGGGCTCTGAGCAGAATATGCTCATGAGGAATGACCACTCCAGGTTTGAGAACAATGCACTCATGCTCAGTGAAGAGCATGTTATGACTCTGATCACAAAATTGAGATACACTCAGAAGATTGTACCCAAGCTCCTTAACAAAATTTACCTTCTCAATGCTGAGCTTACCATTTGTGACCTTGCCCCTTCCATAAATGTAACCACCTTCATTTCCTCCAAAAGCAACTGGTCCTCCATCAATTCTCTCAAAATTATGAAGTAAAGACCTATCGCCTGTCATGTGCCTGGAACAGCCACTGTCAATTATCCAGACATTCTTGTTTGTCTTGAGCTGTTCCTGCACAAAGAAAATGATTAGTTACATTTGGAAACCCAAGCCTTACTTGTCTTGGGTTCAGTAAGTGTAATAGAAGGTAATGCAACAGTAATAGATCCTATGGTTGTACAGAGGGGATCTTCGGCTGTTGTTGATGGAGAAACCTCAGTCATTTGGTCTTTCTTAGACTTCCACACCACCTTTGGAGTCTTGGACTTGACCTTCAAAACCTTAGAAGCTTTTGGAGCTTCACAAGTTTTAATGACTGATACTTCGGAAGAATCTACAGTCACTGCAGTAGACTTTAGTACTTCGGAAGAACTCCTTTCTTCCGAGACCAACTTTGGCCGAAGGTGATTTTCCATTTACCTTCTTCTTTGGTTTGGAGCTTCCGAGGGAAACAGACTTTCCTTCCGAAGCTTGAGACTTCTTGAGATTCTTTGAAGTCTTTGTATTGGTCATGTGGATAGTACTTTTAGGATTGTATGGACAATCCTTGGCAATATGAGAAGTACTTTCACACATAACACAGCATTTTCTTCTTCAAAGAAATCTCCTTTTGAGAGCAAGACTGGCCTTGGTCACATCCTTTTTCACCTTCATCTTGGTAGATTCAGATACAGTTTCCTTGGGCTGTGAACTGTTTTGGAATTTGATGGTCCAGGCTGTGCAGCAGTGGTACACAGCAGCTCAGTCTTCTTCTTTGTACTGAGATGATTTGAACATGAACCAGAACTCTTAGATAAGAGGCTTTGGTGGATGTCTTCAGTCCTTATTGCTTTGAAGCCTGCAGAGATAAACACTTGTTTCTGCTTAGCATCAAAGGTAGCCTTGATTTCTTGAGCCTTCTTTGCTTTCCTTTTGCTCTTCCTGATCAGGTTCTTTCTCTTGGACTTGGTCATCACAGTTAATTTCTTCTCCTCAGAAGGATAGTGGCCCTTGGAGGAATCCTCTTCTTCACTCTTCTCAGAGGGATTCCTCACTATCACTTCTTCATCATCCTCACTTACTGGATCTATGAGAGGAAGCTCATCTTCACAAGTTCCACACCTAGGAGATCTTACAGACAAGATTGTGTGTGGAGGAGCTATCTCATTTGATCCCAGTCCCTGTCTATTTTGATAACAAACCTTATTGTGTAGGGATGAGGATATCATGTTCTTGAAGGTCTCTTCTTCAAGAACACTTTTCTCTGCCAGGGCTTTGCTGATCACAAGCTCAGCCTGGCACTTAGTCAACTTAGTGATGAGATCTTGGATCTGAGTTCTAAAATCTGTTTGTTCATGTTTTAGTACTGAAATAGTTTTCTCCAAGTCTTCTATCTTTAACTTGTAATCATTTTCAGATTTTCTAAAGTCAGATTTCAATATGTTTAATGACTCAAGATCAGATCTCATCTCTAGGTTGTAGGACCTGTATCTATTTACTTTAGCAATGCATTCAGGGGAGCAAAGATGTTCTAATACCTTGGCTTCATCATGATCAGCCATCAATGCTTGGTTGGAGAAGCATCCTCCACCTGAAAACTCCAGTCAAATCCTCCCTCTTCAACAGCAACCGCAGCATGTTGCTTTGTCTTCTCAGCCTGAGGGGTATTGTTGGTGAAGTTTGGTCTGAGTTGTGTTTGACCCCCATTTGCTCTGGGTGCCTTACACTCCCTGGCGAAGTGACCCATAAGGTTACAATTGTAACACTTAACTTTGCTTTTATCCAGGCCAAACTTTCCACTGGTAGCATTGCTTGGAAATTTTCTTCCTGTCCTCTTGTAGAACTTCTTGGCTCTGTGAGTGAGAAGAGCCATCTGCTGAACTATCTCCATGTATTCCAGGTCATCTGGATGGATACAGTCTAGATCTTCAAGAGTGAAGAGATAATTTCCACAGCTTTCATCTGCAGACACAAAGGCTTGCGAAGAACTTGTCTCTTGGAATGGACTCCCTTGAGTAAAGTTCTCCCTTGGTGTCTCCGGGAAGGTGATGAAAGGACCCTTTTGTGAGTTGTCAGGGTAGAGGAGATGATGTTGGGGTTCTATGCTGTCCCTTTCAGCCACATGAAGGGCTGAACCCATTTGATAGTTAGTTGCCAGATGAACCTTGTAAGTTCATCTCCATCTGGTATCCACTGAGAATCCCATATAACTCTGTCAGAGTAAGAGTTTTAAGGTTCTCAGTCCTCTTGATTACCACACAATAGTGTGTCCATTGCCTAGGAAGTGAGGACATGAACTTCCTTACAATGTCTCTGTTCTCAAGAGGAACTCCTCCATCCACAAGGGTATCCACAATCTCAACATACCTGAAGTATTGTTGGGTCATGGTTTCACCTGTTTTAAAGGTGAAATTTCAAACTGCTGCTTCAGAAGATCTTTCTTGTTCTCCTTGGCTTCAGAGGAGCCTTCATACATCAGCTTCAGTGCATCCCACAGCTGTTTAGCTGTCTTGCACTTCTTAAAACCTCTGTACACAGAGTTTGGAATAGCAGTCTGAAGAGCAGTCATGGCCTTCCTGTCAATCTCTACTCTTTTCCTATCTTCATCTGAGTAGTTGGCCACATCTTTAGGAATCATACCAGCACCGGTAGCAGAGGGGGTGCTAGGTATGAAAGGTCCATATTCAACAGATTCCCACATTCTTGAGTCAAGAGACCTGATGAAGCCTTCCATCCTCATGCACCAGGTGTCGAAGTCATCAAGAGTGATCAATGGGGATTTGTTCATGGTTCCAGTCTCCATATCAGTCTTTGAGATGGAAGCCATTTGAGAAAAGTTTAGTTTTTGTGTGTGTGAGGGATCTTAAGATGGTTAGATCTTATATCACGAGCCTGAGAGCTCTGATACCAATTGCAGGATCGTTCAAGGGTTTGAACACAATTACAACACAACAACACAATGAGGAGATTAACTAAATCTTAATCAAACAGTGAACTAGGTAACCAAAGGTGATGCAGAGAACACCAGTAAAGCAAGAGACAGAACAAGAGAGTATAGTTTTCAAGGTAGCAGTATATTGCTTTCTCAAGTTCTTTTACAAGTGTTACAAAAGCATATGAAAGATACAAGAACTTGGAATACTTATACTACAACCTACAGCCGGCTATACTATGAAAGCCAGCTGGATACAATTGACTAGACACTAACAAAATCAATTGTAGGATCAAAAGGCATATCTGCCTTTTGACCTTGTGACTATGACATGCCATAGCTCACATTATACATTACAAAAAGGATAAAGTACATAAAGTAGAAAGTCTCAGACACAAGACCTCAATGTACAGTTACCAAAAGCATGGACCTTTTCACCAACTCTTGTAAGTTGGTGACTTATCAGAGACGCAGCGGAAAAGGTGCTTTATGGAACAGTACATCAGATAAAGCATGTGTACTAAAAGTCTTCGGAAGAAATCTGTCTTCATAGGTTGAAGCTTCGGAAGACTTTGTCTCTTCAAGCTTCGGAAGACTTCATGTTAGGCTTCGGAAGATATTGGTCTTGGCTTCGGAAGAAATTACACTTAGAGTATTTTCTAATGCTTTGTGTAATTCCGACCGAAGCATTCTTCACTTCAGTACTTAGTGCATGTTGCTGAAACACTTAGGCAGTTTTGGGTTGCATCAGACTTCAGGAATCCTTACAAGGAGGATTCTAAGAGGGCAAATCCCTTCTGAGGAGAAAAGAAGAAGACTTTGATGACCAAGTAAATAAGAAAGAACTGATCAGAAAAGAGCAAAAGAAAGGCAAGGAAGGATAAAAGATAAAAAGGTACTTTTGACTCTAAGCAGAAACAAGTTTTTATATCTGCAGGATTCAAAGTAGTAAGGACTGAAGACATAAACCAAAACTTCTGCTAAGATTCTGGTTCTTGTTCAACTCATCTCAGTAACAGAAGAAGACTGATCTGCTTGTGTACCATTGCTACACAGCTAGACCATCAAACTCCAAGAACAGTTTCCAACCCAAAGGAACACCTCTCAGATCTGCAAAGATGAAGGTGGAGAAGGAATGTGACCAAAGACAGTCCTGTTCCCAGTAGAAGACTCTTGTGAAGAAGAAAATAGTGTGTGTCATGTGTGAAAGTACCACTCACATTGCTAAGGATTGTCCATACAATCCTAAAGGTACTGTCCATATGTCAAGACAAAGACTTCAAAGAGTTCCAAGAAGATTCAAGCTTTGAAAGGAAAACCTGTTTCCTTCTGAAGCTCAAAATCTAAAAAGAAGGCAAGTGGAAAATTACCCTCGGAAGAGAAGTTGGTCTCAGAAGAAAGGAGTTCTTCCGAAGCACTGAAGTCTGCTGCAGTGTCTGCAGAATCTTCCGTCATCAAAACTTCCAAAGTTCCAAAAGCTTCCGAAGTTTTGAAGGTCAAGTCCAAGATACCAAAGGTGGTGTGGAAGTCTAAGAAAGACCAAGTGACTGAGAATTCTCCATCAACAACAGCTCAAGATCCTCTTAGCACAACCATAGGATCTATTACTGTTGCATTACCTTCTGTTTCTGAGCCCAAGACAAGCAAGGCTTGGGTTTCCAAATGTAACTGATCATTTTCTTTGTGCAGGGACAGCTCAAGACAAATAAAAATGTCTGGATCATTGATAGTGGTTGTTTCAGGCACATGACAGGCAATAGGTCACTACTCCAAAACTTTGAAAGGATTGATAGAGGACCAGTTGCTTTTGGAGGAGATAAAGGTGGTTATATTTCAGGAAGGGGCATGGTCACAAATGGTAAGCTCAGTATTGAAAAGGTAAACTTTGTCAAAGAGCTTGGGTACAATCTTCTGAGTGTATCCCAATTTTGTGATCAGAGTCATACATGCTCTTTACTAAGCATGAATGCATTGTTCTCAAGCCTAATGTGGTCATTCCTCATGAGCATACCCTGCTTAGAGCCCCCGGGAAAGGGAACACGTACAAGATGGATTTTCAAGAAACATCTCCCTCTGGAGAAGTTTTATGTTTTCTGTCTAAAGCCAATAGTGATGAGTCTTTCCTATGGCATAAAAGAATGTCCCATGTAAACTTTAAGAACATGAATAGATTAATTAAAAATGATTTGGTAACTGGAATACCAAAGAAAGAGTTTACAAGTGATGACCATTGTGTTGCATGCCTGAAAGGGAAGCAACATAAGGTATCTCACAAGCCTAAGGAAAGAAACTCCATCACTACACCCCTACACTTGTTACATATGGATCTATTTGGCCCCACCAGTGTAATGAGTCAAGGAAGGACCTCTTATTGTTTAGTGATCATAGATGACTTTACAAGATTTACTTGGGTCTTCTTCCTTAGAACTAAGGATGAGACTCTTGAGATTCTAAAGAATTTCATCTTAAAGATTGAGAATCAATCTGATCACAAGGTCAAGATCATAAGATGTGATCAAGAACTGAATTTAAAAAACAAATCCTTGATACATTCTATGATAAAAAGAGTATTACAAGACAATACAGTGCTCCCAGGACTCGTCAGCAGAATGGTGTTGCTGAGAGGAGAAACAGGACACTGATTGAAGCTGCAAGAACCATGTTGTCTGACTCTAAGCTATCCATCACCTTCTGGGCAGAGGCAGTCAACACTGCCTGCTATGTGCAGAACAGAGTTTTAGTGGTCAAGACTCATGGCAAGACTCCTTATGAACTTTGGCACAAAAGGAAACCTTTCATTGGTTTTCTCAGGTCGTTTGGATGTCCTTGCACCATCTTGAATACCAAATATCAAATTGTCAAGTTTGCTAAGAAATCAGATGATGGACATTTTATTGGATACTCTTCTCAAGCTAAGGCTTATAGAGTATACAATCTCAAAACCAAAATTGTTGAGGAGTCAGCCAATGTGACTTTCAATTAACACACACCCTGTGTGATTGGTACTGGTCCTAATTGGCTATTTGATCTTGATTTAGTTACCAACTGTTTTAACAAATCTTGCAAGAATGTTTCAGGATCTACACAAAATCTAAATACAGGTGATCCTGATCCAAGATCTGAGCTGAGAAGATCTTCAAGTCACATATCTTCAGCTCCAGTTGAAACTACTTCTGCTAATAAGGTTTGTATCAACACTACAATGACAAGCTCAGCTGATACATCTGGGGTGCCTTCAAATTCTAGCTTAGAGGCTCCACAACTAGATAAGAATATCTCAATTATGGAAGACAACAAAGGTGGTGGTGACAGTGACCAAGAATTTCTTGATGCCACTAACCACACCAACGATGAGAACATCAATGATGTCACACACTGCTTGGATCAAGTTTCTCTTGAAAAGTGTGCTCATGTTGTGGGAGAAACATCTATGACAGATCTAAATTTCTCTAATTTAGATCTTTCTCAGCAACTTGCTATGATCTCTCAGCTTAGGATCCACAAGTCTCATCCCACCACAAACATCATTGGAGATGTTGTCATAGGGGTAAGAACAAGAGGACAAACCCATGAAGCAAATGTTTGTCTTCACTCTTGTTTCCTATCCCAGATAGAGCCAAAGAAAGTTGATGAGGCTCTAAAGGATGGAAGTTGGGTTGAGGCTATGCAACAAGAGCTGCTTTAATTCAATAGGCAGAAAGTTTAGAACCTTTGTCCTCTTCCTTATGGGAAGACTACCATTGGAACCAAATGGGTGTTTAGGAACAAGAAGGATGATAGAGGCATCATCATCAAGAACAAAGCTAGACTAGTTGCTCAAGGATACACACAAGAAGAAGGGATTGACTACACTGATGTCTTTGCTCCAGTAGCAAGATTAGAAGCTGTTAGGATATTCCTGGCATTTGCTGCATCTAAGAACTTCAAGGTCTTTCAGCTAGATGTGAAGTGTGCCTTTTTGAATGGAGTGATTGATGAAGAGGTATATGTCAAGCAGCCACCTGGTTTTATAGATCCTGATCATCCTGATTATGTCTGTAAGCTTGACAAAACTCTTTATGGGCTACATCAGGCGCCCAGAAAGTGGTATGAGACACTATCTGAGTATCTTTGTAAACATAGATACAGGAGAGGTACTATAAATGGAACTCTCTTCATCAAAGGATAGGGAAATGACATTCTGCTAGTTCAAGTATATGTGGATGACATCATCTTTGTTCAACTAATCCAAAGCTATGCAAAGACTTTGAGAAGCTGATGAAAGACAGATTTGAAATGAGTGCCATGGGGGAACTCAATTTCTTTCTGGGAATTCAAGTGAAGCAAGTTGAAGATGGCATCTTCATAAGTCAGTCAAAGTATGTTCAGGACATACTCAAGAGATTCAACATGACTGGTTGTAAGATTGCTAAGACACCCATAGCCAGAAACCATTCCCTTGGACCTGACCTTGAGGGGGAGTGTGTAGATGAACACTTATACAGGGCTATGATTAGGTCTCTTATGTATCTTACTGCTAGCAGGCCTGATATTATGTTTGCTACATGTATTTGTGCAAGATATCAAGCCAACCCTAGGATGTCTCACCTCATCACTGTCAAGAGGATTCGTAGATACCTCAAGGGTGCCTCAACACTTGGTCTATGGTACCCAAAGAATCCTGACTTCAATCTGTATGCTTATACAAATAGTGATTATGGTGGTTGCAACATGACTGCAAAGTCTACATCTAGGGGATGTTAGTTCCTTGGTGGAAGGGTGTTAGTTCCTTGGTGGAAGGGTTGTCTCATGGCAATAGAAGAAACAATCCTGTGTCTCTGCATCAACTGTTGAAGCTGAATACATTACTGCTACAAGCTATTGTGCTCAAGTGCTTTGAATTCAAAATCAAATGTTGGACTATGGGTTCAACTTCAATGAGACTCCCATTCACATAGACAACAACAATGCTATCTCAATCACAGAGAATCCTATGCAGCACTCAAGGACCAAACACATCAATATCAGGTATCATTTAATAAGAGATAACCATGAAAAAGGATTAATTAAACTAGTCAAAGTTCACACAGATGAACAATGTGCGGATCTGTTTACAAAGCTTTTAATGAACAGAGATTTAAATATCTAATATCAGCTATTGGGATGATAAACTTTGAGTAGGTTTTTCTTAAAACTAATTATTATTATTTCTTAAAATATGTGTGTCCTAAGTTGTCTAGTTCATCACTTTCATAAGCTCATGTTTTCTTTGGATAAAATTATCTTTTTGAAGACTTTCCTTAGATTTTTGACAAATTTTGATCCTTCGGAAGTTATGCTTTTAACTTCGGAAGCAAGTCATGCCTTCAAAACAAATAACTGTCTAAGAAATTTACCTTTGGAAAAAGTTGTTAATCTATCTTCCAAAGCTTAAATACTTGTCTCAGACACTTATTCATTTTTAAGGACTATTTACTTTCGAAGCAAAATTAACTCTCGGAAGCTTTGTGTTTTATATACAAAGAAATCAAGTTTTAATTTCTCTTCCGAAGCAAAACTTTCAACACTCTCTGGAAATTCTTCCGAAGTCATTTTAGCTTCGGAAGCTTTTAAATTAAAACTTTCGTAGATAATTAACCTTCGGAAGCTTTTTGATTTCCAAGAAAACTACTTTTTGAGCAAGTAAACTACTTTTTAAGAGGTGGGACCGATATCCGGATTTCAAAGTTTATCCTCTTTCCTTAAACTTTATCTGAAATCCCTTTCACATATAAATCCAACGGTTCCCCCTCTTTCTATCATCTGTTCTTCCTCCAAACCTAAAAACCCAAATTCTCTCTGAAATTTCTTTCTTCCTTCTTCCTTCATCTTTAAGCTACCTCACAATGGCCAATCTCACTCACAAAAATGATCTCAACTTTACCATGCAGCTACACAGGCAACATAATCAGGTTGCTCTGTTAAGCTCTGAGAAAGATCTTCATTTCTCCGAGATTTGTCGATTCTTAGCTTTGTCCAACTACTTCACCTCCCTAACCATTGATCCTCCTCTCTATGAGGATCAGCTGCTTGATTTCTAGAAGACATGCCAAGAGGTCATTATGGACGGGGAGAAGGCACCATCTGCCACAATGCAGGGGAGAACAATCTTCATCACTCCGGCCATCATCAATAGGCATCTTCAGCTGGATGATGAAGAAGGTGAGGTGTTCTTCCCAAAGGAAGCTGTTAATCATTCCTTTGAGCAGATGGGATATGAGGGAGATTTCTTTGTAAAGACCTTTAGGAAAGGGAAGGTCTCATCCCAGTGGTGATTCCTACTCCATGTGGTCATCCACAGCTTATCAAACAAGCATGGTGGATGGGACTAGATTCCTGAGGATCTTTTCTTCATCATCCATGGAATGGTTCAAGGGGTCAAGTTCAGGTATTTTTAGTTTGTTTATACCAATTTACTTGCTAATTTAGACTCCTTAGAATATTACATGTTTCCTAGATATGTCCAGTACATTCTTAACTATGAACTGGGCTCACAGTTGAGGGAAACAGGTAACATTCTTAAACTGGGACAGATGAAGCCCGACATCTTTAAAATACTTAGAAAGCCCACTGTTGGCTTCTCTGGGGTAGAAACAGCCCTAGTCCAAAAAATGTTAGAGCTCATTGCTCAAGGTGACAACCTAGCAGCACAAGCTAGTGTTGAACCCACACCTGCTACATCCCAACCACCCACACCGCCTCAAATTACCCTCACTTACCAAAGAAAATCCAAACAAACCCCTGCTCAGACTATTCAGTCTGTGGAGGTCCCCATACACTCACCCTTACAAGTAGAAGTGGATACTGGAGCTCCCACTTCTCCTGAGGAGCAGACCACTTCCATCTCTTCAAGGATCAGTGTTGAGGTTCCTCATGCTCAGCCTGATGAGCTTATTAGCCCAACTGCCTTAAGCCATCACTCTAAGTTTGAACACTCAAGTGATCAACCTTCAGGGGACAGTTACCATCCCCAGCCTATAGATCTCAACCAACCAATTCCCAACCTTGATTTCTATACTGATGAAGATCTAGGTTTCAGTGAGTATAATAAGTCTCTCTTCTTTACCCCTACTCAAAGAGAGATGAATGCTCTTGAGTCTCCTATATTTATCCCATATCAGTCACCTACAATTGAGGTGGATACTTCTGAACCTGTTCAGGATGTCCATATGGAAGAGGCTCTCACTTCTGAAAGTGATTACATCATTAAGACCTCAACCATGGCAACTCAGCCCACTGACATTTCAAGTGAGATTGCCAGTGAGCAAAGGAAAACCAACAGCCAAGAACCTAAAGCTGGTGGTGAGAGAGTGGACTTTGGTCCAATCATATCATCCCCCAATGACTCTTCTGATGAAGATGAGGGGAATCTAAGACTAAAGGTGCAAAAAATGTCTAAAACATGCACCTATTTAGTCTCAAAGGTGAGTCACCTTGAATCTCAGGTGACTATCTTACACAACAAGATCAATGATCAGCAATTTGAGATTTCATATCTTAAGGAAAAACTAGCTGGGAGACCTTTAAGAAGAGCTCAACCAGGAACACAAGAACCTGTGGATGTGATTGACCTATCTTCCAGCTTACCTATGCAAGTAGGTGATGCTACCAAAATGGGGGAGAAAGTCATTACAGCCACAGAACCTGAGAGTTCTTCAGAGAGAGTGGACACCATCCTCACTTGCAATTGTGCATTCTCAGCAACCTCCTCAAATTCACATTGATGTGGACTACATAGACTCCTTCATACAAAGTTTGTTTGAGGATGGGATACCAAGGGCTATGTCATCTTCACCATCTTCCAATCACATAATTGGGTGGATGTATGACAGCAACAGGAAAGCCCTAATCATCATAAGAGTTCAAGGGCAGCAAGAAGTCCTAAATTTTCAGACCTTGAACTACTATGAAGGTCTGGATCTAGTCAACATGCCACTTGTCAATCCAAGCAAATCAAGACAAGCTGACAGACTGGCTCAAAGAATCCAAGATAGGATCACTGTAGAGTTTAGCTTCAGAAAGAGACTCAGGCAATCAGGCAATGCCATCGATCAACTAGATGTTGGCAGACCCTAAGATTAGTTCCATAGGGGAAACCGTGATTGAAGGCCCAGTGGCTGAACCTGAGAGCCCTGTCTCATTATCATCAACTGCTGCAGAGATCCACACTCCTATTGAGACACCTATTGGTGAAGGTGCTTCTCAACCTCTCTTTGGCCAGAGCTCAGAAGCTGCATCAAGCAATGAAGGCCAAAGCTCTCTCCACCCTGAGTCACAAAGGTCTGTGAGTGACAAAGGGAAAATAAAGATGACATCTGAGGAGATTGAGGAGGAGGAGAGAGAGAGGAAAATGAGGTTGAGGGGAGAAAGTTCATCTGTTGAGTCTTTAAGACTCATGGAGTCTACTATCAGGGCTGCCCCCAGACCAGATACTCAGAATGATGAGTTAAAGGCAGTCAGGATAAACTATCTGCAGACAAGGAACTATGACATAGACAATGTCATTTCTCTCCCCTTAGATGAGTTGAATGAACTGGTTGACCTGGAAAGGTCAAGGGAGAAGAAAGAGGCAGAAGATGCAGAACTCCTAGTACAAGTTAAAAAAGAGAGAAGAAGAAAAAGACTATATAAGGATATGCCTACCCTCTCCCCAGTTCAAGAAAGTCCTGTACAAGACGATGTGGTTCAACAAGAACCTCAGGTAGACAAAGAAGAAGATAGGATCAAGGTGATCAACTACCTGAGTGCCACAGGCTTCTATCAGGCAGATGCACTTCTTCCCTTGTCCTATGACTATGTTGAGTTTGAGTACTTAAAACAACTTGAACTTGAGATAGTCAAAGACAGAAAGACAACTAAGAAAAAGCTAAGGGAAGAAGCTACAAAATCAAGAGCTATCATCCAAAAGAGCATGAAGAAGTCTGCTGACAGGCAGAGGATGATGAGCTTCTTAAAGCTATATGGATTCTTTGGAAGGAGACTTGGCCCCATGTCTCTATCCACTATGGATGAGCATATTAGGGTGATCAAGTAGAAGATCAAAAGTGGAGAGCTCATTGACTTACACTCCACTCCAAGTCAAGCCCCACCTGAAGTGGAGGTTAAGGTTGAACAACCAGAGACAACACAACCTGGACCTCCTGCTGAAACTCAGCAAGCTTCATCTTCTAATCCACAGTAGGGTCAACCTCCCTCTCCTTCTGAGCCTGAGAGAGAGGAAGTCCCAACTGAGAAAAACAATGAAGATCAATCTGGTACTGTAGGCCAGTCTTCTCAGTTAAAATCTACAAAGAGAAAGAAGAGGATGACTTCTAAACCAAAGCCAAAGAAGAAGAAGATTGCAACCTCTTCTAAACCCTAGGATGAGTCAGAACATCCTGAGGTTATGGAGCTAGAGGATGCTACATCAACTCCAATTCAAACAGCTCATCTAGCATCAGGAAGACCCATCTTGTCTTAGACATACACCACAAATCCAGAAAGATGGCATGTCATTAGAGATCAAGGCACTGAAGACATTTACACATGGCAAGATATGTTTCAGTTGCCTCTGCATGTCCTCTTTGATATAAGAAGACATTTTGACAGTCTGAAGGATCCTGATCACCTTATGAAGAAAGGATTGGTGATCATCCAAATTAGGACTGTTGATATCCGAAGTCTACTAAGTGTTTTGGTAGCATCAGCCTAGGGGGAGTTTGTAGAGATTAATGAAGAGGCTGATGCAACCTAAACATCCAATGTCTATCCTGCATGCTGCACAAGTGCTATGAAGAAGAATGCTTAGGAAGTTTCACACATGCAACAGAATTATTCTAAGTGTGAAATCTTCCGAAGCCAAGACCAATATCTTCCGAAGCCAAACATGAAGTCTTCCGAAGCCTCAGAGACAAAGTCTTCCGAAGCTTAAACTTATGAAGACAGATTTCTTCCGAAGACTTTTAACACATGCTTTATCTGATGTACTTTTCCATAAAGCTGGACACCTTTCTGTTGCACCTCTGTAAGGTCACCAACTTACATGCGTTGGTGAAAAGGTCCATGCTTTTGGTAACTGTACATAGAGGTCTTGAGTCTGTAACTTTCTACTTCATGTACTTTATCTTTTTTGTAATAGATAAGGATGTGAGCTATGGCATGTCATAGTCACTAGTCAAAAGGCAATCTGCCTTTTGACTCTACAATTGATTTTGTTTGTATCTAGTCAATTGTATCCAGCTAGCTTTCAAAGTATAGCCGGCTGTAGGATGTAGTATAAGTATCTCATGTTCTTGTATCTTTCTAATATGCTTTGCAACACTTGTAATAGAACATAGAGAAAGCAATATACTGCATTTTTAAAAACCATACACTTGTGTTCTCTTGTTCTGTCTCATATATTACTTGTGTACTTTGTGTCTCACTTGTGGTTAAACTAGTTTACTATTTGATTAAGTTTGGTTAATCTCCTTTTTGTTGTATTGTGTTGTAAGTGAACCTCTTCAACGGTCTTGCATAAGTATATATATACATCTATACTTCTATATATATATATATATATATATTATATATATATATATACACTTCTACATTAATATGTTGTAATTTGGGATTTAAGTGTAACTTTGCCGCATAAATTGTAAAATCATATAATTACATATTCACATTATAAGAATACAGTGATAATTATAGGAAATAATCTAGATCGGGTCGAGGTGGGTTATGAGTAACGAACCTGATATATTTAAATGGGTAAAATGGGTCAAATGGATTGTGTTTTTTTCAATTTTATTTGCAAGTAGTTTATTAGGTCATAGTTGAGGGTAGGGCTGGCAATTCCCAACCTGTTTATAACACGATTAAACATGTTTAATAAAAAAAATATTTTTTTTTTACATTTTTGAATATAATTCAAATCAAAAGACTAGACTCTATTATTTTACATTTTTGGTTCATAAAACATATAAAATTTATAAGCATAATATATAAGTAGTTAAACAAGTTTTTTGCATAATCGATACGTGTTCATAAACCTAATTGGATGAAACTTATATGATTTGTGATGAACTAATGGTGTGATATATATTATGTTAATGTTATGGTAGTCTTAGGAAAACTTTTGATGGGTAGTATCTACATTTGAAAGGGAAGTTATAATCTTATGGTTTGTGATTGTGATTGTCATACATGGTTGAAAACGTATGATCAACTTTAATTCGTGAAACCGGTCTTAATAATAAATCCATGGCTAATGAACTAGAAATGGTTATTAGAAATCATATCACCTTAACTTTCTAATCATTTGCGGGTTCCTTTTTATTAGTCTGAGAAATCTATAGTTATTGTTACGGTTTTCTAAAATTAATTGTATGTTAGGAAGGAAACTGATCAAATCTCTTTTTAACATTAAGTTATGTTTTCAGAAATCATATGTCAAATAGGTCACAAAAGATTTACCTACATTACTAGGGCTTTGATCTAAGCAGATCCTAGTCATTATAGAGCGGATAGACGAGAAATCACGGCAACTCATCTTTATAAACATTATATAATTACATTAATCAATATCTTTAATCACATCACCAATTCATCACAATTACATAAGCGTAAGCTAATTAGGATGATAACACTTATTCCCTGATTTTATATCCAAACGCTTCAATCTTATTTTACTTTATTTATATTATTGTTTTTAAACCCTAAAAATCTTATCAATGCAACTTGTCATTTTCTCAAACAAAAATCAAGTCTGATAGTCAAATATCAAGGTTGTTGAGAAGGGAGTTCCACATGAACATAATCAAACGTATAAAATTATCTAACGTGTACGAGGTAAATTTAATATGCATACCAGTAAATTTAGTTTCATCTTAGGGGATATATATTTCATAGTTATTTCCAAATCTTGTAGGAAGATGGATTTGATATGGAGACATGGTTTTTGCTATATGAGCCTCCACGATGTGAAAAAACATTGATTACCAAAGTTGTTGCTAATGTAACCAGAGCAAATTTCTTACAAATTCAGGTTTGTCACTGATATTACTCCTTTTAATATTTTATCAACCTATTTTATATACCTTGAATTTATAATATATATTTGTTTTACTACATAGGGTTCCGATCTTTTAAACAATTACGTTGGTGAGAGTGAATTGGCACAACGAACTATATTCAGGGATTGTTTGGCAATTTCTTAATGATTAAGTACTGAACCAATAAGCGTTTTGAACAATTAAGTGTTGAACCATAAAAATGTCTGAACAATTAAGAGCTAGTATATCGTTTAACTATTCAAAAACAAATGTCTAACCAATTCAGATAAAAGTTCTTAACCATTCAACATTAGACCTCTTAACCATTCAACATTAGTATAATGCTTAATCGCAATACAAACAGTCTGAACTATTAAGTGTGAAACCATTTAGACATCTAAACCATTAAGAGATTGATTTAGATGCTACCAAACAGCCCAGTAATGCAAGGACATGTTCTCCATGCATATGATTTTTCGACGAGGTTTTCTTTTATTATTTTGTTGGCATCATATTTTAAATAAATGCTCTAACACCAAAGCATGGAAAAGAAGTGGGACGGGTTGTCAACCGACATGTAAACCAAGCAAGCCAATTTTACAAAATCATATTATTATTGATCTAGCTCATTGTGTATTAGTATTATCAGTATCCAAAATTAATATACCACTAATCTTATTTTATCCGGAACTAAAAAAATTTTATTGTGGATTTTTAAAGTTTTTGATAGAGCTAGATGGTGGTGATCAACGCAAAAAAGTTTGTCAAAAGTGAAGCTTATGTATTTTTTAATGGAGCCAATCTTTCATGATTTGTTTTTCTTTTCTTCTAGAAATGCTGACATGTTTTAATGGAAAAAAATTGAAGAAAGTTCAAAAAGTATGTTACTTTTTGTTATGGAAATATGTAATGTTTAACCAGGTGGTAACAGGTTGTGTTGGTAAGTTAATTGGCAAATCAAATTCGCCACAAACCCATAAAATCTAACACCAATTTGAAGATGAAACTGGCATGTAATTCCTATTGTACATGATTTCAAACATGGCGTGAGTATTTGTGGGTTAACACGTACATGAGTAATATTTATATAATACTAATTACCAACATGTTTTATGCATTGAAGTTGTACATTGAGTTTCAATGGTTGTACCAACCCTTTTACCATCATTCAACCACTTGACCACTCACTCCTCCGATCGGCGCTTTTATCTCACGCACCTCCCCTACACAACCTCCTTTCATTTCTAAATTGAAAATCAACCCTTAAGATGAATCAGATGATGTAGTGAGAGATCTTAACGGTACCTACCGGAAACCACCACCACAAATCCGTCGGTGATTGTTGCAGGTCGTCGAAAGTGCAACGGTGGCCCCCAAATCGTCGTTGATGTAACCACCAAAGCTTCCGTTGTGGACCACCACAGGGATAACGCATATGCATGTGAAGCAAGGCGGTGGCGGGCAGCGGAGTAGGTGGAGGGATACGGTGATGTGGAGGTGTTGGTGAGAATCGAAGGAGAAAATAAGGTGGTTTAAATTGAAAAGTGGGTTTCAAGAGACGCTTTGTTACGATCACTTCGGTGACTCCCAAACAACTTCCGACGATGGTGATATCTGGCGAGCCAAACATCACTCGCATGTCCTGTTTTCGAAGCGGTTCCTCCTTGCGGCAAAAGCGAATGTCATGGAGACAATGGTGGTAGTCTTTTGTTCCCGCAGTAGTAAAATGGATGCTGACAGATCGGAAGTAAATTGTTTGAAAACTAAAGCCCAAACTCTATTTAGTATTAGTTTAGATGGATGTATGTGGCTAAATTTGAAGCAAATTGTTTTTTGGTATAATTTGTCCATCAAATTGGGTGTTGCAGGGGAAGAAAATATGAACTCCTTGCAAGGAAGAGGTTACATGAGGGATTTTAAGAGTTTGAATCAACATCCTCCTGCTAGCATTAATGGTGCTCCTATAGTTAACAATATAATGCTTTGAAATGTCGTATTTTTTGGTATATATCATGCCTTGTAGAATATTATATAGTATTAGAATTTGCTATTTTGCTTGGGAATAAATATTAGTTCATTAGTTATTTTTATTTTGTATTGTAGTCCAGATTACACTCCTTGGGATGGAGGTGAATGTATTACAAAAAATATGCACCCTAACAATTCATAACGGGCGATCTTAGGTATGTTCAAGTTGGCACTAATGTTTTCAGAAGATTATCTTATTTAGTCATTCTGTGGTTCATTTCAATTGTAAACTTTCATTATAAAATATAAGTAAAATATTATTAAATACATAATGTATATTTGTTAATAGCATTAACATATGTGTTTGAGCTGATAAATATTTCGATTAATATACATGTTAAGCAATCTTACTAGACTAAAATTTTGGACCAATGTATTTTATGTTCTACATAGCAATGAGTATATAACTATATAAAAATCATGTTAATAATAATATCATTTTGTTGTTTAGAAAAAAAAAACATAAAAAAAACAACCACCGTATGTTGAAAGCCTTCCCTTTTTGAAAGCACATAACATAGGCTACGTACTCAATTCTTTTGTGACATTATTTCCTATTCATTCTTCACATTTATTTACTTCCCTTTTTATATTCATTTGTTTGTTGTATTAATGAGTTTTCGTGTGTTTTAAAATGGAGTTGCGTTCAAGATATTACATAAGACATTAATTAATTACTTATATTCTTTTAAAATTGTTTCACATTCAGGCCTCATATTTCTTTGCTTACTTTCTTAAATTAATTTATTTTTCTATTGCTAAGGATTTTTCAGGTGTTTCGTATAAGGTTAAACTGGAGTTGTAATTTTTTTTATGTATATTACGGACTATTCTTTCTATGTTGCATCCTCTATTTGCGCCAGGAAATCTCCTAGTTAACTTTCTATTATTCTAGTTTTTGCATTTCAATATTACGAAATTAAATTTCAAAACAAAAATCTACGATGTGTATAAAAGCATTATGTTTATATTCTTGTTTCAGTGTCCAGATCTTTCCTATTGATTGTGAATTTTGATACCAAATGAAAGTATGTTGTTCTTGCCACATGTTTTTGGTTTGTCTTTTTTTTGGTGGGTTTTTTACACTCAAATTCCCTACGAACATGGTTAACCCACTACACATGAACTTACAGATGTTTTGAACTCTAGTTGTGCTATTACAGTTCATAGATGTCGGGTTTGGCTTCCAAACTCTTGTTTGTGCTATGGACTCGGTGGATGGTGGGTTCTTGACACGACTAAGAACCCGCCTATTAACTTGCATACACAAAACTATAGCAGTGTGACATTATTTTTTGATTTTTTGTTTGTTTGACTTTATGATTTTCTTTGATATTTTTTTCTTTCTAGGTTTTTTAACACTAATCTTGTATTCTCGAATCCCTTTTAAAAAGAAAAGTGAAAGAAAGTGGAAAGTTAGATAAACTTTGTTTGTGATAAATCTACATGTGTTGAATGAGGCTGACAAACAAACCATTAGTATCTATTACATCTCGTACGAGCGACCTATCTATGGCAATTTGGGTGGCAATAAAGCAAATATTATTGTGTTTGTTAGGTATGTTAGGTTTGATACGCATTATCCTTGTATGTAAAATGATTGAATCAATATCTTAAATGTGCACATCATGTGTGTAGTGACATTTGAAGCTTTGATGTATACTTTAGTAAGTCTTTTTAAAGAACATAAACACATTTTATGGGATGAAAATAAAGCTTGCTATTGTAGTAGGTACTTGTTAAAGAGGTAGGTAAGTTTATAGTTGATATTAGATTTGATTTTTGTTAGGTACCGACGGTTGTTTTGTTTTCTCTGTTTTTTTCTGTAACATAACAACTTCACATCAAGCTTTTCTTATTTTTCTTAGTTTTTATTTTAGTTTTTTTCTCGTTTTACAAGGCATCATCTTAGTTTTTCCCCCTTTTCTTAATTTAGTTTTTTTATTTAATTTGTATTTACATTTCATATTTACGATTAAAGTTTTTATTAAAAATTTTCTAATAATGTTTTGTTCTTATGTCGTATTTAGTTAAGTAATTTTCCAAGTTTTTTAATATATAATTATAAAATGATAGTTCTTAGATAGAAACTAATAAAAATGTTATAATTGGGTTGCTCTCAGTTCCCACGCCGTATCCTTATGTTTTCAAGAATATTGTCATTGTATGTTTAAAACATGTAACTAATGTATTTATTGATTGTGAAAAAGTGCAGTAGCATACGTTATACGACCAACAAGCTTACGTTATACGCCCAAAACATGCCAATAAGCTTAGGGGACGTAGCATACGCCAAGATTAATGTTGAGTTATTTTTCCAAATCCTGTTTTGTATATTCATGTAACATTTTCTAGTTTTATATGTCTAGTGGTTGTGTTACATACATCTTCATATCTAGGTCGAGTAATCAAGTCGAAGGTGAGGAGTAAGTCTAGAGTTGATTCTACATACAAATGAAACGAAACAACCTTTTCAACAATGATCAAGTAATGTCGTTTTAATGCATAAAAGATGTCTAACTTTTCAATTTTCTAAAACACATTTAGTATATGTTTAACATGTGATATGACTTTTCTAAATCATCTATTAAGCTGATTTTCTAAGAAAATACTATAATATATTTCCACTGCAATGTTGTTAAGCTATGAGATCATTTTAAAAAAGGATGTCACAACACCATCCCTATCCTAAGGAAACAAACACCTCTATTCACAAAACAACACATCTTTTTTTATGGGTGCCTCTTTTCTTTTTAGACTATCATTCTATTATTAATAAAATGTATATTTTTCAAACAAAAAAATTTAAAAAATAATATCAATCATTTTATTACTTGCGGTAATTACTTATACGTAATTTCAATCTTATCCATTTTATACTATTGTTTTACAATTAATAAAAAAATTTATTTATATAATATGCTATTCTAATACACAAGCTAATAAACTAAAACTTACATTTACTCTGGAAGTGTTGCAGATAAGTAGTTGAAAGAGCCCCAAGAGACGTTACCCTACTCACCACCACACACCGGAGTTCACCGGAGCCACCGGAGCCACCGGAGCCCTGACGTAATCTCTCCATCATTCACCCTCGTATACTTCATCTCTCACCATACTCATATCTAATTTCATGAACTGTAGTTCACTGCCATTTCTATTCCATCCTGATGTTCATGTTAGGGTTCCCGTGTTTCTGTTCAAAATTTTAGAATATTTGAGTTGAACGGTTGATTTAGAGTAGGGGTTTATCAATTGGTCGGAACTTTGGGAATTTAATGAAGAAATCGAGATTAAGCGCTAACAATCAGAGTGTTTAGAACTGTCATGCCTATTGTCATCTCTTATCTCAACATACCAAATTAATCGATCAGATAGTTAGGTTCTCAAAGTTACATTGATTTCATCATACTCTAGTTTATGTGAGAATATGAGATTAGGTGCTCAACAAGATATGTTTCATGCTTTAGTTTACAAGTAATTGCCTTATTTCAATCTATTGACTAATTCAGTTCCTTGTTGATTTAATTTAATTTGCATGAACATTGGACAAAAATGACATACTTTATATGGTTGTGAAACAAAAAGTTTTACTTGTAGCGTTTTATGTTATGCAAGTAAAAGACATACTCTAGTTTATGTGAGAATATGAGATCAGGTGCTCAGCAAGATATGTTTCATGCTTTAGTTTACAAGTAATTGCCTTGTTTCAATCTATTGACTAATTCAGTTCTTTGTTGATTTGCATGAACATTGGACATAAATGATATACTTGATATGGTTGTGAAACAAAAGGATTTACTCGTAGTGTTTTATGTTATGCAAGTAAATAACATAAAAGTTAGTTTTCATTCTTTGTATCTCGTATTTGAAAAGGCACAGAGCTTATGTTTTTCCGTTGGCTTGTTTTGTTATTAGAAGCAATCTTGTATCTGGTAACATGTTTTTTACTTGTCAGTTTTAGCTGGTGGAGAATTTTTAGCTAGGGGGCGCGGCTATATAACTACAAACCAACTAACTGGATAAAATCAGCACTGGTAATTATGGATAACTTTTCACTTGCTTCCTCCACCACACACTACTGCTCTACCTTCTCCAGGAAGCCTTACGCGGTGTCCACCAGTACCACCACCACTATCCCCTCCTATTCAGTCACCACATGCTCACATGACACTGAAAACCCCACCACCACTTCATCATCCCTTCGCCGCCCCACTAATAACAAACCTTTTAAACCTATTGCTAATTCCCCCGTCAATCCCCACCGTCCAAAACCCAAAACCCATAACCTCAATCCCCTTCAAACACTCCTCAATCCCACCCCTAAAAGAAACCCAATTGATAATAAATCACAGACCCTAACCGAAAAGCTTTGGTTAACGAGTAAACTCTCACCGCCACCGGAAGCAGCACCTCCACCTCCACCTCCACCTAAGTTAGATGAAATTGACAATGCTAGTTATATGGATACTTCAGGTGATTTGGGATCGCATCAAATTGAGTACAGAGAAAAAGGGAAAATTTATGTGGGGAACCTCCCGTTGTGGATAAAGAAAAATGAACTTACAGAATTCTTTAGGCAATTTGGACCAATAAAGAATGTGATATTGATAAAAGGTTACAATGACACGGAAAGAAACATGGGGTTTGGGTTTGTAATATATGGTGGTACAACCGCTGAAAAGGCGGCAATGGATGCGGTGGAGTTTGATGGTATGGAGTTTCATGGGCGGGTGTTAACAGTGAAACTTGACGATGGGAGGAGAATGAAGGAGAAGTCTGGAGAGAGGGCAAGGTGGATACAAGGGGATCACAGTGTGGATTACAAGTCAGCATGGCAAGAAGAGAGAGACAGCTCACGGAAAGAGCTTAAAAAGGTGTTGGAAACCCAACCAGAGAACTGGCAGGCTGTTGTGGGAGCCTTCCAAAAGATTAAGAAGGTATTACTTTCGTTTCATCTATAGGAGGGAAAAGGGGTGGGTCGGGTTGGCTTGGTAACGGTTCGAACATGTTGGGTCGAGTGAGTTGAACCAAAATGCTTTTTGTCTAACATATCAAATCCTATAAATACTTGGTGCATCATCTTGATTACAAAATATGTCAATATTAATCTGGTTTCTTGCACTTCCAACCTCATCGACCCATTTCACTTGTTTCCTGTTAAGCTATTATTATATAACAGGTTTAATCTATTAGAGATTATACATAACACAAATCTACCCATGAATAAGTTAACGGTCGAATTTGTTTCATCTAGTCTAATTAATACCAACACACAACAGTACGCCAAAGAAATGCACAATGTGGTTTTCTTTTTGATTCTCTACCTTACTTTGTAGCTTTAACTGGATAAGCTGATTGTTTGCTTAATTTTTTGTGTAATCACCCACAAAACATGTAATTTGCATGACACACTATATACGGTATTGCGGTACATTCTATTAATGATGTTAGTCTAGTATTTAGCACATACAACCCTTAGATAATGATAAGTTTCTCACAATTTACCATTCAAGATGCTTATCCAGCACGGCTTCTAGTTATAAGATATTAAGATTCTATGACTTCTTTCATTTTAGTTTCTATACTTTAGCCTAGCATTGAGCAATTATCTATATAGTGTATATGCAGGTGTGAATAAATTGCTTGCCTGAAAACATTTTTAAATGTCAGAAAGATGAAGTGAACAAAAACAATCATGTTAGTTAATTCATTGTATTGTTTAGTATTTTGTATTTTGTGATTAGAATGTATTAGTTCATAGTCTAGGGACTAGAAGTGTAAAATGTAAATGAGTTAGTTAGTACTTCTAACTAACATAAATATGGGTTGTGTACTGTAATTGTGGGTTAACACCTTAATACAATTTGATGATCTTCATGTTCAAAAGATAATATTTGGTATCAGAGCTTCAACGGCTCTCGATCCAATCGGCGATTTCCTACCAAGACTTTCCCGATCGCATTCCCGATCCGTCGGCAACGGCAATCGTAACGGATTGCAATTGAGGCAACACGCGATCAATTGACGGAAATTCGGCCTCAATCGAAGACCTGTGACTCGATCCCATGGCGGACAGCAATCGGCAAGTAGCCCTGAGAGACCTGAACGATTCAATTCCGTTCAAGATTCCGATCCTAACGCCCACCACGTACACCTCATGGGCAATCAAGATGGAAGCATTCATGGACGCCCAGGGACTCTGGGATGCCATTGAACCTCCGACGACCGCGGCAGTCGACGTGAAGCTCGGCAAGAAGGCCAGAGCATTCATCTTCCAGGCATTGCCCGAGGATGTACTAATGCAGGTTGCTGCATTCAAAAGCGCGAAAGACATTTGGGGGGCCCTGAAGAAGAGGTTCATCGGAGAAGACAGGGTCAAACAGGCTAGAATCCAAACGCTGGATCACGAGTTTGAGATGCTGACGATGACCGAGAATGAATCAATTGATGATTTCGCAGGGAAAATGGGAGAACTCGTGTCAAGATATCGTGCTCTGGGAACCACAATCGCAGCCTCCAAACAAGTCAGGAAATTCTTGAAGGCTGCTCCGGAGAGACTCCTCCCGATTGTGGCTGCCATTGAGCAGTTCTCAAATCTTGACACAATGTCTTTCGAGGAACTGGTGGGAAGATTGAAGGCGTATGAGGAGAGGATCAAGCCACCTTCCCAAGGAAGGAACTCCTCTGGTCAATTACTCCTGACCAGGGCTGAATGGCAAGAAAGGATTAAGTGTGAATCCAAGAGTGACAGCCACAAGCAGTCAAGTTCTGGGGAGTCAAGGGATAGAAACAGAGGCCGTGGAAGAACTGGGAAGGGTAGGAATCTGAAGCCCCGCTCGGAAGGTGGGGACAAAGGGGCTCCTCCCAAGAAAGACAAGAGAAACATGAGATGTTTCAACTGTGATCGTCTGGGGCACTTCTCAAGTGAGTGCAGGGCCCCAAAGATAAGGCATGATGAAGCCCATTTGACCCAGACCCAAGAAGATCAAGAACCCACTCTGTTGATGGTGAGGGCGATGCAAGACCTGGGTCTGCTTGAAGAAAACAGTGTCTACCCGAAGGAGATGACCAAAGAAGCAGATGCCAGCACCTGGTACTTAGACAATGGTGCTAGTAACCACATGACAGGTGTCAAATCTCACTTCACTGACCTGGATGAAACTATTACTGGGAAAGTGAAGTTTGGAGACGGCTCAGTTGTTGTCATAAAAGGTAGGGGATCAGTTTGGTTTCAGTGCAAGAATGGTGACCACAGAGTAGTCACCAACGTGTACTATATCCCTGCCCTCATGAGCAACATATTGAGCCTAGGCCAATTAGATGAAGTTGGCTGCAAGATCCTGATGCAGGATGGATATCTGTGGGTATTTGAGAAGACTGGAAGAACCCTCCTGAAGGTCAAGAAGGGAGAAAACAGGCTCTATAAGATCAGCATGGATGTAACCCTCCCTAAGTGTCTGCTGGGAGAAATGAAAGATGTGGCCTGGATATGGCATGCAAGATTGGGTCACTTGAACTTCGACTCAATCAAGAACATGTCCAAATTCAACATGGCAAGAGGATTGCCTAGAATTGATCACAAGTCCCAACTGTGTGAAAGCTGTCTAGTAGGGAAACAAAGAAGACACCCCTATCCTACAACAAGTACATACAGGGCAAACAAGCCCATGGAACTGGTTCATGCAGACTTGTGTGGTCCCCTGGATCCACCTACCCCTGTTGGGAACAGATACTTCATGCTGCTGGTAGATGACTACTCCAGATACATGTGGGTGTATTTCTTGAAGTCAAAGGATGAGGCCCCTGAAGCTTTTCAAAACTTCTTGTCTCAGACTCAGGTGGAGACAAACTTCAAGCTGAAATCACTAAGAACAGACAGGGGAGGGGAGTTCACATCCAAAAAGTTTGAGCAACTGTGCAGCCTAGATGGGATCAAGAGGTACCTAACTGCACCTTACTCTCCCCAACAGAATGGGGTTGTGGAGAGGAGAAATCAAACAATAATGGGTATGGTTAGGTCAATACTCAAAGCTATGAATATGCCTTTGTGGTTATGGGCAGAAGCAGTAAGACATTCAGTCTTTCTGCTAAATAGAAGTCCAACCAAGGCATTAACCAATATGACCCCTTATGAAAGTTTGTTTGATAAGAAACCTAAGGTAAAACACTTGAGGGTGTTTGGGTGCATAGCTCATGTGAGGGTCAGTAATCAACTGAGAAAGTTGGATGATAGGAGCATATTAATGGTGCATTTGGGGTTGGAGCCTGGTATAAAGGCTTACAGGATGTACAATCCTGTGACTAACAGGATAGTAGTCAGCAGGGATGTGCATTTTGAAGAAAGTGAACCTTGGAAGTGGGACACAACCAATGTGGCTCAATCCAACCAAAGCTATGCTAGCTTTGGTGGAGAAGTAGGTGTTCCAGAACAAAGTGGTGACTCCACTAGTGAAGCCAGCCTTGAACAAACTCAGTCCAGTCATGATACTGTGCCTTCTTCTTTTGATGAAGATAGTTGCAATGAACCTGATCAGTCCTATGGGTTAGAGCAAGGCTCAGGAGGTGATGAAAGGGATTTCACATCAAATGATGATCATGTACCTAGATCAACATATGATGATACCCCACCTAAAGGGTTTACTTCTCTGGATGATGTGTTTAACAGAACTGATATCTTGGAGAGAGTACCTTTTAAACCTCCTATCTTTGATGAATCAGAAATGATGTTACTTCTGGAAGAGCCTGTGAGATATGAACAAGCCAAAAGAAATCCAGAATGGATGAAAGCCATGAAGAGTGAGATTGAAAGCATTGAGAAAAATGGCACTTGGAAGTTAGTTGACTGTCCTAAAGGTGTGAAACCTATAGGCCTGAAGTGGTTGTTCAAGCTCAAAAAGGATGCTGAGGGTAAGGTGACTAGGCATAAGGCTAGGCTGGTGGTGAAGGGGTATGTACATCAGTATGGTGTTGATTATGAAGAAGTTTTTGCCCCTGTGGCCAGGTTGGAAACTGTCAGGCTGATATTGGCTATGTCAGCAGTGAATAGGTGGAAAGTACATCATCTTGATGTAAAGACAACATTCCTTAATGGGGAATTGAAAGAAGAGGTGTATGTGATTCAGCCTGAGGGGTTCATACAACCTGGAAGTGAAAGAAAGGTCTACAAGCTCTTAAAAGCTCTGTATGGACTGAAACAGGCACCTAGAGCTTGGAATGAAAAACTGCATAATACATTGATTAAGTTTGGGTTTGAAAGATGTTCAAGAGAGCATGCAGTGTATAAAAGAAACACAGAAAGGGGAAGTTTGATAATTGGTGTTTATGTGGATGATATCATAGCTACAGGTTCTAATGATGGTGTGATTAAAGAGTTTAAGTCTATGATGATGTCTTGTTTTGAGATGACAGATTTGGGTTTACTCAACTATTATCTGGGGATAGAAGTTAAGCAGACAATTAAAGGGATTTTCTTAACTCAATCAGGGTATGCTAAGAAGATTCTTGAAGATCAAAAGATGTGGGAGTGTAACTCCACAAAGATTCCTATGAATCCAGGGTTAAAGTTGAGCAAAGATGAAGATGGTGAGTCTGTGAATGTGACTCAGTATAGAAGGATTGTAGGTTGTTTGAGGTATATTACTCAGACTAGACCTGATTTGTGTTATTCAGTTGGGATTGCTAGTAGGTTTATGGCAGATCCTAAGGCATCACATTGGCAAGTTATCAAGACTATTCTTAGATATTTGAAGGGGACTATGGAATATGGAATATGGTATGAGTATGGGGCTGCTGGAGAACTGATTGGTTACAGTGATAGTTCACATGCTCCTACTAAGTCTGATGGAAGGAGTACTACTGGAATGGTGTTCTATTTTGGTGGTGGTCCAGTGAGTTGGGTAAGTCAGAAGCAGGCAACAGTGGCTCTATCTTCCTGTGAGGCAGAGTTCATGGCAGCTACAGCCGCAGCTCAGCAGGCTGTGTGGCTTAAAGGCTTGCTAGAGGAGTTGACAGATCAAGAGATGGGTCCTATTTTGTTGTATGTAGACAACAAATCAGCTATTCAATTGATGAAGAATCCTGTATTCCATGGTAGGTCTAAACACATAGATGTGAGGTATCACTATATTAGGGCATGTGTTGAAAAGAATCTAGTGGTGATAAAGCATATAAGTGGAGAAGAACAAAAGGCAGATGTGTTGACTAAAGCTTTATCAAGGATCAAGTTTGCAGAAATGAAGTTGAAGTTAGGAGTTGGAACAATGCAAGAATTAAGGGGGTGAATGTTAGTTAATTCATTGTATTGTTTAGTATTTTGTATTTTGTGATTAGAATGTATTAGTTCATAGTCTAGGGACTAGAAGTGTAAAATGTAAATGAGTTAGTTAGTACTTCTAACTAACATAAATATGGGTTGTGTACTGTAATTGTGGGTTAACACCTTAATACAATTTGATGATCTTCATGTTCAAAAGATAATAAATCATTCTATACTCTATAAATTTAACGCGTTTCTGAAAGCCAACTGTTATAGCCTTCCAGGAAAGAGTTTGGGTTGATGATTAACTATTATGCAAGGCGAGGAGATATGCATCGTGCTAGAGAAACTTTTGAGAGCATGCGGGCCAGGGGAATTGAACCAAGTTCACATGTATTTACTAAGTAAGGGAGTTTTATGTATCAACCTATATGATCTCTTTTGTATGTGTGCGCGTGTGCATAGATAACTGTATTTTATTAAACCTCAAAACTTGATTTTGGATATAAAAATAAACCCCTACCCACAAAGGAGAAGTTATCACTAGATTTTATAGTAAATTGTGGATTCTATGTTTTTGGCTCATCATTTTTATCCATTTTCCAGCTTACAATAATATATTTTGTGCAGCCTAATTCATGCTTATGCAGTAGGTAGAGATATGGAGGAAGCACTTTCTTGTGTAAGAAAAATGGAAGCCGAGGGAATTGAATTGAGTTTGGTGACATATAGTATTCTTGTGGGAGGATTTGCTAAAATTGGTGATGTAAAGTAAGTAAAACACACTGACACATATACACTCACTTGTATGTATGCTTATACTTTGCACCATGCATGATGGATGCTTGTTTAAAATTTATGCAATGACTGCTTAAAATCTATTCTTTACGTTATTTTTTTTGTCTTCTTTACAACTATTTGTTGCTTAATTTTATGAGTTGTGCTTTAAGTTTATTTTTCAATTTACTTTAAAGTGCTGCAGATAAGTGGTTCAAGGTGGCCAAAGAGACACAACCAACTTTGAATGCCATTATATATGGGAACATAATTTATGCTCATTGGCAAGTATTCCCTTTTCCAGTATATTTAAGTGTGAAAATAGTTTCTTTTTTTGTTTAAAAAGTGCACGATTCTGATAAATTACGGGACATATATAATCATGCCTCTTTGACATGGTAGACGATAAGTCTTATAAAATAACCCCAAAGGGTTGACCTAGTGGTAATTTAGTGTCACTGGGTGTCTCTAAGGGCAATTTAGCATGTTTTCCTTTTTTATTTTTGCATCTTAATCTCTAACGGTCAAATGGGTAAAGTATAAATTTTTTAGCTAAAATGAAACAAATCAAAAGTCATCCATATTGCTTTTTTATGCTTAAGACTTTTTAAATGGTTTTATTAAACAAATATCATTATTTTTACAAAATAGAACTGTATTCTTCTTAAATGATAATTATTATAAGGTTATTAAAGTGGGCAGAAAAATGTTGATAGGTTGGCCCAATCTGACCCATATCAACAAATGACCTACCTGGCCGGAACCCATTTGACCCCTTATAGAACCCACCTGGCCTACCTAATTTGCTACCTATACTCCTACCTACTATAAACTTATTAGGGCCTATGCCATTGTCTTTAAAAATGAAAGAATCAGACCATGGTCTTCACTCTTTAAAAGGAAAAAAATGGCAAGTTTACCACCTTTTGTAAATGTTGTTGCTTTTTATTATTTTTACTTGAAATTTTTTGTGGATTTTAGTTTAACACCCTGAAAAATACAGCCAAGCCTTTGACATGGAGCGCGCAGAAGCATTGGTCAGGGAGATGGAGGAAGAGGGCATTGATGCTACAAGGGATATTTATCACATGATGATGGATGGTTATACAATGATTAAAGAGGAAGATAAATGTTTGGTCGTGTTTAAGAGGCTTAAGGTGAGATTATGTTCTTATTATTATTACTATTGTTGTTATCATTTTGCCTTTTTGTAGGAGTTGAGCGGCTTATAATGAGATGATCCAAGTATCAATATATTCAGATGCTAATTTTTCCAAGTGAAATATGATTTCAAGGTTTAAAAGCAAGACAATCTTTTAATGTCATGTGATTAGTTTTTAAATTACATTTTTCAATGTTGTCAATTAGTTTGCCTATGGATGAGATTTACCGGGTATGGCTATTGTATCGTACACTAATCTTAAATTTGTCACAGGAATGTGGCTTTACACCAACAGTAATTACGTATGGATGCCTTATTAATCTCTACATCAAGGTAACTTAAAATATCTATTTGTATATGGTACATGTTTATCTTTTTCATAGTGATGACAAAATGGGCGGGGTTGGCTGGCTGGGTAACTTGTCAAAACAAGTTTTGGGTGGAGAGAGTTTCTTTCTTCTTGTTCTTTTTAAACAGGTCATAACAGGTTGGATTGACCTGCAAGTATTTTTGTTTATTTTTCTTATAAATAGTTAATATGTTACTAGTGATTACAACACTATGTTACTACAATACCAATATTTATATGTTAAAAAAGAAGGATTTAGGAGGCTGTAAGCATTAGAGTCAATCTTTTTATTAGAGATGAAAAAAGTGGGTTGGCTGGGTAATAGATGAAATCGAGTTTGGGTACTTCCAGGTCAAAACAGGTGGCCTTGCACAAACATTAATGTATAATTTTTAATAACTAGTAAATGGATTAAATATGATACAAACACTAGGTGATTACAATAATGATATATATCTTTTATAAACAAATTGAGAATTAAAAATACATCTTTAGCCACCCATAGGACCTGTTTCTCTTGTAGCGGGTTGTTTTTATCTGATGTGATCTAATTTGATACATCATACATTTATAACTCATGGGTCAAAATTGGCACATGGACTACCCTAATACAGTTTCATATGATCAATTCTTCCAGATGGGAAAAATTTCCAAAGCATTGGAGGTCAGTGAAACAATGAAAACTGATGGCATAAAGCATAACATGAAGACATATTCAATGTTAATTAATGGATTTATAAAACTAAAAGACTGGGCTAGTGCATTTGCCATATTTGAAGATGCTGTGAAAGAAGGTTTAAAACCCGATGTTGTGCTTTACAATAACATAATTAGTGCTTTTTGTGGTATGGGAAACATGGATCGTGCAATCCGTACCGTTGAAGAAATGCAAAAATCAAGACAGAAACCAACTTCAAGAACTTTTATGCCCATAATTCATGGTTTTGCAAGAGCTGGAGAAGCTAAAAGAGCTCTTGAAGTTTTTAATTTGATGAGAATGTGTGGTTGCATCCCAACCATCCATACTTACAACGCCTTAATTCTTGGTTTAGTTGAGAAACGCCAGGTTTGTTTCTTCATGTAATTTAATTAGAGGGGGTGTTTTTGCTTTTGTAAATGATCATCCAAGTATTGAATAGAGATTGCAATTTCGCATCTTTTTCTAACTATGGGTCAATTCGGTAGCGGGTGAAATGGGTAGAATAAAAAGGTTAGCTGAATAGAGAACAAGTTGAGCTTTATATTTTGATGCATAAAAGTTTAAATCATTGCATTAAAAAATTTGATTAGTATTGAAATATATGATTTTTGTAGCCTTATTTGACATTTATCATTTATATATATTTGGAGAATTTGGACAAAAAGTATTTAGTGTCAACCAACCAACACAAGATGCACCTATTTTGACCAGTCTATTTTGCCACCTCTATTATTGCAATTCAAAGTGACAATAATTAGTTTTATTTACAAATAATTAGATTCTGCATCTGATTATTTGATTATTTGCAAACAATTGGATATGGATTATCGCTTCCATACTTGCAGAACAATTCTTTGAATGTAATTTGAGACTTCTACTCATCTTTTATAACCTTTCTCGGTAAAATGTTCTCATTAGTCATTTATTTAGGGAAATGTTATCAATTACATAGTAACCAAGTTTAATTATTGTGCCATCTAGTTTGGTACAACTTTTTAAAGAGGCTTATTAACGACCCAAGATTTCATTTTGTTTGATGTGTAAAGTTTTTTAAAAAATTGATCAACAATGTGTATCATCTGTTTAAATATGCTGTTGTGGCATCTCAATTTTATTTATTATTTTCTTTATAATCATAAATTTTGAAATACTCGAAACATCTGACTGTCACAACTTCAATCATCAAAAGCAATTCCAAACATAATCTTTGAAACAACCCATTCTATCTAGTTGATAAGTTTATTTATGTTTTTTAATCTCTCATTATCACTTTCAAAGCACACTTTTACTTGTGTACTGATTAACTTTTTTTTTTTGCAGATGGAAAGAGCAGTAAAAGTATTAGATGAAATGTTGCTTGCAGGGGTTGTCCCAAACGAGCACACGTACACCACAATCATGCATGGTTATGCGTCATTGGGTGATACTGGAAAAGCATTCGAGTATTTTTCTAAACTTAAAAATGAGGGATTAAATCTTGATGTGTTCACATATGAGGCACTACTCAAAGCATGCTGTAAAGCTGGGAGGATGCAAAGTGCTTTAGCAGTCACCAAAGAAATGCATGCCAAAAATATTCCAAGAAACACTTTTATTTACAATATCCTTATAGATGGGTAAGAATTTCTTCCAAAAATTTCTACAATTTTTTTTTAGTATATCTAGTTTGATGAGAGTTATAGTGAATAATGTATGTGCAATTGTCAAAACATAGCAATATATTGTGGCCTGTGGTCATGCTCTGCTTTGGTTATTAGATTTTTTTTAATTTATTTTCTTGAATGATCTATTTGTGATTTTGCGCAATTAGGGTTCGGGCCTAGGGGTGCTCAAAAGCCACTGAAACCATTTGAACCGAAGCAAGTCTGGCCAGTTTAATATATATGGTTTGGTTTTTACAGTTTATGGTTTGGAACTTGCAATTGGTCGTCTAAACTGGACCGGGCGTTTAACACTCAATCATTTATTTTTTCATTTTAGGAATATAATGTTGTGTGTATATATTATATTCCTGAACAGTCCTTAATCATTTGTTTAAAATCTAATACAAAATTATTTTTTGAAAATTAATAAAAAGACTTGCCAAGTCAACACTGAACCGTCAAACCATGAAGACTGGCCGGTTTGGACGACCCACCTACCCAGTCGATTTGGTTTCTCTTTTTGCGAAACCGCAGTTAGCAAATCGGGCCTAAATTTTAGTAAAAGCCAACAGAAGCCGATTGTAAAGGCCCCTAATTAGGGTTTCATTAATGTGCATTTGAGGTCAAGAATGTCTTCAATAAAAAATGAGCGCATTATGCACATCGTTATCTTTTAACTAGTTATTGTTTAGTGAAAAATGTTTGTTAGATATTAACATATTGTGTCTTTTAGATGGGCTCGAAGGGGTGATGTTTGGGAAGCTGCCGACCTAATGCAACAAATGAAGCAAGAAGGGGTCAAACCTGACATCCGTACTTACACATCTTTGGTCAATGCTTGTTGCAAAGCTGGAGATATGCTTGTATGTCTTCTTCTTTATTTACCTCTTTATATGTGTGTTGTTTCTTAGGCCAAGGGAAGAAGGGATATGAATCCTAGGGGACCAGGTTGAATACCACCAGAGGTACAAGTGGTGTTTGAATGTGGGTTTCAAAAGTAATTATGATAATCCGTTGTAATAAAACGAACTGTAGGAGATAGTATCGTATAATTAGATGTTTGAGTGTTTGATAAATCATAATTATTTAAGGATTATAGCTAAAATGACGAGAAACACATTTCTGTGAAAAATGACATACAAGTAATCTTGTTGAGAGTAGGCTACTGGAGAAATTGATTATGTTAAAACATAACAAGAATGGTTAATCTAGTAATTTAAGCAGATAATTATCAAAATCAAGTTTTATAGGTAAAATGGTAGTTTTAATTCTTGCTTAGATAATTAGTTTTTTCCAGCAAATATGAAAGTGATCATTTAATTACAAGAATCTTCTAATCTAACATTATAAGAGGATTATTACTCGAATAATCAGTTTCAAAACACTATATAATCAATGCATTTTGAGTGCAGCGAGCAGCCAAAACAATTAAAGAGATGGAGGCTGCAGGAATAAAACCCAACATAAAAACCTACACGTCGCTAATTCATGGGTGGGCCCGGGCTTCACTTCCCGAGAAAGCTTTGAAATGTTACGAAGACATGAAGTTAGCTGGGCTGAAACCAGACCGAGCTGTGTACCACTGCTTGATGACATCGTTGCTGACCCGAGCCTCTATAGCCGAAGACTACATCTACTCAGGTATTCAGCAAATCTGTGCAGAAATGATCGATGCAGGTTTGACCGTTGACATGGGGACTGCAGTACATTGGGCCCGGTGTTTACGCAAAATTGAACAGTGTGGCGGGGATCTTACCGAATCACTTCAAAAGACGTTCCCGCCTGATTGGAATTCACAAAACACGCTTGATAAAATTTCGGGGATCGATCATCATGATGATGATGAGTTGCTATATGAAGGTGATTCTGATGGTGACATTGATTACTAGATGTACATTTGGGTAATGTTTTAATAGGATAATGCTGTAGTGGCCTGTACATTGTGCAATGAAAGTTGTATATTTTTTATTTGTGAATCTAGCGAGTGTTGAGATTTGGTAATGCCGTAGTCTTCACTCCTCTGCTACAAACTGATTATTTTTAGAGCAATAACGCTTTTAGTTAGCTGTAGAGTTACCAACAATGTTTTTAAAACCGGATCGGACGTCGAACTGGACGTCTTAATGGTTTGGTGGTCGGACCGGTTGGACCGGATTTAACTATATTTATATATGTAATTAAATATAAGGAATTTATATATGATTTATATATGTATTTTATAGTTATCTGCTTCGAGGATGATTTATTTATGTTTGCGAGAGGTGAATTGCATTCGGCCAAGTGCATTATGGAGGCTCTAAAGATGTTTGAAAATCTGTTCGGCCTTGTCCCAAGTGTCCAAAGCGCACTGTGTATTTTTGTAATGTCCGGGATAATGTGAAAGTCGCGATCCTTGAGGTTATGCCATTTAAGGAAGGTACTTTACCTGTGAAGTACTTAGGTGTCTCTTTAATCTTATCTCGTTTACTTTATAAGGATTGTAAGATCCTACTTGACAGAATAGAGAGTAGAATTCTTGACTGGAGAAACAAATGTTTATCGTTTGTCGGAAGGTGTCAATTAATTCTCTCGGTCCTATCGGCCTTACATGTATTGGTCCTTGGTTTTAATTCTACCTAAACGGGTCATAAAAGAGCTAGAAGCTAAGATGAATGGATTCCTTTGGTGTCAAGGTCCAATGCAAATTGGTAAAGTCAAAGTTTCATGGAAGAATGTGCAAACCAAAATATGAGGGTGGGCTGGGTTTTAGAAGAATTGAGGAGAGTAACAAAGCGTTGATGACATTTCAGGTGTGGAGCATTCTCTCACATCGCGATTCATTATGGGTAGATTGGGTGTGGAAGTATCGGCCATCGTAATTTTTGGACTATTAAAGTCCCATCCAATTGTGCTTGGAGCTGGTGGAAGATCTTGATGTTACACCCATGTATTCGTAAGTTCCTTTGGTCTAGTATTGGTAATGGGATGGAGACTTCACTATTGTATGATAATTGGTGTTCATTGAGCCCGTTGGCAGATTTTTTATCAAACCGTGACATTAGAAGAGCTGGATTCAGCTTACAATCTAAGGTGGCGGATGTGTATTCCAATGGTAATTGGAATCGGCCTACAGAATGGGTTGCTAAAAATCCGGACCTCCTTAATGTGCAGCACATTCTCGACATTCAACGTTTGGATGTTATCTAATGGAAGGATGGTCATATTATTTCTGAGTTTTCCACGACAGTTGTTTAGCATTCGATCAGGGCTCGGGGAGTGGATGTTCAATGGCATAAAAGCGTATGGTTCTCTCAATGTATCCCTCGACATGCGTTTTTACATTGGCTAATTATGCAGGGTAAATTGTTAAAGATAAGATTCTTCAATGGCCACCGTCTCGAAGAAAATCAATGAATGTTATGGCTTGCCCGTTTTGTTTAGCAGATTTTGACTAACATTCCCATTTATTCTTTGAGTGCAAATATTAGATTATTGTGTGGAATGTTGTCAAGACTAAAATAGGTATGCATCAAGTTAATCAGAACTGGTCGGATATTATGGAATGGGTTACCGCTAGAGGTAAATCAAGGAAGCTTATGGATGTGTTAGGCCATATAGCGGTTGCGGCTACAGCTTATATGATTTGGCAAGAGAGAAATAATAGGATATTCCAAAGCAATGCACACCTTCCTGACTTATTGCTTGGCGTCATTTTGGATACTATCCGGTGTCGTCTTATGAAATTGAAGGTCCGCAAAACAGTGAGGGTTATGATGATTCTTAAAAATTGTAAGATTGAAAATATTGAACTGGGCTAGTCTCTTAGTTATATATGATGATTATTTTAGTAATTTTGTTTTTATGTTATGTCGTTTCTTGGTTTCACATAAATGGGGTATGCTCTGTTTATGAACTAGCATAGAACTCTTTTATGCTACTTGCTTGTATTTGGTTTTGTTGATATATACAAATCACCGGGGTAACCTTTTACCAAAAAAAAACTATATTTGTATATAAAACATATTGATTTATGGTTTACCATCCCGTTTTTATCCATTAAAATAAAAAATCAAAAATCAAAATCCGGTTCGAACCGGTCCGGTTCCCTGGTCCAACAACCGGTTCGGTACAAACCGGCTGGTTTGACCAGTGAAAAACGAACCATAGCAGACCGGACCGGCCACCTGACCGATCCCCGGTTGGATTGGCCGGTACGATCCGGTCTCTAAAACAGTCGTTACAAAGGTTTGTTTGGATTTATATACGTAGCTCAAAACAAGAGGAAGCAGATAAAAGGAAGTTCGGTGACTAGTCATATGGTCACCGACAACCAACATACTTGATATATATTATTTGATGAGAACTGTGACAAAAATTTGGTTTGATGTAGTAATCACTGATCATGCTCTTACATTTTGCATAACATGCTTAGGTTCAAAACTCTCTGTTCAAAACTCTCTCCACACACTCATGTTTTCCACTTTTATTCTTCTTTCCCTCGTTCACCCCTCAACTTTTAATCTTTTACAAAATTTTTAAAACTTATCACATCAAATATAAAGAGTTTTCGTGCATATTTTATATACACTTTGAGATAGTTTACATTTCGATGTAAACTTTGTTTAGAAATGAGTCGGCTCAAATATAAAACGTTTCCGTGCTTATTTATATTGACGTATTTATTTGGTGTACAATCCGATGTAAGTTTTGTTTGGAAACGTGTGGGGTAAAATATAATGCGTTTTCATTTTCTCTATTTTTTGATAAAATTTAGTTCGGAAATCAGTCGGGTAAATTGTAAGTCAATTTTTCGATATAATATTGTTTGAAAAACCGTCGGGTCAAATATAATACGTTTTCATTTAACAATATAAATTCAAGTTATTTTATGTTTTTCTAAGTAAATTTAGTTCGGAAATGAGTTGGGTCAATTTCAGTCTATACGTTATCACGTTGTGTGAGATGCCGCCGCAACGCGCGACAGGTAAAAGAACTAGTTATATTTCAATAGAGGCTGTAAACAATTCAAATTTAAGTTTACTAGGCCCATTTAACTTGCTAGAGATTGAGAATCGAATTTGTTGGACCCTGAAAGGATCATACATGCCAATTCAAGAGGTGGTTGATGGTTGTTCTACTGGTAAATTCCCTCCGGTTCAAGAAGATATATGGATAAAGAATCTGTAGAAAAAAAGACAAGTGTCGGCTATCTGCATGAGATGACCAATGAATAAATGCTGACAAGCATTTGTTTATCCAATTTACAAACGCGGACAGTCTGAACAAATGATGATTATCATTTGTACATCCACATTTACTAATGCAGATGTTTAACAACAAATGCGTAGAAGTGTTTGTTCGTTTGCATTTGTCAATGCTGATTACCAAACACTAATGCTAAAGACCATAAAGAAATGCTGATAAAAACAAGACATCCGCATTAGTCAATGCGGATAATTAGAAGAAATGCTTATTAGGTTTTTGTACTTAGACTAGTTTCCTGATGTATAGTACAGGGGTAGTTTAGTTATTTTGTATAGACTTTATGTAAGCTTATAAATAGAATAGAAAACCATACTTTTGGGACACCGTAGAATATCAAAATCTTCGATTGTCTTATGTATCAGAGGTGTCTTGTCACTGTTGCTTGCTAAAACCCTAACATTTATTGTAACTTGTTCACCTTTATTAATACAAAAAGTTTATTAGTATCTTCAGCATTCAATGGTCGGTGTGTGTGCATTTCTGCTACATATTCACCTACTTAATCATCATATTCGATCTTTGTTGATTCACATCAAGGAAGAATTCTATTCTCACCACCCAGTCAGAGGTTAGCTCGTTTGTGCTCTATTTCTTTTATTTATTGGCTTATGATTAATTTCCAAGCTCGAGCTATGTCTTCTATTTCTAAAGCTTGAGCCGAGCATGTAATTAGTTGTTCAAGCTCGAACTCGGTTTTGACCACCTCAATATTTTATAAATTAACTTATCTACATTCATAATTATACTTAATTATAGTTTTCATATACATACAAAGTATATATTATTTATTTCTAATAACCTCACTTTTATATATAATTAACATTATTTATATATAGGAAAAGTGAATATGAGGCTGTCACGCGTCTAAACTTGGATGTGAAACCAATCAAACTATGTCGTTTTGATTAAATTGTAACTAAAAGTTAATTTTAATCTTTTTATTTCACCAAACTAACTCATGTGTTTTTGGATAACTAATTCCCACTATCTCTCACACCATCATCATCCAAACATTTGAAACAACAAAGTTAGATGAAAGATTATCAATAATCTCTAATTTATTATTAGGGTTCTCATACTCTGGCTTGAGATGGGTATATTCCTCAATCTCGTGAGACTAGGGGAGTTTTGAGGGACCCATATCTGGTACAAACGTTGGTGATGGGATGGTGGTCTGGTAGTAATGTCAAGGTGGGACATGATTAAAATTGAAAAATATGCAAAATATTAAGTATGTAAGCAACTTAAGGAGAGGGGGGTTTCAAGGCCCCTAACCCCTTTCTGCAGCTTGCTTGCGACTGTTCCAAGGCCCGACCCAAGATGGATCAGAGCCCCCAACACAACAATCTCCCACTTGGGCTTCAAAACATATTTACTAGCCCTCCACATTAATTCGTCAAACACTTCAACCTGCTTCCACCTAGATGCGTGAAACATTTGCACCTGCTATTGTCTCGTACTTCTATAATCTTGAACCTTTATGAAAAAAATAAACTTTCATACCACCTGATCCGTAGCCGCCTCCATCTGCAATTAAGCCTAAAGGCGAACTGAAGCTACATAGAGCTTCAGTTTATCCAACATGACAACTTTAGTGAACATGTCAGCTGGATTCTGTTATTCAATTGGATAGTACCATCACTAATTAGCCATATTATGAAATGATTACTCATATGAATGTACTTAGTCTTCCTATGATAAAGTGGATTCTTTGCAAGTTTCAGAACACTTTCATTATCACAATACAACAGATACTATGTCTATTTTCTATCCAATTCACCCAGAAAAATGTTCAACCAAACAAGCTTTTTACTAGCCTTAACGGTTGTCATATACTCAACCTCTATAGTTGAAAGTGCCACGCTCTTTTGGATCCTAGACATCTAACGTATTGTAGTATCCCATATAGTAAATACATACCCTATTATACTCTTGCAGGTCTCTTTACATCTACCCAAATCTGCATCAGTGAACCCTTGAGAATTGCATCTCTACCCCTAAAACATAAACCCTTGAGAATTGCTTCCCAGTGTTCTCTCCCTGTATTGGACATAAACATACTAACAACTCTTACTGCATGAGCAATATCAGGCCTTGTGCATACCATTGCATACATAAGACTGCCCACAGAGCTAATGCATAAAGAACCTTTTCTATGTTAGCCTTGTCTTCATCTGTCTTTGGAGACTGATCTTTAAAAAGCTTAATATGACTACCCAATGGTGTATTTCAGGTAGTTGTCTTCTCATGATTCATCTTAAACTTCTTTAATATTTTTTAATATACTTTTCTTGAGACAATATTAAAGAACCATTCTTTTGATTCCTAGTGATGCTCATGCCGAGTATCTACTTAGCTGGACCTAGATCTTTCATTTCAAACTCTTCAGACATTTGTCCTTTTAATTTGTTGATCTCTAACATGTCTGAACTAGCTATCAGCATATCATCAACATAAAGGAGAAGGATGATACAAGAATTCTTGAATTTCTTGAGATAGTAGCAGTGATCCATCTCGCATCTCCTATAGCCATTTCTACCCATAATATCATCAAACTTGATATACCACTACCTGGTCACCTGCTTCAAACCATAAAGACTCTTCCTTAGTTTGTATACCATTTTTTCCTTACTAGCTGTCTGAAAACCCTCTGGTTGTGCCATATTGATAACCTCCTCAAGGTTGCCATGCAAAAAAGCTGTCTTTACATCTAGCTACTCTAGATGTAAGTTTGTTGCACCCATGAAACTAAGCACCAGTCTGATTTTTGTCATTTTAACCACATGATAAAATATCTCATTGTAATCAACCCTGTGTTTTTATTGGAAACCATTAACTATCGATCGTGCTTTGTATCTCTTAGTTCCATTACTTTCATCCTTGATTATGTATACCCATCTATTTTGAAAAGCACTTCCCTGTGGGAAGTTTAGTAAGAACCCAAGTCTGGTTCTTTTCAATTGAACCCATTTCTTCTTTCATTGCCCGCCCCCACTAATATGAATCTTTCATGCTGACAACCTCTGAGTAGCACTGTGGTTCACCAATTTCAGTGAGAAGAAGATAGTTAACCGATGGAGAATACCATTAAGGAGATTTAGACATTCGAGTAGACCTCCTAACCAATGTGAAGTATATGGATTTCCTGAGTCATTCACTCGTGGGGACTATTCATCCACAGGATATGAACTCCCACTATCAAAAATATCTTCTTGTTCACCAAATTCTTCCTAATCATTATCTTTAGTTTCTCAGCTTTCTTCTTCTGTATTTTGACTTTCTGTCTCTGACCTATGACTTTTGTAACTCTAGTTGTCATCTTCAAACACTACCTGTTCTTTATGAGTTTCTAGTACTATTGAATCCTTATCTTTGTAGAGTTTAGCTTCATTAAAGACTGGATCTCGACTCCTGATATTTTCCTTGGATTCAAAATCCTAAAGCATATATCCCATCGATTCAGATCCATAGCCTATGAAGGGGCATTTCTTGGCTTTAGGATCAAGCTTATCCCTCTCAAAGTCTTTCACACCAGTGTAGGCATCACTACTAAATACCTTCATATGTTTATAAGTAACCTCTCTTTTAAGCCATTCCTCTTCTGGTATTTTTTAATCAAGATGAACCAAAGGTCCTTTGTTTATCATATATGCAGCAATGTTAACCACATCAGCCTAAAAGGTTTTGGGAAGCTTTGCATTCAGTCTCATGCTCTCAGCTTGTTCATTCAACATCCCGTTCATTCTCTCAGCTACTCCATTTTGTTGGGGAGTACTGGGAACCGTCTTGATCCTCTTGATTTGTTTTTCAACATAGTAATTTACAAATTCATTACTGATATATTCCCTTCCATTACTAACTTTATGCACTTCACCTTCAAATTGGTTTCCATCTTAACAACTGCTTTCCATTTCTTGAAAACATCAAACACATCATACTTGTTCTTGAGAAAATAAAACCATACCTTACACATCACATCATAAACGAAGGTAACATAATAATTGGAGCTTCATAATAATGTCATGAGAGTTAGTCCAAACACATCAATGTGGACAAGTTCAAGTTTTTTAGCCTTAGGTGTCTTTCCTATCTTCACAAAAGTCACAAGTTTCTTCTTACCAAGCACACATGGTTCACAAAATTTGGTTTCAAGTTCTACTTTCTTCAAATATGGGAAATTCTATGCTAGCATCTTCATGCCTTTCTCATATATATGACCAAGTCATTAATACCACAAACTAGATTGATCGACTTGGTCCACTAGATACTGTATTCACGTCACCTGTCGGTACCTCAACCATGTATAAAGTATCTTTCTTTTTCCCACGAACAACTACCAAGTTTCCTTTGACGACTTTCCATTGTCCACCTCCGAACAACACATCATAACCTTAGTCATCTAGCTGCCTAATAGAAATTAGCATCTTCCTCAACTTAGGAATCACCCTAAGATCTTTCAGTGTCCATGTATTTCCTAGAGGAGTCTTTCGATCAATGTCTCCCATAACGGTAATATTCAAAGTCTGATCATTAGCCAAACAAACCTTGCCAAAGTTTCATGTTCTAAAATGGTGTTCTCAATGCAATAGATAAGAGTATCATCATCTGTATCATTTGTAGCATCGTTAACCTCTTTCTTTTTTTGGATGTTGATAGTTTAGGACATTGACTTCTGAAGTGCCCAATTTCCTTACAATTCCAGCAAGTAATATAATATTTTCTTGGTCTTTATTTACTTTTTCTCTTTGATCTATATCGGGCCCTATTACCTCCTCGTTCATTCTTCCTTCCTCTGACTTTAGTACTAAACAAGGAACTAAAAAACTCACCGGTTCTCATCCTTCTAATGTCCTCACTTATAATCAGGTCACGAACTCTATCAAGTTTAAGCTTAATGTTTCCAGACAAACTACTATCTTTCGTAACGGTTCCCAGCTAGCTTTCAGCTAATAGGGATAACTATAGTAAGGCTACTAGGAGAAAAATAATAGAGTTAAATTTTATAATATGAATATTAACAGAGCCACCTTCCTTCAATCTCATGTTTACTAGTTCCCGAATAAGAAAGACATTGTTGGCTGCAGACAACTTCTTGTACATGTTGGATAGTACACCCATGACACCTTTTGTTGTTGTTTCCTTTAGAATGTTAAAGGCAATATTTTTTTCAATGAGAGTCTAATCATAGCAAAAACTTTCCTATCAAGTGAAGCCCAATCAACATCTTTGGTGTTTTCAGGTTTATCACCCAACAATGTTGCACTCAACTCTTCTTGAACAAGTAAGTCTTTGATCTGCATCTTCCACCATCCAAAATTGATGCCATCAAACTTCTCAATTCTCATTTTAACCCTCATCAGCCATTATACCAGAGATCAAAGGATGATAGCAAGTAAATCTCTAATACCACTTGTTAGGTACTACATGTACGTGACTTACCTTAGGATTCAGATAGGGAACGAAAATCAATATAAGGCCATTAGGGATTAGCATTATGGACCATAAACCACTAACGCCTTCCTTGTTGGACCATAAACAACTTGTTAGGTATCAATAATAGTAGTAACAAACATAACTACGCAAGTGGAAATAATATAACCAAACAACCAATAACCTAAACTAAGCAAACTGAACAGAATACCAAAAACAAGACCTATTTTGTGGTTGTTCTTTGATAAAAGAATAGAGCAGAAAACAATAGCAACAATGCACAAAACAGAACAAAACAATAGTTTGTTCTCAATAGAAAACACAATCCCTTTGCGACGACTTTAATGGTGGCTGCCGGTGGTTATTTGATGGCAATCAACAGCTTTGTTGATTGCAGGTTGTCGACAACAGTAGTTAAAGGACAACAATGATTCAATAGTGATCAACAAACACACAACACACAAGCACAATAATTAAAATAGTAAAAAACACAATGATTTAACGTGGTTCGGTCAAGGATTGATCTTCGTCCACAAGCTAGGAACCAGGGTTTTTTGTAACGCCCGGAATAAAGTGCAAACGAGCCATTTTATAATAATAGGCTTAGCCAGGATTATTTAAAGAAAATAAGCGAGAAATGGAGTATGGACCTAGAGACGTTACGGTTATGTGTCCGACGAGTTTAAGGTCCCGGGAACGCCTGATATATATAAATGGACCAGCTTGAGCCACTCTCATTTGCAACTCAACACCTAATTTCTAGAGAGAGAGTGTACAAAGAGAAGGTTGGGAGAAAATGGAGATTCAAGACTCGGTTGATCAAGAGATTGAAGATCTATGTTCGTGGACATCCAAACAACAAGGAAAGACCAAGAATCCAGGTAAGAAACCTCGTTTAATTGTTTCTTTTTGAGGGTAAACCCGGATTTTAGGGCTTGGGGTTTTTGAAAACGGTAAAGAATCACCCAAAACTCACGCTTTTGTGTAAGAAAACATGTAGGAAGCTTAGATTTAGCTTATTGGGTGATAAACCAAGGTTTTAGGTGTAAAAAACTGATGTTTTGGGTCAAAAATGGGTTGTTTCGTAATTTTAGCCCATTCTGCGAATCTGGGTATTCATCCAACGAAATTAGGTAGTCGTCTAGCGAAACTATGAAGAATTCCTACGAAACTATAGTTTCGATTGTAGTTTCGCAGACATGGTTTTCCAACAAAAGTTGGGCGAAACTGGCAGCGAAGATGCCAGCGAAGATAGCAGCGAAACTGCTGGCGAATCTAGTAATGAAACCACTGATCTGCCATCGAAATTAACAGTGAAATTAGGCAGAAGTTAGCTCCTTTGAGTGTTAACTTATTTGCAGGCTGCGTAGTGCCACTCTTTCTTAGAAAATTTGATTGAGAAGCTACTCATCTAGTCCAGGTGAGTTCTAGATCCCCTATTTTAAAGGTTTTAAACTTGTTTGGGGCTAGAAATGCATACTAAATATACATATTAAATGACCAAGATTTTAAGAGGTTTTAACAGGAAGATCAATTTTTCTATAACAAAATGTGCTATATAAATGTTTAAAAATAAAAAATTTTCATGTTGATCTGGCAGCGCGGCCCAACTAGGGGCGTTGCCCCTTGCACCCCACCAGGGGCTGCTGCCCCTAGGACTCCGCTATCAGGAGCTGCCGCCCCCGAACACTCGCTGTCCCGTAGAAGGTCGGTTATGTTCTATGATGACTTGTACTTGTTATGTATGTGTATGTGTATGTGAATGGATGATGCATGATGTTTATGATGATGTGTGATGGGGGTATGTGATGTTTATGTGATGCTATGTATGAATGTGTTATATTGATCTTATATTCCAATTATGTATTATTCCATTACTTATGTGTTATGATTATGAAATGAACGAAAAGTATTATGTAACGTAAAGCTGAAGTTAACGATAATGAAAAGTGGAACGTAAAGAACAAATGAGTGCATGCCTTAATGAAGGAATGAATGGAAATTATTGCAAGCAAATGAAGGAGGTTCACACCCAATGAAGGGTGTTAGCTCAATTGTATGTGGGTTAGCTAACCCAGAAGGATGCACACTGGGGTCTAATCCTTGTGATTGACCATACATATGGGATCCTTGCCGCTTACCCCGGTACTATGGTCAGGCCACTAGGCATAATGTATGGGAGTCTATTTATAGACTTCGGTCCAGTACCCATTTTATGCATGACGGTGGGGTATAGCACATGATATTGGTCCAAATGAATGTAAAGGTTAGTGATGTATGTATGAAATGAACGATGCAAAAGGGAAGGAATGAATGATGATAACGAATGATGTTGAACAAATGATGAAATAAAATGATGAGATTATATATTTGTACGTATGATGAATGATCGCATATGAAAGTAAAAAAATGATTTTAAATGGAAGTAAAAGTATTTTATTTTATAAAACTAGAACTCACTCAGTAACGCTGACTTTTATGTATTTTCTAGTTGGTATGTAATGTTGCTGAGGATGGCATGAGGCAGCTACTTGGCATTTTTGGATGGCATCCATTTTGTAGAACTATAATGTTATTATGATATAATGCAAATGATAATATTTTGTAATAGTTAACTACATTGTATTGTTTTGCAAAATCAGTCATTATTTTATGAAATGGTTTTAAGTTATTTCGCTGTGATATTTTAGCAAATTTAAATGTATTTTTTATGTTTTATGTGCAATGATTGACTAGTTGTAAGCGTCTCGGGATTGGGTCCTTACAAGTTGGTATCATAGCCAAAGTTTAGTGAAACGGGTTAAAAAAATTTCAAAAGAAATCTAAACTCAAACTGAGAATGGAACAAAGGGAAGGGGATGCCAGTCCGAGTAGCTGCTTGCCATCAAGTATTTTCTTTAATGATAACCGATATTATGTGCACATGTTATGTGATTTGTGTGCCTTTTGTTAGATTTAGACATTGATTTACTCAGGATAGGAAATTCTTAGGGCATGAAGAGTAAAGTAAATGGCTAATCGCAACTGGCCACTATAATTAAGGATTTACTATACTTGACATAAACTATAAGGATTTACTATACTTGACATAAACTATGCTGTTAACTTGAATGACCGTGTTGGTGTTTGGATCTTATAGCGTGCGTAGAGGATGGCTGGAGTTAGATTTTCTAAGGCTTCTCGAGGTGGAGGCCATGGTGGACGTGGTGCTGGACCACAGGTCGCAAGAGGAATGCCTAGAGCTGAAGAAGTGGCTCATGAAGAGCCCAAGACCCCTCATCCGGAGCATGGTGACGAGAGTGCTAATCTATGGGCCTCAGTGAAAGAGTCTGTTGTAGAGGAGGTTCATCAAGTCATGTAGACGATCTTACCGGTTGTGGTGACCGAAGTGTTAAAGGCTGTAAGAGAAGGAGAAAGGAAGGAGAGGAACAGGTCCTCGGGAGGGAGAGAGCAACCAGAGACTGAGACAGTTTTCTCTACTGATGAGGAGGAGGAAACAGAGCCCGTGCCTGAGGCAGCACGAGGCTGTACCTATGAGGCAGAGATACAAGCCCCCGACTTTTGATGGAAACAACACCGCTGCTATTGCTCACCAATGGGTGAGGGAGATGAAGGTTGTAGAGATTATTTGAAGAGGCTGAAGCAACCAAGTCTTTCTGTATGCATGATGCATAAGTACTAAAGAAGAATGCTTCGAAAGTTTCACACTAGCAACAAAATTATTCTAAGTGTGAAATCTTCCGAAGCCAAGACCTATATCTTCCGAATCCAAAGATGAAGTCTTCCGAAGCTTTAGAGACAAAGTCTTCCGAAGCTCAACTCTTGAAGACAGATTCTTCTGAAGACTTTTAACAACATGCTTTATCTGATGTACTTTTCCATAAAGCTAGACCCCTTTCCGCTGCAACTCTATAAAGTCACCAACTTACATGAGTTGGTGAAAAGGTCCATGCTTTTGTTAACTGTATATTGAGGTCTTGAGTCTGTAAACTTTCTACTTCATGTACTTTATCCTTTTTGTAATAGATAAGGATGTGAGCTATGGCATGTTATAGTCACAAAGTCAAAAGGCAATCTGCCTTTTGACTCTACAATTGATTTTGTTTTGTGTCTAGTCAATTGTATCCGGCTTTCATAGTATGGCCGGCTGTAGGATGTAGTATAAGTATCTCATGTTCTTGTAACTTTATTTTCATTCTTTGTAACACTTGTAATAGAACATAGAGAAACCAATATTGAAAACCATATACTTGTGTATCTTGCTCTTGTGTTCTGTCTCTTACTTACTTATGTTCTTAGTGTCTTTACTTGTGGTTAATCCAGTTCACTGTTTGATTAAGTTAAGTTGCTCTCCTCTTTATGTTATTATGTTGTAAGTGACCACCCTTCAACGGTCCTGCATTTGGTATCAGAGCATTCCAGACTCTTGATATAAGATCTCGCCATCTTAAGATCCCTCTCACACACAAATACTCAACTTATCAAATGGAAGCCATTTCCAAAACTGATATGAAAACTGGAACCATGAACAAGTCCCCACTGATCGCTCTTATGACTTTGACACCTGGTGCCTGAGAATGGAAGGTTTCATCAAGTCTCTAGACTCAAGAATGTGGGAGTCTGTTGAGAATGGACCTTACATACCAAGCACCCCTTCTGCTACTGGTGGTGGTATGATCCCCAAGGCTGTGGCAAACTACTTTGATAAAGATAAGAAGAGAGTAGAGATTGATAGAAAAGCCATGACAGCCCTTCAGATTGCTCTTCCAAACTCTGTATATAGAGGTTTCAATAAATGCAAAACAGCTAAGCAGATGTGGGATGCATTGAAACTGATGTATGAGGGTTCCTCTGAAGCTAAGGAGAACAAGAAGGATCTCCTGAAGCAGGAGTTTGAAAACTTCACCTTCAAAGTAGGTGAAACCATGACTCAACAATATTTCAGGTATGTTGAGATTGTTGATACCCTTATGGATGGAGGAGTTGCTCTTAAGAACAGAGACATTGTAAGGAAGTTCGTGTCCTTACTTCCTAGGCAATGGACACACTACTGTGTGGTGATAAAAAGGATTGAGAACCTCAAAACTCTTACTCTGACAGAGTTATATGGGATTCTCAGTGGCTACCAGATGGAAATGAACATGCAAGGTTCATCTGGCAACTCCAACAATCAAATAGGTTCAGCCCTTCATGTGGTTGAAAGGGATAGCATAGAACCCCAACATCATCTCATATGCTAACCTGACAACTCACCAAATGGTCCTTTCATCACTTTTCCAGAGACACCAAGGGAGAACTAAACTCAAGGAAGTCCATTCCAAGAGATAAGTTCTTCTCAAGCCTTTGTGTCTTCTGATGAAAGTTGTGGCAGCTTTCTTTTCACCCTTGAAGACCTGGACTGTATCCATCCAGATGATCTGGAGTACATGGAGATAGTCCAGCAGATGGCTTTTCTCACTCACAGAGCCAAAAAGTTCTACAAGCGGACTGAAAGGAAGTTCCCCAGCAATGCAACCAGTGGAAAGTTTGGGATGGACAAAGGCAAAGTCAAGTGTTACAACTGTAACTTGATGGGCCACTTTGCCAGGGAGTGTAAGTCACCTAGAACAAATGGTGGCCGAACACAATCCAGACCAAACTACACTAATAAAGCCACCCATAATGAGAAGCCAAAGCAACAAGCTGCAGTTGCTATTGAAGAAGGAGGCTTTGACTGGAGCTTTCAGGTGGAAGATGCTTCTCCAAACCAAGCACTGATGGCAGATCATGATAAAGCCAAGGTATTGGAACATCTCTATACCCTTGAATGCATTGCTAAAGTTAACAGATACAGGTCCTACAACTTAGAAATGAGATCTGATCTTGAGTCCTTAAACATTTTAAAAGCTGATTTTAGAAAGTCTGAAAATGATTACAAACAGAAAATAGAGGACTTAGAGAAAACTATTTCAGTTCTAAAACATGATCACACAAACTTTAGGACTCAGATCAAGAATCTTATAACTAAGCTGACTGAGTGCCAGACTGAGCTTGTGATCAGCAAAGCCAGGGCAGACAAGTGTGTTCTTGAAGAAGAGACCTTCAAGAACATGATATCCTCATCCCTGCACAACAAAGTATGCTATCAAAACAAGCAGGGACTGGGATCAAATGAGATAGCTCCTCAACACACAATCTTGTCTATAAGATCACCTAAGTGTGGAACTTGTGAAGATGAACTGTAAGGCCCCGTTCCCGGGACGCTTACAGCTGGGTTCTCATCGCACATAAAACGTATAATTGCATTTGTATTTCATAAATCGCAGCGGAAAACTAAAACAATCTTTCATTTCCATGTAAAAGCTTTTGCAAGTTAATACAACATTCATTACAAAATAGCTTGTTCGCATTACAATGCAAAAACATTAATCAAAAGAATGCCATCCCAAAAGAGCTGAGTAGCTTCACGGTATGCCATCCTCAGCAAACATTACCTGCCAACTAGAAAACATATAGAAAGTCAGCATTGCTGAGTGAGTTCTAGTTTTATTGCAAAACATACTTTACTTTCATATAAAACCATTCGTTACCTTTACATGATCACATATCGTACATACACATAGATAATATCATTATTATCTTCTTCATTCATTCATCGTTCATTCGTTCTTTATGACATTACTTGCGCATCGGACATCATCCGTACCAATACCATGTGCTACACCCCGGTTAGTCGTAGCTACCGGGCCGAAGTCAATAAATGAACAGCTAAACGTATGCCACGGTACTAGGAGTAACCATCAGTCTTAGCTACTGGGCCGAAGTCAATAAATGAACAGCTAAACGTATGCCATAGTACTAGGGGTGAGCGGTAGAGGTTCTACATTAAGGGTCAATCACAAAGAAGGACCCGTTATCCGATGCGTGCAAGACGTTTCATTTGTTCATTAATGCATGCATTCATCATCATGTTCCTCTTTCATTATCTTTCACTTTACGTTACATAATACTTCATTCATTCCTCATAATAAGTAAAGCCATAGGAAAGATATTATACATCATACTAAGGAACATTAACATGCATTCACATCACATCATACAGGGCAACATCATACATACATAACATGCAACATCATCATCTCTATGCCCTACATGCTTCTAAGGCCATATCTGCTATCTTACATGCTCTTACGGGAAACCTTTATGTCAAGACTTACATATGCACTTTCCCCCGAAAGCCAGAAGTCTAGCTACACTTTCTTCGGGTGCAACAACCCTAATTGTACATATGGACACCCTCCAGTCGCATGGCCTCCATGTGATTGGCCTTTCATTCGGGTGACTGGACCTTCATTCGGGTGACTGGACCTTCATTCGGGAGACTTGACCTTCATTCGGGTGACTAGACCTTCATTCGGGTGACTGGACCTTCATTCGGGAGACTTGACCTTCATTCGGGTGACTGGACCTTCATTCGGGAGACTTGACCTTCATTCGGGTGACTGGACCTTCATTTGGGTGACTGGACCTTCATTCGGGTGACTGGACCTTCATTCGGGTGACTGGACCTTCATTCTCCCTCCAGTCGGGTGACTGGCCTCCAGTCTCCCTCCATTCGGGTGACTGGCCTCCAGTCTCCCTCCATTCGGGTGACTGGCCTCCAGTCTCCCTCCATTCGGGTGACTGGCCTCCAGTCTCCCTCCATTCGGGTGACTGGCCTCCAGTCTCCCTCCATTCGGGTGACTGGCCTCCAGTCTCCCTCCATTCGGGTGACTGGCCTCCGGTCTCCCTCCATTCGGGTGACTGGCCTCCAGTCTCCCTCCATTCGGGTGACTGGCCTCCAGTCTCCCTCCATTCGGGTGACTGGCCTCCAGTCTCCCTCCATTCGGCCGAATGGCCTTAGCTGATGCATAATGCAGTTCATCACGACTGCAGCCGAGGGTTTTCGGCCTCCAAACTCATCTAAACCCATTTTAAGCCTAAATCGACCATCCTAAACCTTAGGAATGCATACCATAACACCATACAAGCACACACGCCCGAAAACATACACGAAACGCATCACACACATCACACCCAAATGGGTCAAACACATACACATACAAAAACGGGTTTTTATGCTTTCCAGCCCCAAAATCATTTGAAAACAAGTAAAAGTGGGGTTCTAGAACTCACACAAACGAGCACAACGTTAAGGGCTTCGATTTGGCTTGCTACACGATGATTTTGGCGACCCGAACTAACTCGAACCAACTTTTTCTCCTTTCTCTCTTCTTCTCTCTATGAAATCTGAAATGTGGGGTGTGTGGGGAGAGTGGGCCGCCCTCTCCCTACTAATATCACCACATTTCCCAACTTTTCTTCGTTGGCGAGTTTGGTCCCTCGACTTTGAACTTTATTTTCTTTTCTTTCGTCACCGGCTTCAAATTAATAAATATCTGGGTGTTACATGAACTTCCTCTCATAGATCGTTTAAGTGAAGAGGATGAAGAAGTGATAGTGAAAAATTCCTCTGAGAAGAGTGAAGAGGAGGATTCTAAGAAGGGCCACTGTCCTTCTGAGGAGAAGAAGAAGACTGTGATGACCAAGTCTATAAGAAAGAACTTGATCAGAAAGAGCAAAAGAAAAGCAAGGAAGGCTCAAGAGATCAAGGCTAATTTTGACTCCAAGCAGAAACAAGTTTTTATCTCTGCAGGGTTTGAAGTGGTAAAGACTGAAGACATCAACCTCAGCTCTTCTACTAAGAGTTCTGGTTCATGTTCACATCACCTCAGTACCAAGAAGAAGACTGATCTATTGTGTACCACTGCTACACAGCCTGGACCATCAAACTCCAAGAACAGTCCTCAGCCAAGAGGACTGTCTCAACATCTGCAAAGATGAGGGTGGAGAAGGGATGTGACCAAAGTCAGTCTTGTTCCCAACAGAAGGCTCTTGGGAAGAAGAAAATAGAGTGTGTTATGTGTGAAAGTACTGCTCATCTTGCTAAGGATTGTCCATACAATCCTAAGGGTACTCTTCACATGACCAAACCAAAGACTTCCACGAGTTCTAAAAAGATTCAAGCTTCGGAAGGAAAATCTGTTTCCTTCGAAAGCTCCAAAACTAAGAAGAAGGCAAGTAGAAAATTTCCTTCGGAAGAAAAATTGGTCTCGAAAGGAAGGAATACTTTTGAAGCACTAAAGTCTGCTGCAGTGTCTGCAGAATCTTCCGAAGGTCTAGTCATCAAAACTTCCAAAGTATCAAAAGATTCCAAAGTGATGAAGGTCAAGTCAAAGCTTCCAAAGGTGGTGTGGAAGTCTAAGAAAGACCAAGTGACTGAAAATTCTCCATCAACAACAACTCAAGATCCTTAAAGCACTACAATAGGATCTATTACTGTTGCATTACTTTTGTTTCTCTTAGTGAGCCCAAACAAGTAAGGCTTGGGTTTCCAAATGTAACTAATAATTTTCTTTGTGTAGGGACAGCTCAAGACAAACTAAAATGTTTGGATCATCGACAGTGGCTGTTCCAGGCACATGACAGGCAATAGGTCACTACTCCAGAACTTTGAAAGGATTGATGGAGGACCAGTTGCTTTTGGAGGAGATGAAGATGGTTACATTTCTGGAAGGGGCAAGGTCACAAATGGTAAGCTCAACATTGAAAAGGTAAACTTTGTCAAGGAGCTTGGGTATAATCTTCTGAGTGTATCCTAATTTTGTGATTAGAGTCATAACATGCTCTTTACGGAGCATGAGTGCATTGTTCTCAAGCCCGGGGTTTTCATTCCACATGAGCATATTCTGCTTAGAGCCCCAGGAAAGGAACATGTACAAGATGGATCTGCAAGAAACATCTCCCTATGGAGAAGTTTCATGCTTTCTCTCTAAAGCCAATAGTGATGAGTCTTTCCTATGGCATAAAAGAATGTGCCATGTAAACTTTAAGAACATGAATAAGTGATTAAGAATGATTTGGTAACTGGAATGCCAAAGAAAGAGTTTACAAGTGATGACCATTGTGTTGCATGCCTGAAAGGGAAACAACATAAGGTATCTCAAAAGCCTAAGGAAAGAAACTCCATCACTACTCCCCTACACTTGTTACATATGGATCTCTTGGCCCCACTAGTGTAGTGAGTCTAGGAAGGACCTCCTATTGTTTGGTGATCACAGATGACTTTACAAGATTCACTTGGGTCTTCTTCCTTAGAATTAAGGATGAGACTCTTGAGATTCTAAAGAATTTCATCTTGAAGATTGAGAATCAATCTAATCATAAGTTAAAATCATAAGATGTGATTAGGGAACTAAATTCAAGAACCAAATCTTTGATGCATTTTGTGATGAAAAGGGTATTACAAGATAATACAGTGTCCCAGGACTCCTCAGCAAAATGGTGTTGCTGAGAGAAGAAGCACGACACTGATTGAAGCTGCAAGAACCATGTTGTCTTACTCTAAGCTGCCCATCACCTTTTGGGTAGAGGTAGTCAACACTGCCTGCTATATGCAGAATAGAGTTTTAGTGGTTAAGACTCATGGCAAGACTCCTTATGAACGTTGGCACAAGAGGAAACCTTTCATTGGTTTTCTCAGGTCATTTGGTTGTCCTTGCACCATCTTGAATACCAAAGGTCAAATTGCCAAATTTGCTGAGAAATTAGATGATGGACACTTTATTGGATACTCTTCCCAAGCTAAGGCTTACAGAGTATACAATCTCAGAACTAGAATTGTTAAGGAGTCAACCAATGTGACTTTCAATGAACACACACCCTGTGTGGCTGGTTCTGGTCCTGATTGGTCGTTTGATCTTGATTTAGTTACCAACTATTTTAACAAATCTTGTGTGATTGTTTCAGGATCTGCAGAAAACTTAAATATAGGTGATCCTGATCCAAGATTTTAGCTAAGAAGATCTTTAAGTACCACATCTTCTGCTTCAGTTGGGACTATTTCTACAAATGAGGTCTCTATCAACACTACAATGACAAACTCAGCTGATACATCTGGCATGCCTTCAAATTCCAGCTCAGAGGTTCTATAACCAGATAAAGATACTTAAAATGCAGAAGACAATGATGGTAGTGGTGATACTGATCAATACTTTCTTGATGTTGATAACCACTCCATTGATGATAACATCAATAATGCCACACACTCCTCGGATCAAGTCTCTTTTGATAAGTGTGCTGATGTGGTGGGAGAAACATCTATGCCAGATCTAAATTTCTCTAATTTAGATCTATCTCAGCAACTTGCTGTGATCCCTCAGCTAAGGATCCACAAGTCTCACCCCACCACCAACATCATTGGAGATGTTGTCACAGGGGTAAGAACAAGAGGACAAACCCATGAAGCAAATGTTTGTCTTCACTCTTGTTTCTTATCCTAGATAGAGCCAAAGAAAGTTGATGAGGCTCTAAAGGATGGAAGTTGGGTTGAAGCCATGCAAGAGGAGTTGTTTTAATTCAAAAGACAGAAAGTTTGGAACCTTTGTTCTCTTCCTTATGGGAAGACTACCATTGGAACCAAATAGGTATTTAGGAACAAGAAAGATGATAAAGGCATTATAATCAATAACAAAGCTAGACTAGTTGTTCAAGGACACACATAAGAAGAAGAAATTGACTACATTGATATCTTTGCTCCTGTAGCAAGACCGGAAGCTGTTAGGATATTTTTGGCATTTGCTGCATCCAAGAACTTCAAGGTCTATCAGCTTGATGTAAAGTGTGCTTTTTTGTATGGAGTGATTGATGAAGAGGTGTATGTCAAACAACCACCTAGTTTTGTAGATTTTGATTATCCTGATTATGTTTGCAAGCTTGACAAAGCTCTTTATGGGCAAAATCAGGCACCCAGGAAGTGGTATGAGACTCTATCTCAGTAACTTTACAAACATGGATATAGGAGAGGTACTATAGATGGAACTCTCTTCATCAAAGGATAGGGAAATGACATATTGCTAGTTCAAGTATATATAGATGACATCATCTTTGGTTTAACTAATCCAAAGCTCTGCAAAGACTTTGAGAAGCTGATGAAGGACAGATTTGAAATGAGTGCCATGAGGAACTCAATTTCTTTCTGGGAATTCAAGTGAAGCAAGTTGAAGATGGCCTCTTCATAAGTTAGTCAAAGTATGTTCAAGACATACTCAAGAGGTTCAACATGACTGATTGTAAGATTTCTAAGACACCCATAGCTAGAAAGCACTCCTTTGGACCTGATCTTGAGGGGGAGTGTGTAGATGAACACTTATACAGGGCTTTGATTGGGTCTCTTACGTATCTTACAGCTAGCAGGCCTGATATTATGTTTGCCACTTGCATCTGTGCAAGATATCAAGACAACCCTAAGATGTCTCACCTTATCACTATCAAAAGGATTCTAAGATACCTTAAGGTGCTTCAACACTTGGTCTCTTGTATCCTAAGAATCTTGACTTCAATCTGTAAGCTTATACAAATAGTGATTATAGTGGTTGCAACAAGACTGTAAAGTCTACATCTGGGGGATGTTAGTTTCTTGGTGGAAGGGTTGTCTCATGGAAATGCAAGAAACAATCCTGTGTCTCTGCATCAACTGCTGAAGCTGAATACATTGCTGCTGCAAGCTGCTGTGCTCAAGTGCTTTGGATTCAGAATAAGATGCTAGACTATGGGTTAAACTTGAAGGAGACTCCCATTCACATAGACAACAATAGTGCTATCTCAATCACAGAGAATCCTGTGCAGCACTCAAGGACCAAACACATCTACATCGGGTGTCCTTTAATAAGAGATAACTATGAAAATGGATTAATTAAACTAGTCAAAGTTCATTCAGATGAACAATATGCTGATCTGTTTACAAAGGCTTTTGATGAATAGAGATTTAAATATCTAATATCAGCTATTAGGATGATCAACTTTGTGTAGGTTTTTCTTAAAACTAATTCTTATTATTTCTTAAAATATGTGTGTCCTAAGTTGTCTAGTTCATCACTTTCATAAGCTCTTGTTTTCTTTGAATAAAACTTTTTGAAGACTTTCCTTAGAATTATTATAATTTTGATCCTTTGAAAGTTATGCTTTTAACTTTTCAAGAAATTTATGCCTTTAAAACAACTAACTACCCAAGTATTTTACATTCAGAACAAATTTCTGAAATATCTTCCGAAATTTAAAATCTTCTGGCACTTACATGTTTTCAAGGACAATCTTCTTTCGAAGCAAATTAACTCTCGGAAGTTTTGTTCCCTTGAACAAAACTCTCAAGTCTTGATTTTCTTCCGAAGTCAAAATTCTCAGAATCCTTAGGAAATTCTTCCGAAGTCATTTTAGCTTCGGAATCTTTTTCATTAAAACTTCCGAAGATAATTTACCTTCGGAAGCTTTTTGACTTCTAAGAAAACTACTTTTTGATCAAAAGTAAACTACTTTTTCAGAGGTGGGAACGACATTCGAATTTCAAAGTTTATCCTCTTTCATTAAACTTTTTTTGAAATCCTTTTCACATATAAACCAAACGGTTTCCCCCTCTTTCTATCATCTTCTTCTTTCCTCCAAACCTTAAACCCCAAATTTCTCTCTAAAATTACTTTCTTTCATCTTTCTTCATCCTTAAGCTCTCATAAAATGGCCAACCCTCATCCCAGAAATGACCCAAACTTTACCATGCAGTTACACAGGCAACGTAATCAGGTTGCTTTGTTAAGCTCTGAGAAAGATCCTCATTCCTCATAGGTGTGCTGTTTCTTAACTCTATCGAGCTATTTCACCTTCGTAACCATTGATCCTCCTCTTTATGAGGATCAACTGCTGGAATTCTGGAAGACCTGCCAAGAGGTCGTAATGGATGGGGAGAAGGCACTGTCCGCCACATTGCAGGGGAGAACAGTCTTCATCACTCCGGCCATTATCAACATGCATCTTCAGCTGGATGATGAAGAAGGTGATGTGTTCTTTCCAAAAGAAGTTGTTAACCAGTCCTTCACGCAGATGGGCTATGAGGGAGACTACTCTGTTAAGACCTTCAGAAAAGGAAAGGTCTCATCCAAATGAAAATTCATGCTCCATGTGGTTATCTATAGCTTATCAAACAAGCATGGTGGATGGGACCAGATTCCTAAGGATATCTCCTTCATTGTCTATGGGATGGTTCAGGGGGTCAAGTTCAGGTACACTCATTTTGTATATACAAATTTGCTTGCTAACTTGGACTCCTTAGAGTATTACATATTCCCTAGATATGTTCAGTATATTCTTAACTATGAACTGGGCTCACCATTAAGGGGAACATGTAATATTCTTAAATTGGGACAGATGAAGCCCGACATCTTCAAAATTTTGAGAAAACCCACTGTTGGCTTCTCTGGGGGGTCCTAAAAATGTTAGAGCTCATTACTCTAGGTGACAACCTAGCAGCACCAGCTAGTGTTGAACCCATACCTTCTACTTCCCAACCACCTAAACAACCACAAATCACCCTCATCTATCAAAGAAAATCCAAACAAACCCCTAGTCAGACTATTCAGTCTGTGGAGGCCCCTATACACTCACCCATACAGGAAGAAGTGGAGACTGGAGCTCCCACTTCTCCTAAGGAGCAGACCACTCTCATCTCTTCAAAGATTAGTGTTGGGGTTCCTCATGCTCAGCCTGATGAGCTCATAAGCCAAACTGACTTAAGCCATCACTCCGAGTCTCAACACTTAAGTGATCAACCTTCGGGGGAAATTTACCACCCCCAGCCTTTAGATCTTAACCAACCAATCCCCAACCTTGACTTCTACACTAATGAAGATCTAGGTTTCAGTGAGTACCATGATTCTCTCTTCTTTTCCCCTACTCAAAGAGAGATGAGTGCTTCTGAGGCTCCTATTTCTAGCCCACATCAGTCATCTACTACTGAGGTGCACACTCCTGAACCTGCTCAGGATGACCATATGGAAGAGGCTCTCACTTTTGAAAGTGATTACATAATTAAGACCTCAACCATTGCAACTCAGCCCACTGACATCTCAACTGAGGTTGCAAGTGATCAGAGGAAATCCAGCAGCCAAGAACCTGAAGCTGGTGGTAAGAGAGAGGACTCTAGTCCAATCATCTCATCCCCAATGATTCTTCTGATGAAGATGAGGGGAATTTAAGACTAAAGGTGCAAAAACTGTCTCAAACATGCACTTATTTAGTCTCCAAGGTCAGTCACCTTGAATCTCAAGTGACTTCCTTGCAAAACAGGGTCAATGATCAGCAACTTGAGATTTTGTTATCTTAAGGACCAACTAGCTGGGAGACCTTTAAGAGGAGCTCAACCAGGAACACAAGAACCTCTAGATGTGATTGACCTAACTCCTAGCTCACCTATGGAAGTAGGTGATGCTACCAAAAAGGGGGAGAAAGTCATTACAATCACAAAACCTAGGAGTTCTTCAGAGTGAATGGACGAGGACTTACCATCCTCACTTGCAACTGCGCATTCTCAGAAACTTCCTCAAGTTCACATTGATGTGGACTATATAGACTCCTTCATACAGAGTCTGTTTGAGGAAGGGATACCAAGGGTTATGTCATCTTCACCATCTTCAAATCACATCATTGGGTGGAGGTATGTCATCAATAGAAGAGCCCTAATCATCATTATAGTTCAAGGGCAGCAAGAGATCTTTAACTTTCAGACCTTGAACTTCTATGAAGGTCTAGATTTAGTCAATATGCCTCTTGTCAATCCAAGCCAATCAAGACAAGCTGACAAGTTGGCTCAAAGAATCCAAGACCGAATCATTGCAGAGTTTAGCTTTAGAAGAAGACTAAGGCAATCTGGCAATGTCATTGGTCAACTAGATGTTGAGGCAGACCCTAAGATTAGTTTCATAGGGGAAACCTTGACTGAAGGCCTAGTGACAGAACCTAAGAGCTTGGAAGCTACACCAAGCAATGAAGGCCAAATCTCTCTCCACCCTGAGTCACAAAGGTCTGTGAGTGACAAAGGGAAAAGAAAATTGACTTCTAAGGAGATTGAGGAGGAGAAGAGAGAGAGGAAAAGGAAGCTGAGGGGAGAAAGCTCCTTTTCTGAGTCTACAAGACTCATGGAGTCTGCTATCAGGGCTGCCCCCAGACCAGATACTCAGAATGATAAGTTAAGAGCAGTCAGGATAAACTACCTGCAGATAAGGAACTATGACATAGACAATGTCATTTCTCTCCCCTTGGAGGAACTGAATGAACTGGTTGATTTGGAAAGGTCAAAGGAGAAGAAAAAGGCAGAAGATGTAGAGCTACTAGTACAAATCCAAGAAGACAGAAGAAAGAAAAGATTGTACAAGCATGTGCCTACTCTCTCCCTAGTTCAAGAAAGTCCTGCATATAAGGATGTGGTTCAACAAGAACCTCAGGTAGACAGAGAAAAAGAAAGGATCAAGATGATCAACTACCTGAGTGGCACATGCCTCTATCAAGCAGATGCACTTCTTCCCTTATCCTATGACTATGTTGAGTTTGAGTATATAAACAAACTTGAACTTGAGATAGTCAAGGAAAGAAAGACAACCAAAAGAAAGCTAAGGGAAGAAGCTGCTAAGTCAAGAGCCATCATCCAAAAAAACATGAAGAAATATGCAAATAGACAGAGGATGATGAGCTTTTTGAAGCTGTATGGATTCTCCGGAAGGAGGCTTGGTCCCATGTCTCTATCCACTATGGATGATCATATTAGGGTGATCAAGTAGAAGATAAAGAAAGGAAAGCTAGTTGACTTACATTCCCCTCCAAGTCAAGCTCCACCCGAAGTGAAGGTTAAGGTTGAACAACCAGAGACAACACGACCTGGACCTCCTGCTGATTCTTAGCAAGCTTCATCTTCTGATCCACAATAGGGTCAACCTCCCTCTCATTCTAAACCTGTAAGAGTGGAAGACCCAACTGAGAAAGACAATGAAAATTAATCAGGTGCTGCAAGCCAGTCTTCTCAGTTAAAAGTGGTAAAGAGAAAGAAAAGGATGGATTCAAAGCCAAAGCCAAAGAAGAAGAAGACTGTATCCTTTTCTGAACCTCAGGATGAGTCAGAACATCCTGAGGATGTGCAGCCAGAGGATGTGCAGCCAGAGGATGCTCCATCATCTCCCATTCCAATAGCTCCTCTAGCATCCAAAAGACCCATCCTATCCTCGACATACACTACAAATCCATAAAGGTGGCATGCCATTAGAGATCATGGCATTGAAAATGTCTACACTTGGCAAGACATGTTTCAGTTTCCTCTGCATGATCTCTTTGACATGAGAAGACACTTTGATAGTCTAAAGGATCCTAATCATCTTATGAAGAAAGGGCTGGTTATTATCCTAATGAGGGCTGTTGATATCTGAAGTCTTCAAGTGTTTTGGTAGCATCAGCCTAGGGGGAGTTTGTAGAGATTATTTGAAGAGGCTGAAGCAACCAAAGTCTTTCTGCATGTATGTTGCACAAGTACTAAAGAAGAATGCTTCAGAAGTTTCACACAAGCAACAGAAACATTTTAAGTGTGAAATCTTCCAAAGCCAAGACCAATATCTGCCGAAGCCAAAGATGAAGTCTTCCAAAGCTTCAGAGACAAAGTCTTTCGAAGCTCAACTCTTGAAGACAGATTTCTTCCAAGGACTTTTAACAACATGCTTTATCTGATGTACTTTTCCATAAGCTGGACTCCTTTCCACTGCAACTCTGTAAAGTCACCAACTTACATGAGTTGGTGAAACGGTCCATGCTTTTGGTAATTGTACATTGAGGTCTTGAGTCTGTAAACTTTCTACTTCATGTACATTATCCTTTTTGTAATAGATAAGGATGTGAGCTATGGCATGTCATAGTCACAAAGTCAAAAGGCAATCTGCTTTTTGACTCTACAATTGATTTTGTTTTGTGTCTAGTCCATTGTATCTAGTTGGCTTTCATAGTATGGCCGGCTGTAGGATTAGTATAAGTATCTCATGTTCTTGTAACTTTATTTTCATCTTTGTAACACTTATAAGAGAACATAGAGAAAGCAATATACTGCAACCTTGAAAACCATATACTTGTGTACCTTGCTCTTGTGTTCTGTCTCTTAATTACTTATGTTCTTAGTGTCTTTACTTATGGTTAATCCAGTTCACTGTTTGATTAAGTTAAGTTACTCCCCTTTTTGTGTTGTTGTGTTGTAAGTGACAACCTTCAACGGTCCTGCAAAGGCCATTCTTGACATCAGTGAGTGCCGAGAAGACCAAAAGGTGAAGTTTGCCACTCATTCATTTGTGGACTCGGCCCTGTGTTGGTGGGACAATATTGTCTAAGCCGAGGGTAGTAGGGTGATTGGAAGGATGAGGTGGGTAGAGTTGAAGAAGTTGATGATTGAGGAGTTCTGTCTTCATAGGGAATTGGACAAGGTGGAAAGTGAGTTTGCTGCTGGAGGCGGGAACCATGACACATGAACAATACAACACAAAATTCAATGAGATGGCACGAATGGTGCCGGATAAGGTGACACCATTGTCATGGAAGATCAAAAGATACATTTAGGGCTTTCCGACGGACATCCGCAGGCACATGATCGCCGCCTGACCGAGCACGTTTAGGACAGTGGTTGATCTGGCTGGGAGGCTGTATGATGAACGGGAAGTGGTGGTGGCTAAGGTGAGTAAGAAAGGTGGTGGTGACCAGAACTGGAACGGGAAGAGGTTTGGTCGGGGTGGTGCCCCAGCGAGCAACAAGAGTTTACGGGTGGATGACTGCCGTGTGGTCACATCTGGTGCGGGGTCGAAGAGGTGTGGCAAATGTGTGTTAGGACCGTTTTCGTACGGAGTACTAACGGATTCTGCATGAGACCAGATCAAATAGTGTGAAATACTATTTGATAGGCGATCCAATCGGTGAGAACGACAACCTAATCGATCTAATGATAAAACAAACATTAAGAATTGACTAGAAATCGATCATGAACAAACTATGAAGTTGGATAGGCTCCTTAGGGCGCTCTGGACGACTAGGATTTGTGAATATATAAAGTCTCCTATTTTGGATAGTATCCTGGTTTAGTTGTGCAACTGGTCCATAAGTATGATTCATTCATGCTTATGGTCCATAAGTATGGTTCATTAGCATAAATAACCACCCGACTAAGTTGAACACATTTCTCAATCATTATTGACTAAGGACTATGTACAACAACCTCAAACCTATATATTACATTCATACATATGAATTACGCTAAACACAATGATAAAATGAAATACTCAAAGACAAATAAACATCAAGATGCATATCATATTTCATTAGGTAGTCACATTACATATATGTAAGAAATGAAAGAATTTTACATGTAGGAACATAAACTAGGAACATGATGTACCAACAAACTCCCCCTTGGACCTAGTTTATCCTATTTTCTAACATTCTTCACATGCTCTTGGAATTTCTTGTACTTCTCTTCTTTGGTGAATCCCGTGTGGATCTCGAACATGACACAGAGCTGAATAACATATTGGGATTGTAGAGCTTGTACAATGTCTTGTGTGTCATAGAACAGTGGCCACTTGTATAGAGTGTAAACATCTTCAGCATACAAGTTTGTAAGCCACATTGGGTCAAATACCCTGATAGTCTCGATCTTACCTTCTTTATTCAGAACTATGACCACTTCCCCCGTCCTTCAGTCGTAATACCACCATTTGAAGTGTGGAGTGAAGTCCCGAGGCATCTACCATAAAGGAATCTTAAACATTGTGCGTGGGGGACTCCACTTCAACACCACCTTAGGCCTTCCAGATATAGGATCAACTTCAGTCTTATGAATGAACCGCTTAGGTTGTTGAGGTCTGAAGTTTACCCATCTGGTGTGGTATTCTTTTTTCAATGATTTCTCAAACCATCCTGACATCTTACTTGGGTTGGAATACAAAAGATCTAAATAGGCGAATATGTTTAGCTCAAAACCAGGAAGAGTCTTTAGATTATGTGGATATCTAAAGTACTCAATTCCCTTCTCTCTTTTAACAACATATACATCCAGATCTTCAAAATAGGCCTAATTGATGATCTTTCCTGACACTTTATGATGCTTCTTTACTCGGTAAAGTTTGGTGTAGGCATTCAACTCCGGAGGTGCACGCTGAGCCTTCATTTTTGATAAACAAGCAGCCCATTCAGCCTTCTTTAGATCAACATTAGCATCTGTAGCTTGGGCTTTACTTTCATCCTTTGCTTTCTCTTTCTCTATCTCATCTAGCTTGACAAAAGTATCACTGCCAAAATTTTCACCCAAGTCGGGGCTAACGTTGCCCTTAGGGTTAGTGTACTGAGGATAGTAGTTAGACATGACATCCTCGATCTCTATCTCATCCACACCTTGTAGCTCCTCATCACTCAAGACATCTACTTCCAGAGCATCTTTAACAAGCTCATCTGGATTTAGTCAAAACATATCTACGAGATGCTCGTCGGCCAGGTCAGGGATTATTTCTCCTTCCTTTGGAGTGTAGCTCATAGACCTTCTCACAATCCCTTACAAATCAAGAATCATAGTAAGTTGAGTCTTGACTTGCTGAAGGGGAATGAAATCATAATCCTCAGTCTGATATGCTTCATTTTTGCCTTGACCATGTGTCTCTTCAGCTGGAGCTGCAGAGGACGAGGCTCTTTTGGTGCGCCTCTCCTTTGCTGCTTGATTTGAGGCTGATGCAGATGCATCACCTTCTTGATCATCTTCCTCTTCCTCATCATCTCTTTTTCCCTTTCCACTTCCTCCAGCTTCCTCGTCATCATCATCTTCTTCTGATTCATCATCTCTCAAATAATCATCAACGTCATCTCCACCATCATCTCCATCATCTTTAATCTTTAGGGGCTCACCCTTTGTTCCCTTCAACCTCAACATAAGTTTTTTGTTCTTTTTCTCTAACCCTCGATCCGCTTGACAGATGCCATCACAAGTTCATTTTGAGCCTTCAGGGCATGGTGAGCTCGAACTAAAGCTCTCTTATGAGCAACGTTCTTCTCTGTGAGCTAAGCAATCTGCTTGCCTTGTGCGGTATTGACCACCATCAGCTGATTCATCTGGTTGGCTTTTAGATCATCTATCACTATCAGTTTGAGCACCAGTCTATTTAAGCCCGCCAAATGTTCTTCTAACCCAACAGTGGGTAGAGTAGAGCCCTGTGTAGGTGAGAATTGGGTGGATGTGCCAGCTTGGGGAGTAGTGAGTGCAGTGGTGGATGTGGTGTAGATGGGAGTAGGAATGGAAGTGGATTGTGGTGGAACTGATTTGGGTATTGTGGATGAGGTAGGCGTGAATGTATGAGTGGTGGTGGGAGTGTCAGTGGCAGTAGAGGTGGCAGTGTGGGGTACAGTGGTGGTGGTAGTGGTTGTGGTGGTGGAAGTGGTAGTGGTGGTGGCAGTAGTTGTGGTAGTGGAAGAAGTAATCAAAGTAATCCTCTGTCTCTTACCCTTCTTGCCATGGGGTTAGGCCATCCTCTTCCTCCTGGAACCCTTAGCTATCGGGGCTCCCCCTAAGCTTATTGGCTGGTCGGGTGTGTATGTCAGATCTGTGACATTAGTGTCACCACCCTTAGAACTAGTTTGGCGTCCACCAACCACCTCTTTCCCTTTCTTGGTAGCCACAACCCGGCTCCTGACTCTTCGGGTGAGAGGCTCATCATCAGACTCATCCCCTTCATCAACCAAAAAGTCCTGGTGAAAAGCAGCTTGCTTGGATCCATCAGGAGCAGATGCAGTACTGTGTGGAGGTGGTGGAGATATGGTAGATGTGTCGGTGGCCCGTGACTGACTGGGGCCAGAATCTCCACCACCTTGACCATCATCATGGTCATCATCATCGTCATCATCTTCATCAGTAGGAACCACTATGGGCTCAACGTCTGAGTCACTGTCATCATGATGCCACTTCTTACTTGAGGGCGCCACGTAATCCTTGTTGGCTAGATGGCCAAAGAGTCTCCTAACCGAGGGCTTCACCTGCTTCCCCCGGTACACCTTCATCGTACCCAGGGTGGTGTCATCCATCACCTTTAATATAACTACATCGTCCTTCTCCTTAGGCAGCAGATGAAGCTTCTCGTCAATGATAATTTTCAAGAACCTTGGATACATGCAGAAGCGTTCATTGCCTTTGGCCTCTATGTTCTCTATCAGTACCAATGCAATGTATGCATTCTGGATTTGGTCGGATATCTCATCGAATCATCCATGTCTTGAGGCTATACACTTGAGGATCACATGTACCAGATACTTGAACTGGGGGCACATGTTGCTCTTGTTCAGTACAGCAACATTGATGTCACCAGCGTACTTGATCCTCAAAAAACATCCCCGAACTGTCAGGGGATTCAGCTTGGTTGGATGGGCTCCATCTTCACCTAAATCTAAGGCTCTCCTTAGATCGTCTTCCCTGATCTCAATATCGTGTCCAAATATAGAGCTCTAGATACAGTGGGGTCAACAAACCTGTCAACTGTGGCATTTTCCCAGAAAGCTTGCTGAATCGATCGGTATGGTATGCGTGGGGTAGAAATGGCCTTGTAGATCCTCGATCTACACAGGAAGGCAATAATCCTGGTGAAATCAAAAGCATTCTGTTACGTAGCATCTAGATGAGCACCAATGTTGTGCTTGGTGCTCATTGTCCATCTCTCAGCCATATTGCTGCAACACAAGAAAGATATACATTAGATTTGTTTGTAAGAGATAACAATTGAATTTTAGCTAATTTTGATCAACTAGTTCAATCATGCGATTGAACCATACGACTGAGTTCAGTCATACAATTGAGCCTGCGATTGAACTTAGTCATATGCTATGCCATGCAGTTGAGTCAGTCGTACGACTGAGTCTCTGATTGATTCACTCGTACGATTGAATCATACGCTTGGCTCAATCGTGCAACTGAGGATCATATGCGTGTGTATTCGCATCTTGCACTGTTCAACACCATACATTTGAATCTTTGTCGAAACATTACATAACATTTCGTGTTTAGATTCATTAGGTTAGCATGGACTCGAAATAGCACTTAGTGTCATTTAGATCAACGTTTGTGTCCATTTAAGTGGTCTATTTTAGGTTATGGTCCCGGTTCTTTCTTTTAACATTTTCGGTCATTCTGGGTTCGATTGATCCATTCAATTGACCCGATTTCAGTCTCGAAGTACCTGAAGATGAATAGGATACCAGTTAGAATCACAATCAGAGAGTAATCACAACAATTGAAATTTTTGGCGGAGTCTGGGTATTAGGCGTTTTTTTGAGAGTTTTTGATGGGTGGTAGGGTATACGACCGACTGAACCTCTTTTTACACTGTTTTAAGTTTTAGTCGTGCGACTCGACCCATACACATGATTCATTTGTGTGACTGGGGTTCAGTCGTGCGACTGACTCAGACTCCTTCATCCAGTCATACGATTGGTTCATTCTTATGATCCAATCGCATGGTTGACCCAAACTCATGGTCCAATCGTGTGATTGGCTCATACTTATGGTTCAATCGTGCAATTTTTTCATACTTATGATTCAATCGTGCGATTGACTCATACTTATGATTCAAACATGCAATTGGCTCATACTTATGAGTTTGACTTCATACATTTCCATTCATTCAAAATTTAACTTTTGATATATAACATTGTGACCGATGATCATCTCAACATGACCTTAGAAAATCATTTGATCACCTTAGACGTGATCCTTTTAATTGAGAGCCGATTGGTCACCTCAGACGTGACCTTTTTAATTAGTGATTCACAGAGTTCATCTAGTTATATAGTCCGACATCGACACAAAGAAGATAACAAAAACAAAAAACAACTTGAATTAAAGCAAAACAAGACATATTTTTTGTGTTTTTGGTTTGAGGTAGATTGAAACCTTTTAAAAATCATCTAACCGATTTTTCCTCCTGAGCAGAGCAACTTCAATTTATTTTTATTATTTCTGGAAAGATTCATATGGAATCATACAGGTATATCATAATCATTGGGACCTTTTTATATGTACTTGGATACTATATTCTTATTTTTCTGAGAGTCAATAGCACTTGCAGATAATCATACTACAGCTGTAAGATTCACACAGTGATTTTGACTGTCGAGAGTTGCAACCACGATGATTGTCAGTATATTTGTCCACTTAAATCCATACACAGATTTTTAACTCACATTGGTGATGAGTTAGGTTTTATTATTTCAACAAGCATTTGTGGATCCCACACTTATATGGTAATCAACATTCCTCAGGAGATTTTTGAGCGGTCTACGGGTATTTGACAAGAAGAAACTATTCTAAGAGCTTTCAAAGAGATGCCAAGCCTCAGGTCAGTGCCATCGCACAACAGAGAGGCACAAACAATAATGAATTCTAGAATATTTAGGTTATGCTTATCCTCAGGTTAGTGTCATCACATAGCAGAGAGGCACACAACCTATCTTCTTGTTAGAGTATTTTTTTTCTTTTGGACATAACACACCAACAACATTAGTCATTAGATTGATTGCGGTTAACAGTTTTTCCATGTGCTTTGCTCATTTTTATGGTCATCCGCACACATTTGTGACGTTTGCTTGTCATCCCTTATTGGAAATGCGTTGATTGTGTTAACTAGGAATTAGATGAAAACCCATAGCAAGTTGAACAAATTAGTTTTAATTTTTTTTATTCATCAATGAAGTCTACTCGTCTATTGTGTTGAATCTACCAACACATCATATAATAAACTAGCAACCCTTAGGCCTACTTTCTCTATGTTACCTCAGTAGCAGACTAGTTTACTATCATTTTTCCTTTATTTTGCTTAGACTTCTCAAACTTGTTATTCGAATATAGCATTTTGATCATCTAAATCCTTTTGATGTCCCAAACAATTAGTTCCCTGTGTATGCTTTCAGCTTATCTGCACGCCCCCTTTTTTTATTTAAGTAATTAAATACTGAAACTAAACTATTCTCCCCCTAAAGTTCTAAAACCGAAAATGTTTTTGTGTTTTTGGATTTTGAAAGACAGGAAAATAAAATTTAAAAAATAAGAAAAATTTGTCGGACTAAGAACTCGATTCTTCTAGAATCACAACACTTTTCTTTTTCACGCCATTGACCTCCAAAAGATATAAAAAACAAGGTTTGTCAAAAGCTTTTGTGTAGAGGTCGGCGCGTTGAAAATTCGTATTAATTTTAACAACATTGATTAATTTCTTTTCAAAACAGTCACGTATAAAGTGATATTTAATACCGATGTGTTTAGTTTTTGGATGTTGGACCGGATTTTTAGTGACAGCTATAGCACCAGAATTATCAACAAAGATAGGGGTGTTAGAAACTTTCAAACTGTAGTCTCGCATTTGCTGTTGAATCCAAATGATTTTTGAACCACAACTTGCAGCAACAACATATTCAGCTTCACATGTTGATAGAGCAACATATGTCTGTTTCTTACATTGCTAGGTGACTAAGCGTCATCCAAAGAACTGACATTCCCCAGATGTTGACTTGTAATTCATCTTGCAACCACTATAGTCTGAGTCACTATACGTTGTAAGCTCAAAGTCATTATCATGAGGATACCACAACTGGAGTGTTGGAGTACCCTTCAGATAACGAAAGATCATTTTTACTCCAATTAGATGATTCACTTTAGGTTTAGCCTGATATCTGGAATAGAGACACGTGGCGTACATAATATCAGGACGAGAGGCTGTGAGGTACATCAGAGAACCGATCATTCCTCGGTACATAGTGGCATCTACCAGATCACCATTTTTGTTGGGTGCCACATCGTGGTTCGTGGCAAGTGGAGTCCCCGCAACCGTTGCATTCTCCATGTCGAACCGACTAAGGATATCTCCTACATATTTGGACTGATGCAGGAAGACTTCGTTTGGCGTCTGATCCACCTGTAACCCAAGAAAGAACTTCATCTCTCCCATGGCACTTATCTCAAACTCAAGTTTCATCATGGATTCGAATTCTTTACACAATGCTTTATTTTTGGAACCTAAGATTATGTCATCCACATATATCTGTACTAGTAGTAAATCCCCATCTTTTTTTGATGAACAACATGCAATCAATAACCCATCTGCAAAAACCATGTTTTAGCAGATGAGTAGAGAGTTTCTCATACCAGGCTCGAGGGGCTTGATGAAGCCTGTAAAGAGCCTTGTCCAGTTTATAAACTCTATCTCGATGATAGGGATCCTCAAATACTTTGGGTTGACTGATGTACATCGTTTCACGGATTTCACCATGAAGGAATGCACTTTTGACATCCAATTCATAAACTTTGATCTTCATGTAGGATGCATAGGCTAAGAAGATACGAATTGCTTCCATCCTTGCCACAGGTGCAAACACTTCATTGTAGTCAATGCCTTCGACTTGTCTAAACCCTTGAACGACAAGCCGAGCATTGTTTCTGATTATAACCCCTTGTTCATCTTTCTTACACTTAAGAACCCATTTAGTGCCAATCACCTTTGCACCTTTTGGTCTGTCCACAAAAGTCCATACTCCTAACTTTTTGAACTGAAGGAGTTCTTCTTGCATAGAACTAACCCATGGCTCATTGTTTAAAGCTTCACTTACATATTTTGGCTCAAATTGAGACACAAAACATCGATAAGCACTATCGTGTAGATATCCTTTTTCCTTGGCTGCGGCATAATCAGCTGAGTATAGCTGATTTCTTGTCTGAACTCCCGATAGAATATCCCCGATGATGTTGTCCAAGGGATGATGCACATTAACTCAAGTTCCGGGGTTGGGGGAACAACTACCTCATTATCTAGATTTTGAATCCCAGGTTCAGTTTCTATGGCTGTTGGAGTATGCGGTTCAGAAGTTCCAGTGTTATCAAGATCAGATGCTTGTGTACTTTCGGTAGTGGAAACTTCTTCCTCCTGGTCCACATTTGCAGTCTCAATTGCTTCATCATCAGAAGAAGACTCACTTACCTCAAGCTCTCCCCCGGAAGGGCCAGAAGTATCTTCTAGTGGAACCAATGATGACGAGTCTAGTGTAGGAGTATTCAGAACATCGTACATCATTCGAGCTAGTAACTCATCATCAGGATGGAAGGAGGTAGATTGAAGGACTTGAAAAATCCATCATAGTCAAAGAAGAAGGAAGGTCCTTTGCCAGCAAAAGGGGTGGTGTATCTTTGGACATCAACCAATCACCATACTTCTACCTGACCCGTTGAGTTGTTATAAACTCTCTTGTCTGGTATACTATATCCGAGAAAGATACCTTCTTCTGCCTTCTCACAAAACTTCCCAGTCTGAGTTTTCTTTAACAGCATGCACGGTGCTCCAAATGGTTCTACATACTCCAAGTTGGGTTTATGTCGCTGGAGGAATTCATAACATGTTTCCCATGATGTTTGACTACTAAGAATCGATTGAGAGTGTAGCATGCATTAGCCACTGCCTCGTTCTAGAATTGAATAGGCAGCTTAGAGTCGGCTAACATTGTCCTTGTTGTCTCTATCAATCTCTGATTCTATCTTTTAGCAACCCCATTCATCTGTGGAGTGTAAGCAGAAGTAAATTGATGAACAATTCCTTTCTCTCGACAGAATGCCTCCATCCACTGATTCTTGAACTCTGTTCCGTTGTCTGATCGAATCTTTCTTACTTTCAGATTGTAGAGTGATTCCAGTGTACTGACTAGATGCTTGAATGATTCAAATGTCTTTGACTTGGCTTTCAGAAACATCACTCAAGAGCATCTTGAGTAATCATTAGTTACTACAAAGCAGTACCAATCTCCAGCAATGCTCTTGTGCTGACTGGGCCGAACAGATCCATGTGTAGAAGCTCGAGAGCAATGTCAATAGAGTTAACTTTCTTTGCTATGTGAGACTTCTTGGTCTATTTCCTTTTCTTACATGCTACGTAGAAATCTGGGAGCTGGAAATTCTTGACTGTAACTCCATTCACCAAATCATTTTGAACCAGATGATGCATCTTTATAGGTTTTTATGTCCCATTCTCTTATGACAGGAGACTGAATCCCTCTTTGTTGCCTTTGACAAGAAGCACTGGGCAGTAGACTCAGTTGTGGAGGCTTTTTATAGATCCAAGACATACAGATCGTTATATCTTGAAGCTGACATTAAAATTTTATCCTCCTTGATAACATACTCCTGCTTTAACATGTAGCACTTCTTGTTCTCAAACACAACCTTGAGTCCCTTATCACAGATTTGGGAGACAGAAAGCAAGTTGTTTTGAAGTTGCTAAACGTAGTTGACCTTGTCAAACTTCACTTTCTCATTTCCCATTTCTCCTTGAGCGATGATGTAACCTCCTTTATTCCCAGCGAATGATACATGTCCCCCTTTAATTTGCTTGATGTTGAAAAGGAGAGACGAATTCCTAGTCATGTGCCTGGAAGCCCCACTATCAATAATCCAGGTATTAGTGATAGCACTGTAGCTGGCACCCTGCACATACAAAGGATTGATTAGTTCAGGTTTGGGACCCAAGCCTTAACTGGCTTGGGTGTCCCAGAGATATCACACATCATGAAATCGACCCACTGTCCTTTAGAGGATGAGGGCACATCTTTCTTCTTCTTTTTTTCACTAACAGACACATTACTTGTTTTTTCTTCCGTAAACTAGTTTTGTGTAAGGGCTGTTTGTGGTAAACAGATGACTGGCTTATGGTTTGAACTTTAGGCTCACTAATAATCTTAGGTGTAACCTTAGGTGACACATCCTCACTTTGGTATCTTGAAGGAGTATTAGATCTAATTTTAGAAAATCTTGGTTTTCATCAAAAAGTTCAATTTTCTTTTTAGGTATCTGATAGTAAAGACAATTTGGAGAGATATGTCCTCGTTTTCCACAACTGTAGCAAGATCTCCCTTCGACAGTTTGAGGAAAGTTTTGATGTGGGTTTGAGTTTGGTTGGGGTTTGAGATATGTCCCGTTGGGTTGTTTCTCTTCCTTTTTGGATGTTTCACCTTCTTTAACAAACTTAATTGTTTTGACATTTTAAACATCTTTCACTTTCATTTTATTAGGATTTTGATGATTAACATATTCAAGGTTCATTTGATTAGATCTTTTAGGTTCTGAAATAGACGTTTGTTACCCTGACCCTTATTTAACATTTTCAATTTTATCACCAATATCCTCAACAGGTATCTTATCTTTTTATCCCAAAGTAGAATCCTTCTGTTTAATGACAAATTTTACTAGTTTACCCATAGAATCTGGATCACTGACCAGAGGAGTAGACACCACATGATCCTTTACTGGGTTATTATTAATTGGTCTACATTTAGTATTCAAAAGGATTGCATGTGGTGGCGGTACTACCTTATAACCCAGACCTTCCCCGACATTCTGTTCTTTCACTAGGTTCTGAACTATGTGAGAAGAACTTGCCAAATTGTGCACTTTTTGTTTTAATGATTCAACTTCGACTTGCAAAACTATTTTTTCCTTTTTATTTTCCTCCAAAGAAATTAAATAGAACTTGATGTCATTTGATTGATTTAAGGCAACAGCCTCGTTTCCCTTAGTTGTTTCCCCAACAATTCTATCTTTTCTTTGAAGTTGCACTCATTTTGTTTAAAAACACGATTTGCTTCAGTGCAGAGTGGTAAATCATTTACTAGATTATCATTATGTTCTAATAACCTAGCAAATTTTAAATCAATGCTTTCTCTAAATTTATCACATTCAGTACATGCATGTTTTTGAAATAATTCGTCTTTAGAATATACCTGTGTAGAACTAGACGAATCAACCATCAAAGCAGTGTCAAACTCTTCGGTGACTGGAGATTCTGAGTTTGTAGCACTGAGCTCTTCTTCAACCAAATGATCAATGATATCCATAGCTTTTTCGATATCTGAAAGTGTATGCTCAGCTATGATGTCTCCTTCACTTGTAGATCCATCATCCAATGTATCAACTAAAGCAATGTTTGATTAACCCTCGGAAACGAATCGAAAGGACCAATCTTGTCCTTCATCACTTTAAGCAGCCAAAGCCTTAGAATCTTTACTTGAAGATGAAGCTCCAATCTTATCCTTGTCTTGTTAGTTGAATGTAGGAAACGGATTTCCATTTCCAGTCTTCTTTAGCTTTATGCACTCACGTTTGAAGTACCCCTTTTCACCATAATTGAAACAGGTGACTTTGGTTTTGTCAAATCCAAATGTCGTATCTTTAGTGGCAACCAAATTTTGTCCTGTATTTTTAACAAACTTCTTGGCTCTTCTAACAGCACTAGCCAAGGCCTACATAATATCCATGCGTTCTAGCTCAGTTTCATCAACTTGCTCATAGTTCTCGTCAGCAAGATGATAGTTTCCAATATTACCATCAACTAATCCATCATAAGATTGAACAACAGCAGCTAGAAGGTCCATGTGCTCTTTAGCAACTTCCACGATGACATTTTCAAGATTCTCGGTCTTCAATTTGGTAGTATTTGCCTCAGGAACAATGTATTGGGTTCCAGATGACCCTGACGTTATGGTTCCTGATTCACTGCTTTGGGAAGGAGCAGAAGAGGTAGACACAAACGTCGTTTGTAGCGGTGTGCCTGAAGCAGCCGGAGTTGGAACTGAATTGTATAGTGCAGGATTCTGAGCATAGGATCCTTTCTTTGACTTGTATTTCATACGTATTTCTTCCTCCCTTAACTTTAGAATGAAATCATTTATGTCTAAAGTAGCAAGAGTGTCATTTTGTCTCAGATTAGACACAAATGGATCCCATTTGTCTGGCAAACCATCAGTAAAACTAGAGACTTTATCTTCCATGGATGTGGTCACGCCATGAGTGGCAACTCACTCATCAGATGATAGAATCGAACAATGATATCATCCAAGCTCTCATTCCTAATGATATCAACAATGATAGAATCATGGTTCTTCAGTGCTTTCAGAGTTGCATTTCCTTCGTATCTCTTTTCCAAGGCCTCTTATAATTTCTTAGATTGCTGGTTCTCAAAGAACTGATGAAATATGTCCTTAGGTATAGACTTATTCAAAAAGGCATATACTTTCTTTTCAGCATTATGTAGAGTCTTCTGGGATTCACTCATTCCTCCAAAGTCAATTTAACTCCATTAGCACTGACTGGTACCTGTAACCAGTCTCAATGGATGTCCAAAGGTTTGGGTAAACTCCATTCAAGTAGATTTCAAACTGCTGTTTCCATAGAGGGTATTCATCCAAAGTTATAGCTTTGGCAGTTTGTTGTGGTTTCCAATCTCATTCTACAGAAGTAGAAGGTTCTGGATACGCGAGTCCTTTCCAGCAGTGAATGCAGCAAACTGGTCTTCCATTGCTTTAAACTTGGTAAACTTAGAATAGGATAGATTCACTCATGCGAATGATCTATGTGAATGGGTCACTCGTGCAAATGAAAGATACGAATGAATTCAATCGGGCGATTGGATTCAGTCGTGCGAATGAGCAAGGCGATTTTAATCAACTGACTAGAGTTTCTTAACCGTGCGAATGAGACATACGACTGAGTTCAGTCGTACAAATGAGAGCATAAGAATGGGTTCATTCGTACGAATGGTCCAATCATGCGACTGAAGGCTGCTGTGTTTGAAAAATCAAATATGTGAACACTTTGACACAAAATACGAATTTTCCAGAAACCCTAATCTGCCGTTTGATGAAAAATCAAAACTTTAACACATGCAATCGTCAAAAACACTTTTTGGCGCAAAAAGGTGACTCTTTTGACTGAAAACGTTTGTTTTTAACACCAAAACCAATTGAATCCACGCAAAATCACGAGCCAAAGCTCTGATACTACTTGTTAGGACCGTTTTCGTACGGAGTACTAACGGATTCTGTGTGAGACCAGATCAAATAGTGCGGAATCCTATTTGATAGGCGATCCAATAAGTGAGAACGACAACCTGATCGATCTAATGATGAAACAAACGTTAAGAATCGAGTAGAAATCGATCAGGAACGAACTATGAAGTTGGATAGGCTGCTTAGGGCGCTCTGGACGACTAGGGTTTGTGAATATTCAAAGTCTCCTGTTTTTCCACAAATTTTGTGGTATTTATAGGTTTTTAGTTTCATTCATACGATTGAATCATTAGCATGGTTCAGTCATGTGACTGACTCATGCGGTTGATTCATACGCACGACTGAAGTTTCAGTCGTGCAACTGAATCAATCTTATGTCTCAGTCATACGACCGATCCAGTCTCCTGGTTTAGTCATGCGACTTGTCCATAAGTATGATTCATTCGTGCGTATGGTCCATAAGTATGTTCCATTAGCATACATAACCACCCGACTAAGTTGAACAAATTTCTCAATCATTATTGACTAAGAACTATGTACAACAACCTCAAACCTATATATGACGTTCATATATATGAATTATTCTAAATACAATAATAAAATGAAATACTCAAAGACAAATAAACATCAAGATGCATATCATATTTTGTTAAGTAGTCATATTACATATGTGTAAGAAATGAAAGACTTTTACATTTAGGAACATAAACTAGGAACATGATGTACCAACAATGTGGAAAGGAGCATATCGGAGAATGTAGGTAGGGATCGAATTTATGCTTCAAGTGTGGGAGGACAGGCATATAGCAAAGGATTGTCGTGTGGCCAAATGTTTTAACTGTGGTAGAAAGGGTCACATGAGCAGGGACTGCAAGAAGCCGAGGGCTGAGAGTTCCGGTACGAAGAAGATGGTCTGGACGGAAGGGCAGAAGGCGAGCGCCCGAGCTCTCATGATGACTCAGGAGGAGGCTAAGACGGACACTGATATGGTGTCAGGTACGTTTCTAGTAAACCAAACTCTTGCATCTATGTTATTTGATTTTGGTGCTAGTAGGAGTTTCATTTCTGTTGCCTTTTAAGTTGGCCATTAGGAGTAGGAGTATTGATGAGCCATTCAATGTAGAAACCGCCATATTTCTGAGGTGATAGAAGGTTGTGACATAGAATTAGAAGATCATAAGTTTTTTGTTAGACCGTTTGTGATGACCTTAGGCGGTTTCGATGTAGTCCTAGGAATGGATTGGTTGGCGGACCGCGAGGAAAATATTGTGTGTCGTAAGAAGATGGTCAGACTAACAGTGCCCGACAGGAGTTCGGTGATGATTTACGGTGATTGAGTTACAACTATCCCGAAGGTGATTTCGATGGCAGTGGCGGGAAAGTGCATGAGGCGTGGATGTAGTGCCTACTTGGCCTACGTGAAGGATGTGGATACGCCAACACCAAAATTGTCTGATGTACCGGTTGTGTGTGATTTCCCAAACGTGTTCCTGGAAGATTTACCAGGTGTGCCACCAGACCGTGAAATCAAATTTTAGATCGACTTGATACCCGGTGCCCAGCCTGTAGCTAAGGCACCGTATCGATTGGCTCCGGCTCTGACAGAGATGAAGGAACTGATGGAGCAATTGCAGGAGTTGCTCGATAAGGGGTTCATTAGACCGAGTATCTCTCTTTTGGGTGCACTGGTCTTATTTGTGAAGAAGAAGGACGGTAGTATGAGGATCGTATTGACTACTGGGAGCTGAACAAGTTGACAATGAAGAATCGGTATCCATTGTTGAGGATCGATGCCCTGTTTGATCAGCTCTAAGGTGCAAGTTGGTTCTTGAGGATAGATCTTCAATCTGGCTACCATCAGCTGAAGATAAAGGAGCAAGATATTCCTAAAACAACTTTTCGCACGCATTATGGACACTACGAGTTTCTTGTCATGTCTTTTGGTTTAACAAACGCGCTAGCTGCTTTTATGGACTTGATGAATCGAGTGTGTCAACCGATGTTAGATAAGTCAATGATTGTATTTATTGATGATATCCTAATTTACTTGAAGAGTGATGAGGAGCATGCCAGTCACATTCGAGAAGTATTAGAGACGCTAAAAAGGAGAAGTTGTATGCTATACTCTCCAAGTGTGCGTTTTGGTTGCACGAGGTTTAGTTTTTGGGCCACATGGTGAATCCCGAGGGGATTATGGTAGACCCGACAAAGGTGGAGGCGGTGATGCAATGGAAGTATCCAAAGATGCCATCCGAGATCTGTATTTTCTTGGGGTTGGCGGGATATTATAGGAGATTCATTCAAGACTTCTCCAAGATAGCTTCTCCATTGACTAAGTTGACCCGCAAGGACGTGAAGTTTGTTTGGGGTCAAGATCAAGAGAAGGCTTTCAAAGAGCTAAAGGCAAGGTTGAGTCAGGTTCCTATCTTGTCATTACCCAAAGGAAGCAAGGATTTGGTGGTCTATTCAGATGCTTCTTACTCGGGGTTGGGTTGCATGTTGATGCAACAAAGAAAGGTTATAGCATTCGCGCCCCCATAATTGATGTTCATGAGGTTAATTATCATACTCATGAATTGGAGCTTGTAGCTGTGGTCTTCGCATTAAAGATTTGAAGGCACTACATGTATGGGACGAAGTGCACCATCTTCATGGACCACAGGAGCTTGAAGTACTTCTTTGAGTAGAAGGATTTGAATATGAGGTAGAGGCAATGGTTAGAGCTCATAAAGGATTATGATTACGAGATCCATTACCATCCGTGAAAAGGCCAATGTTGTGGAGGATGCCCTTAGTCGAAAGGAGAGGCCTGAACCAATTCGGGTGAAGACTTACCAATTGATTATGATATCCGATGTGATGAATCAGGTCAAGGAGCTTCAAGATGAGGCGTTGAAAGAAGATCATCTTAGCTCTGAAAGGATGAGAGGTCTAGTCACGAAATTGGGTGAGAACACTCTCAGTCTTAGAACCCGATTCAGACGAAAGTGGATTCCTCGTTATGGGGATTTATGTGGGAAGATAATGGATGAGGCTCATAAGACTCAGTACTCCATTCATTCCGGTGCTACAAAAATGTATAAAGACATGAAGAAGATTATTGGTGGCCGGGTATGAAGTGTGACGTTGTGGAGTACATGAGTAAGTGCCTTACTTGCTTGCAAGTGAAAGCAGAGCATCAAAAGCTATACGGGAAGATCCAACTTTGGATATACCTGAGTGGAGTGGGAGCATATCACCATGGACTTTATCATGAAGTTACCACATATCACGAAAGGATATGATGCCAAATGGGTGATAGTTGATCGTTTGATGAAGAGTGCTCACTTCTTACCGATCCGAGATACGTATTCCACTAAGATACTCGCGGACCTATTCATCAAGGAGATTGTAAGTCGCCATGGTGTACCTGTGTCTATTGTGTCTGATCGTGACACTCGGTTTACATCCAAGTTTTGGAAGAGATTTTACAATGCTATGGGGACGAGGTTACATATCAGCACGACTTATCATCCCTAGACAGATGCTCAGTTAGAAAGGACCATCCAGATGCTTGAAGATATGCTTCGGGCATGCATTATCGATTTTAGAGGAAGTTAGGATGACCACTTACCGTTAGCGAGTTCTCATATAACAATAACTACCATGCCAGGATTGGTATGTCTCCTTATGAGATGCTATACGGTAGGAGATGTAGATAGCCCGCTTTTTGGGGTGATATTGGCCATAAAGACTTATGAAGGCAACTAAGGATAGGCAAAATTCATATGCTGATAAATAGCATAGACCGATTGAGTTCCAGGTAGGTGACAGGGTCATGTTGAAAGTCTCACCTTGGAAGGGCATCATTCGGTTTAGGAAGCGGGGCAAGTTGAGCCCGAGATACATAGGGCCTTTCCGAGTCATTTCTTGAGTAGGAGAGGTGGCCTATAGGTTGGAGTTGCCTAGTGAGTTAAGTGGAATTCATCCGACATTCCATGTATCTCACTTAAGAAAGCGCTTAGCCGACGAGGATATGGTGGTACCACTGGAGGATATTGAAGTGGATGAACGACTCTATTACGTGGAGCAACTAGTGGAGATCATTGATCGCAAGGAGAAGAGGCCAAGGAATAAGGTGGTTTCCTTGGCGCGTGTACAGTGGAAGCACAGGAATAGATCAGAGTCCACTTGGGAAGTTAAGCAGGAGATTAGGCAACATTACCCTCTACTGTTCAGCGACTAACAGGTTTCGGGGATGAAACCTAAATAACGGGGTGGACTTGTAACACCCGGATAAAGTCAAAACAAACCAATTAATAATAATAATAATAATAATAATAATAATAATAATAATAATAATAATAATAATAATATAATAATAATAATAGGCTTAGCCAGGATTATTTAAAGAAAATAAGCGAGAAATGGAGTATGGACCGAGTAGACCTTGCGGGTTATGTGTACGACGAGTTTAAGGTCCCAAGAACACCTAGTATATATAACGGACCAGCTTGAGCCACTCACATGTGCAACTCAACACCCAATTTCTAGAGAGAGAGTGTAGAGAGAGAAGGTTGAGAGAAAGTGGTGATTCAAGGCTCGGTTGATTAAAAGATTGAAGATCAGTGTTTGTGGACATCCAAACAACAAGAAAAGACCAAGAATCAAGGTAAGAAACATCGTTTAATCATTTCTTTGAGGGTAAACCTGGATTCTAGGGCTTGGCATTTTGAAAGTGGTAAAAAATCACCCAAAACTCATGTTTTTGTGTAAGAAAATATGTAGGAAGCTTAGATTTAGCTTATTGGGTGATAAACCAAGATTTTTGGTGTAAAAGACTAAAGTTTTGGGTCAAAAATGGCTTGGTTCGTAATTTCAGCCCGTTCTACGAAACTGGGTGTTCATCCAAATAATTATGTAGTCGTCCAGCAAAACCATGAAGACTTCTTGGGAACTATAGTTTCGTAGACATGGTTTTCCAATGAAAGTTGGGTCAAACTAGCACCGAAGATGGCAGTGAAACTGTTGGGGAAACTAGCAGCGAAACTACTGATTTGGCAGCAAAGTTAGCAGCAAAATTAGGTAGAAATTAACTCCTTTGAGTGTTAACTTATCTGCAAGCTATGTAGTGCAACCCTTGCTTAGAAAGATTGATTGAGAAGCTACTCATTGAGTCCAGGTGAGTTTTATATCTCCTATTTTAAAGATTTTAAACTTGTTGTGGTTGGAAATGCATACTAAATATACGTTTTAAATAATCAAGATTTTAAGAGGTTTTAACAGAAAGATCAATTTTTCTATAACAAAATATTCTATATAAATGTTTAAAAATAAAAATTTATTATGTTGACCTGGCAGCGCGACCCCAGCCAGGGGCGTTGCCCCTTGGACCCCACTAAGGGTTGCTGCCCCTAGGACCCCGCTGTTAGGGGTTGTCGCCCCCGAACCCCCTGCTGTCCCGCGGAGGGTCGGTTATGTTCTATGATGACTTGTACTTGTTATGTATGTGTATGTGAATGGATGATGCATGATGTTCATGATGATGTGTGATGGGGTATGTGATGTTTATATGATGCTATGTATGAATGTGTTATATTGATCTTATGTTCCTATTATGTATTATTCCGTCACTTACGTGTTATGATTATGAAATGAACGAAAAGTATTACGTAACGTAAAGCGGGAGTAACGGTAATGATAAGTGGAACGTAAAGAACGAATGAGTGCATGCATTAATGAAGGAATGAATGGAAAGTCTTGAAAGCAAATGAAGGAGGTTCACACCCAATTAAGGTGTTAGCTCAACTGTGTGTGGGTTAGCTACCCTGGAAGGATGCACACTGCGGCTAATCCTTATGATTGACCATACATATGGGATCCTTTCCGTTTACCCAGGTACCGTGGTCAGGCCATCGGGCACAATGTACGGGAGTCTATTTATAGACTTCGGCCCAGTACCCGCTTTATGCATGATGGTGGGGTATAGCACATGACATTGGTCCGAATGAATGTAAAGGTTAATGATGTATGTATGAAATGAACGATGCGAAAGGGAAGGAATGAATGATGATAACTAATGACGTTGAACGAATGATGAAATAAAATGATGAGATTATCTATTTGTACGTATGATGCATATCACGTATGAAGGTAAAAGACAATTTTAAACGGAAGTAAAAGTATTTTATTTTATAAAATTAGAACTCATTCAGCAATGCTGACTTTTATGTATTTTCCAGTTGACAGGTAATTGTTGTTGAGGATGGCACGAGGTAGCTACTTGGCATTTTTGGATGGCATCCATTTTGTAGAACTATGATGTTTTTGTTATGTAATGCAAATGATAATATTTTGTAACAGTTAACTACATTGTATTGTTTTGCAAAAGTAATGATTATTATATGAAATGGTTCTAAGTTATTCCGCTACGATATTTTAGCAAATTTAAATGTATGTTTTATGTATTATGTGCAATGACTGACTAGCTGTAAGCATCCCGGGATCAGGGCCTTAAAATTCTTTTATTACTCTCAAGACTAAAAGATCACAAGTATATATGGGGATATTTATATTAGAAAACAACAAAAACTTAACAATAATAAGTTGTGGTAAATTAGGGTTATGCCCGGCTGCTTCTAGCCCCTTCTGTAGCTTGCCTGTGGCTGTTCCAGGGCCCGATCCAAGATGGATAATAGGCCCCAACATAAAAAACCATGACCGACTGATATCATCACAATGCAGCGGAAGTAAATAAATTCAAACTTAAATTGTTACATCACCCGAGGCGATTGTATAGGTGGCATTACATCAATGATAAATATCTAAAACATTGATATCTAAATAGAACATATTAAACTAATGTTTATAAATGATGAGATGGATATGGCAGTAGCTATATCTCCAAATGTCCAACTAAGGCGATACCTATACATTAGACACTTGCTAATCATTCTTCTCCTGACATACACAATCAAAATACATCAACATAATATTAGTGAGCTCATGAGTTTAAGACACATTATCTTTTGTGACTGGTATAATTATCAGTAATAGTGTTGATAACAACAATAGTAACAATGATATTAATATCGATGTGACATCTGGCAATTTTTCATTACCAAACTCCGTTAGTTCCGTTAGGTATTGCATACACGTGTCGTGAGCACACACTAGTTGTCAATTGAATAGGGTGACTTAATAATAATAATCTATGATAAATAATGATAATCTAATTAATAATATTGATTATTAGTTGTGATTATGTGACTCATGAATTTATAGAATTTTAAATATTTATTTTGTGAATTTTATGTGATAACGTGACAACGTGTTAGATATATTTCATGTGTCGTGTTACTTATTGTAAACGATTATGATTAGGATTATTGACTAATAATACTTATAATTTGTAGTTAGAATTATTTAAAAAGTTTTAAAAAGATAAATTTTATAAAACAAAATAAAGGGGTTATTTTGTAATTAAATATCATCCAAATATTAACAAAATTAGAACCCTAATCCCCCCAAACCCCCACTTTCAGCCGCAACCATCACCCAAACCCCCACCCTTACAAATTCAATCAAGAGCACACACATACATTCAATTTTGGTTGGTTCCAAGAGATTACAAAGTGTTAGCAAGTTCAATTGTTGATTTCTACACATCAAAAGGTTAGTTTTGATTAGTTTTTCATGGTTTTTCTTCTTGATGACTCTAGTTCGAAATTGATGATAAAAACATAAAATTGGTGATTCTTAGATGTTAATATGATGTTAGTTAGGTCGTATGAATGTTAGATTGTGTTGATTTTGCAAGAAATCCATGGATTAATCATCTAGTTCATAAAATGTCTTAAGAGGAAGCTTTTTGTTCTTGGAATTCATTATTTGATAATGGTATGATGTTAGATACAATGCTGGATGTTAGTTTAATTGAATTATGCAAGAAAGTTCATGAAATTGGTGTGTTGATCATAACTTACTAAAAGTAGAAACTTTTATGTATGTTGATTGGGAATTTTGGATGATTTAGTGATGATTATCATGTTGGAATGGATGCTATGAACTTGATTAGGTATAAACTTGATGAAATCATGGTTCAATTGGATGCTAGATTGCTTTTGGGTGTTACTTTCCCAAAAGGGAAACTTTATTTTTGTAGAATATTAAATATGATGATTTGGGCATGTTTATGATGTTAGGATCATGTTAGAATGATTGTTAATGATGTTTAATGTGATTGAATGTGTTGATTGAGTTGTATGGATGCTTGGTTGATCATGTAAAGAATGTAGGTATTGGTGATCATACATGATGTTGAATTGTGTAAGTTGGTTGGAATGAACCTTGTTGATGAATATGATTATGATTGTCATACACGTGTGCGAATCTGCGGCCCCTACTTAGTAGGATTGGCAGGGTTTAGGACGTGAAGTCATGAGTGGCTTCACAAGGCATGTAGTGCATGATTAGACTTCACGTATGAATTATTGGTTGTGTTGTATTAACATTTGTGTTGACCATGTTACTTGTTGAGATTTGCATGAGTTGTATGATGATCTAATGTTGTGTGATGATCTAGGTAGAATTTGGGTTGGTGATGTGATACACGTGAATGACTTGTATGATGTTCATGTATGTGAAGTTGATAAGCTATACTAAATGATATTTGAACTAATATGTCACCAGTGGGTTAAACGGGTCAACTAGGTTAACTTAGAATTTTTAAGCTTTTTGTGTACACGTACTCATGTACTTGTGTGTTCTAGGTAACTTTTGAAGGGTTGTCTTTTCATCCATCGTTAGTTTTCTTTGTTATTGTTCGTTGCGCATCAGGTGAGTTCATGCCCCACACTTTTTATACACTCTCATTTGGGAAAGATAGCATACTTATTTACAAACACTTTATTATTATAAGTTGTGTATAGTTTGAACATAGTGCATTATACCTTGAAAGTCCTAACACATTCGGATCGTTAATAATGCTAACTAGCCGGAAATCTCCGGTAGTACTACTGGGTTTGACAAGCCCCACCTATGCGAATCGAGTTCAAATGGGTGCAATATTGTCCTAAACACAAAAATCGTCATGATATGGTAAGTCGTGATGGGAGGAAACAAACGCAACACAGTCAGCTCGATCGCGAAATCACTATTGGTATTACTAGTGAATATAGACTAGCTATACATTTCAATGTACTTCTTATGTTATACAAATGTTATTGTTTATGTTAAACGCAAAATCTTGAGTTCACCAACCATTGTGTTGACATTTTTTAGTATGCTATTCTCAGGTCATTATAGGTATCCAATAAGAGCATATCACGGGTCTAGCATGCATTCTGAGACATTATGTCAAGTCATACACTTGGATTTTACTTATGAGATTTAATTAATGGGTTGGCGTGTGTTTTGTCAAATTTTGCATTTGTATACTTTGGGTTTGTCTTATTTACAAAATGCGTCCGCATGGTTTTAAAGTTTTAACTTTGGTTGGTTTTATTTTAAATATGACATATAGTGTCATTCTGAGTAACTAGTGACAATGATCATGATTTGTTCACACGCCTCGCGGTAAAACTCCGTACGTGAATTTTGAGGGTGTGACAATCAAGGTGCATTATAAAATGTATCACAATCAAACCTGACCCAGACTTACCTGCCAAAGTGTTAAAATATCCCATAACCCGTACTAGATTGTTGGTTTTGTTATGCACGGTTAAATTGTATTAATTTGCAACACAATAATATTGAATCTCAATGGGAGGTTTTTCATGTATAAAGGGCCCATTATGTGCGGTGGAATCCCTAAATCAGTGATGGAGCCCCCCCTCTTTTTTCCATCAGTAGTGTTAAATTTTAGTCCTCTAGTATAAATTTTTGGTCTCGCAGTGTAAATTTATATATATATACATATATAATATATATATATATATACATATATACATATATATATAATATATACATATATACATATATACATATACATATACATATATACATATATACATACATACATATACATATACATACATACATACATACATACATACATACATACATACATACATACATACATACTACATACATACATACTACATACATACATACATACATATTACATACATACATATATAATATATACATATATACATATATATATATATATATACATATATATATACATATATACATATATATATACATATATACATATATACATATACATATATACATATATATACATATATATACATATACATACATATATACATATACATACATATATACATATACATACATATATACATATATAATATATATATATATATATATATATTATATATATATATATATATATATATATATATATATATATATATTATATATATATATATATATATATATATATATATCGAGTTCTCCCCCCCCCAAAATAATTTAGCCCCGCCCCCCTACATGAACGTTCAAGCTCCGACACTGCCCTAAATAGTATTATTCATAAATTGCACGACTCCTGATAGAGTTAATGATTGTGTTTCGTTCGAAGACAAGAGTAGGTAGTATTAAAGTTGAAATAATACATGTTTAGGTGAAATAATCGCATTACTACCGATCAATTAGTAAACTAATATAATAAAGGCTTAATGGATTTGAATACTCTCAACTATTGGGAATTGGTCGATGCGACCTCCCAAGTATCATTTTGACAAATATAAATCTCAAGTAAACACTTCGGTATCCGTATCACTCGCCGTTTGTTAGAACCCTAACAATTTTAACTATTTGATGATGTGGCACGCATACGTGTACATGCCTAACACTTTATACGTGGTTAATGTTGTGTATATATATATCTAACGTTTTTAGGGTTCTAACAAACGACAAGTGATACAAACACCAAAGTGTTTACTTGGTAGTTATATTTGTCAAAATGATACTTGGGGGTGGTAGCGGCTAATTTCTAATAGTTGGGAGTATTTAAATCCACTAAGCCTATAATAAAATGATGTTTTTTCTTTAAAAATCAAGATCATTTTGTAGAATGAAGTAATCTTAAACTATTTTTTATTCTTAATTATACTAGTAGCCAAAGTACATTAACAAACCTCTTGTAGAGATACATGAGCTATTAATCAACTCCTTTATGTCAATGTGCCCACAAAGGCAACCAAAATATTAATACTTAAGAAAGACATTAACAAATATGTATATAATAGTATTCGGATTGAGAATGAAATCGCCCTTCGTGACACGCTCTATCTTATAAACTCGATCTGTCACGGGTTCCTTCCACCGCCCCTTCCCCTCCTTGGATCATGCTTAGGATTGGCTCCTGCATCATCATAGTCTAACACAACATCGAGCATTGAAAGCTTTCTTGTGTGTATCCTAAACCGATCCTACATGTAGAGAAAACAAGCAATTGGAATACAACTCGGGTTTTTAAAATGTGTGACTACATAGAAATATAATTTGAGGTAGATAAACACATCTTCTGCTCCTAAAATTATCACAAACTTTTATTAGCGAAGATATCATTTGGCTGGGACATTAATTTTTACTTGTACTTAAGAAAAAACTAGAAAAACGTTTTAGATGTGCACGTGGATACTTAATGTATTGTGAATTTGAGACGTAGCTAATTAATAATATTCAAGGTTGAATTTTGTGGTCAAAAAAAGGATTTTACGATTAATTTAACATTTTATCTACTGTAAAAAATATATATATTTAGTGAAAATACATTTATGCATTGCATTTTTAATAGTAGTGATACCCTAATTAAAAATCTGAATTAGTAGGCCAGAACTAAATGAACCAAACTAATATTAATGGGACTTAATTTGTTCTTGTTCTTTCTTTTAATTAACTTTAACATCCACCAATCACGAACATGATTATACAACAAACATATTTTCTTAGCCGGTTTTTATTAAGAAACTAAAGTTCCTTTATATATGTACTCGTTTATACGCTGAAGGAAGATGAATGAACACATATATAAACAATTGTAAGTTAAGAATGAGACAAATGTTCATATAATTTTATTTAAGAAAATGATATTCCTCCTTTTCTTATCAATGAAGTCCCATCAATACTTTGTAGGGTAATTTATAATGTTCCATTCGTTTACATCCCTCCACATTGGTTTACTTATGTTTAAGAACAAGATAGAGTGTCTTCGGTTAGAGGGATGTTGGATTGCTAGTGAAAACTCTAGCTTTTCACTATGCCGATATAGGCAGATTCTTAAACAATGCATTTTCTTATAAGTTATACCATTTGGTATATGCACCTAAATCGCAAGAATATTTTATCTACAACGAGAATATGCATTTGACTTACCTTATGAGGAGAGTAATCAACTTGATCTGCACCACTAGTGCTTCCATTCACTATTCACAAAGAAGAAACAAGATTAATGAGTTAAAACATTAATTTATAAACTAACAAGCTGAAACCAATACTAGCAAATAGTAATATGCAAGCATATGAAGACCTTGAAGTACGTAAACAAGCAGTAGAAATGAAATAAAAATAGTGGTTTTGGTTGAAAGAGCCATGGATGATGATGGTTTTTGGTTCAAGATGCAACAAAAGGGGAGATGTGAAGCTGCTTATATATTGAGGAAGAGATAGTGGCTTTAATGAGATGATACCAACCCAATAGCTAACACTGATATGATGATGAGTGCAATAGTGCATGTAGCAATATATAAAAGATGAGGCCACAATTGTGAAGTCAACTTTACTAATTTATGTTACATCAATGTAAGCAACAATGCACTATAGAATTAGAATGCATGTGGACACTTTGTAGTAGCTACTATATCCCTTTGCATGGCTATCATATTGTGCCTTTAATTAGGTCAAATCTGCTTTTCTGGTCACACTATCATTAGCTCATGCTTGCATTTGGTCACCTTGGTACCCATCAATTTTTGACTTTTGGACTCTTTTTTTCGTGTTTGATGGTGAGGGGAAGTTGGCATTTTGTGCATAGTGTTGCTTACTGTTTGGTAGGTATGCATCATATTAAAGGCATAATAGCGTCGTCGATGTAGCCATTCTCTACCACGAGGGAGCCACGTCAACCACATACCTCATCGTTTACTGTTTTGCACGCCACAAAAGCAAATTTTTAATTATTATTTTTTGAACTTTTTTTTTGTTTTCTTTATCAATATAAGTATACTTTGGTATCACTTCATGTATCTTCATAAAACTTGATAACATAATATTTATCTTATGAAGAAAAATAAGAATCTAGATATACATATCACATTCTAAATATTTATTCCTTTTGTTTTTTATTCTTTAAAAATAAACACTACTTAGTAGATCTCTATTTTCTTTAAATTCTGAGAGGTTAGAGATGTGAACTCCGGCTCTAAGGTTTACGAATTTTTTTCATAATTTTTAAACAAAAAAATGTGACTAAAAAGTTCTTATAAAGAGATGTTTACTTATCGAAATTTAAAATTACATTTTTATTCACTGCTATAAAAGCAAAAATGTTTCTAAATATGGCGATTGATGGAAAACACAACAATAAAGTAGTGGAAGCAGTAGCACTATGAAAACGATGGCTGTATGACACAAGAACTTTTCTTTTAATATTATGATAATGGTAAATAGTTTATATATCGGCGCACGTTAGGCACATAATACTAACTGTTAGGCTCAGAAGGGATGTTCGGGTGCGGCTATTAACCGTCAACGATAGCCTTGTCAAATCAACCGATACCACTTCACCAATATCATCACAACCCTAAAACGAAAACAACAGTAGCATCAGATAAGCAACAACCCGTCTTCATCGACAACAGTAGAAACAATTAATCAATCGATCGAAGGAAACCAGAATAGTAACATGAAATCACCGGAGAACACGAAACCAACAATAAGACTCAGATGATGTTTTTCTCGTCATCATCGATGGCACTAAAGGAGCAGACGAACATTGCCAACGGGATGACCAAACAACCAAACCGGAGCACCAAACAACCAAACCGGAGCACCAAACAACCAAAATATACAATCACCGATCAAACTCTAACGCCGGCGACACAGCGACCAAGCCGACACCACAAACAATAGCATCCATTAATTTACACTTTACAACATGAACCGTCGACCATAGGAGACAACAACTAAGCCGGAGTGGCGACCGCCTGCGTCATATCCGACAACACCGAGCATCGATGAACCGACAGACGACCGCACGAGAGGCATGCAGGCAGCAGTCAAGCCGGAACGGCCACTGTCACCAACAACACCAAACGCAGAGCTCCTCTCTCTCAAATCCGTCAGTCCCAACCTCAACAGATTTGAGTGACGACCACCGCAGCTCGATAGGTCTCCCCGCTCCTCACCGGCTCAATGCGGCGACAGCACACAGAAGAATCGATGGCAAAACAACCACTAAAACGAACCGGTGGTTCCTTCCACGGTTACGATGGTGCATGCGACAGCAGCAAACGGGGAAGAGGGCGGCGAAATGCAATACAGTATTTAGAATTGATAGAACCTTAAATACCTATCACCAGTGAGCAATCCATGATTTTTTATGAACCAAGTTTTGTAAGTGTGCTTCGATAAGCCTTCGACCGTTTTTGTTATCCTTTTTATTTATCTTTAATTCACAAATACTTATTGGATTTTGATTCTCACCGATTTTGATCGGGTGGTGGAGAGCGTGAATCGGGTGGGGGTTGTAGGTGCTAATTACATCGATTTTGATTCTCACCGGGGCCGAATTCTTGCGAGGTTTGGAGTCAAGAACAATCAGCAAAGGGGGTGGGTATGAACTTACAGAACCGCTGATGCCACCATAAGTTGGATGGCGATGTGGCGATCGGCTCTATGGTTGTGATTTTTTTCATAAACATGTTCTTCAACGGTGGCGGTGGTGACTAAAAGGGCGAAGGTGATTGGGTGAGGGTAGGGTGGTGATGGCTCTATGGTTGTGATTTTTTTAATGTTTTTTTATCTATTTTAATTGAGGATAGTTTAGTCATTTTACGTGTACTTGACTATCAAAATTAACATACATCCATTTTAAAGACTCACTATTACGTTTGTTTGTGCAAAGTATTTAACTGATCTGATCTTGTAATTTTAGAAAGATAGAGACTAAAAATAAAATCAAGCCTAATCATAAGAACCACCTATGTAATTAAGTCTTTATTTAACTAGGTTTTATTCCTCCGCGCTACGCAGCAGGGTGCGGTCATTTGTTCACTTGGTTATGATTTTCCTCCTTGAAAAGCAACCGGTTTGGACCCGATCCTGTTTTCATTTACGACCCCAATAATGTTTTCACTTCCGCTGATCCAAGCCAAACCAGTTTAACCAAATGGTTTGTGCACCTCAGCTGCTTTGGGTCAGGACAGTATGTTTGCTTTGGTTGTCTAAAGAGGGATTTTTAGGGTCTCTTTTCTCCTCTTTAGTTGGATGGCAATACGTTTTCAAGCGAACCAGAGAAATATGAAGTGCATTGATATAAGATAAACCTTGGAGAGCAAACAATGTTCAGGGCTAAATTTCAACTTGAAGATGAAAAAACAACCCAAATACCCAATAACTTTAGTAAATTGATCAGAATCAGACAAGTTTGATTATATAAAAATTTATTTTTGTCCCAAAAGTTAGCAATTAAAAACAAAATAAGATCTCAAGATCTAGGAGATGTTTGGACAAAACCTGTATATTAAGTCCAAGTTAATTAAAACTTTCAATAATCGATAAGCTTATACTGTTTATACTTATACTGTTCATATGTTATAGCATATAAGTTTAAATAAACTTATAAACTTGGCAGTTTTTTTAAGGTTCAATAAGCTCAACCATAAGAGATACAAAAACTGAAAGCAATTCATAACTGAAAAGGGAGCTGTGGATTTTCTTACAAAAGAAATTCAAACAAAAAGTTTATCGATCAAGAGAGGGTGCCTGGGGTTGAATCCACAGCCATTTTGAATCACAAAGATCAAAAGGGTAGTTTCCATCGTCGTCTTTTATATCTGTTGCTGCATTTTTCTTCACAAGCAGCTCGGCTATGCTTTCTCTCTCACAAACAGCAGCATAATGCAATGGTGTCTGGCCCTCATTATCCTACATATCATAATATCAACAAAGATATGAGTTCATGCTAGGATACAAGTGACAATGATCAGGTTAGGTAACACATCAAAAATGTGGACTTTTGTGCAGGGTGTGATTAGAACCTTAACGTTTTTATACGCAGTGTGTCGAATATGATCACAAAATCACATTGTTTCAATAACAATCTGACTTCTTATAAGACCATGATGTAGACTCTTCAGAAGAGGCTTTATGCATTCAATATGGACCTTGGGTAACTTTCAACACATTTGTTATGTTCATATCCTTTTTCATTTTTGTTTTTTTAACCTTCTGACCCGTTAGCGTTAAGAAAACACAAGAGTTGACCTCTATAGCTTAAAAAAGGTATCAAATACAATTTGCACATCTCTTCTTTGTGAGATGAAAAAAAGGTAGGGCTCACAGAATGAAACGAATATGTAAATCAGAGTAAATGACAGAAGATGCTATACATTACAAAGCACAACTTTTAATCAATGTGGTGTTCTAAGTTTCAAACTGATGATACCAAATGAGAAAGGGCAGATTGGGCATGTCGGGCAGGTTGAATAATGGGTTAAAATAGGTAACTTTCAACAAGGTAAGGTTGGGTTGACCACCCAAAAGTTTTTGTCCAACTCTTTTTAATTCTTATAAATAATTAATGTATATATAATGATTACAAAAACTATATTATTAACATAAAAATCAAATTTGTTTATACATAGAATTAAGAGGTTGAAAGTACTCGATCACACTTTGGGGGGACTGTCAAACAGTTTGACCGATTTCATTTTTAGCTAACTATATGAATTGATCCATTCGACCATCTGGACTTGGAAACAACCCAAACCAACTCATTTTCAAGAAAACATAGAGCTATAGATGTTTCAAACTCTATTAGCAATTGGTAAATGATTGACATTAAGATTACCTTCAAGTTCACATCAGCATTCCTGCTCAAAAGCAATTCTGCAGTTTCCATATGCCCACGATCAACAGCCCAATGCAGAGGGGTTCGGCCTTCACTATCTGCATTTTTAGACTATAGTGTGAACATAAAAACAGAATATTTGAATATCTTAAAGAAATGTATAAGAAGGTACGAGCATGCATTACTCCCCTATGCTCATAACCTCAAGCTACACAGCGTAGTGTAAATCAAGGGAAACAAGTTTTGAGATGAGCTGATTTTATCAATGCATTTCTCACTTTATTGTATGGCTAACGGAAAACACGTTTCTAAATCCCTTCCAATATTGATTTATTTCGAAGTTTAAGGAACCACCACCCCCAAATAGTACAAAAATAAGATGAATAAAAGACAAATAAAGTTGATAATCTGGCTTAAAGAGATAAGAATGTAATATACCCTTTATATCCACAGAAATGCCAGCCTCAACACACTTGATCAAGTTCTCTGTATCACCTTCTCTTGCAAAGCCATGTATAGCATCTAATTTTCTGAGAAAAAATGTGTCAGCCAAACAACATAACTTATTACCAACTCTTGCAAGAAATTTGAAAGATTCCTAGTGCAAACAATTACCATCAGTGGTGTTCATGATCCATACTAGTAAAACTTATATACTTCATAAATGCAGAAATAAAAACAAGAGTTAACAAAATTCAGAGTATGTTACAAAAATAAATTCATGCAGTTCAAAAAGAATGAGCTGACAGGACCCATGGCACATAATCAATGATACCGACTAAAAGTTGAATGTCCGACCAGTTTAGTTATAAATGGGTTAATTTCGTTGATTTTATCTCATACGAGTAGAGTAAAAATATTCTGGGGAAAGAAGCTCAAATGGGTCAAAGAGGAAGTTACCCAAAGTTTACTCTAGTGAAACAACCTACTGAAATTTATTGAAAGATACAAAGATTAAAATGTAACAGTATTGTCTTTGTAGTCATATATAATGCATTAACTATCTATATAAAAAAAATAAAACACACAAAAATGCACATGGGCCAACCTACCCAGGCTAATACTGAAAAAGTACTCGGTTCAACCAACCTACTTGGACCTGTTATTCCACCAGCCTGACCTGCCCCTTTCACAACCTAATACTAAAATTAATATAAAACCCACATCTTTGATCAGCTTTTACATCCACACTTCAGAGTTCAGACAATCAAGGTTGTTCAATAAAAAGTATGGAAAAGCCTTATGACAATATTTACTAAACACCAGACAGATAATATAATGTATAAAAGGAGACAAGGATTCCACATGACAACCAAATGCTGTTCTGTTTGGTTCCCTACTAACGTTTCAAATGGGTCAAGCAAAAAAAAGTTTTAAGGAGACATGTCAAGTGAGTAATGTGGGTTAAAGTCGCCCAAACCCCAATTTTTAATGCATACAACCTCCTAAAATTATTTTATTCAAAAATTTAGATTATTATTATAATAGTATCGTATGTTTTTATCATAACCGCGTATTAGTTATCTATAAAAGGGGTCAAAAAAGCATTTGTGATTTTGTGGATCAATCCAGCTCAGGAAATTATGGCCTACACTAGGAAAAATTCATTTCGAACCCAACCTGTTTCGGCAAGTTACCTAATCAGCTCATCTTGCCATATCTGCAAGCATCGATTAAACTCACTCCATATAACATACAGAGCAGCCATCTTACAATCAGTTAAGTACTTTGATTTCCTATTTTAACATCTCACATATCCATATACTACTCACCAACATAAAGACTGCAAATAACATGTAACAGCAACATAATCAAAAAGCTTTCCATAGCAGTAATCTCAAACATAGAAAGTTTAAAGAACCTTACAACTCGCCAGATTCCTCTTCATGGATAAAAGAGCTGAAAACAGGTCCCATTGGTCTGTTCTCATTACTTGATCGTTCATCAGCATTTTCACCTCTTTTCTTCTGTGAATTATTGTATCAAGGAACAGAGTAAAATGTGGTGACAAAGTAAGATGTGGTGTGGGAGGTGATTTGCACACCAACAAAGTGTCCATACACCTTCAATATTTTGGAACTTTACTAATTTTACCCTTTCATCCTGTTGTCCTCTATTGTAAAGTTAAGCTGTACTAGAGAAGGTCCAAATTTTTGGTAGTGATATATGGAAAATTTTAGTCGTGTACAAATTGTTGGGAACGCAAAAGCAATTAAAGGAACACAAGGATTTAAAGTGGTTCGGTCGATTTGACCCACATCCACTGTGCTAGAACTAGGTATTTTATTATTTATGTGCTCATGGAATTACAAGGACAATGATATCAAGACATAGACACAAATCTCGGGTCAGGAAACTTAACCCCCAAGTTAGGCCCAACCATGTAGAACCCATTAGGGCTGGCTGCCACTAACAAGCCCATATCATGCAACACGAATTATCCCCCATTACGTATGATTCGGATAAAGTTTTATCTTTAATGGATCAAAAGGGTACAAACGAAGAAAAGAAATGGGTCAAACAGGTTAAAACCCATCAAAGCGTATTTAGATGAATAAAACCTCCTACATCATTATATTCAGAAAAAAAGGTATTATTACTTAAATGGCATATTAGTTTAGTCATTTTTGACAAACTAAATATTATAAGAAGTTGAAAACTTGGAATAAAGTATTTCGTGCAACTCAATCCATTTCAATCCACACCAAATTATTTGTTTAAATTGTTTTGATCCGGTGCACACCCCTCCAAATGATAACAGAACATAAATATTTAGAGAAGAGAGAGAGAGAGAGAGAGAGGAGAGAGAGAGAGAGAGAGAGAATCATCTTACAGAAGTTGAACCAGCAGCCCAAGTGGGGAATAACTCTGTAATTATCTCAATATACTTCTGCATGGCTTCCTCTGGAGGCATTGCACCTAGTTTCTGCCATGCATTCCTATAGCACACACCGGATATTAAACAAAGAATATGACAAATAAGAAGCTGCATATGTCCATCTGATATAAAAAAAGAATTGCATGGTGGAAAAGATTCCAGAGATACTTCAATGGTCAAAAATATATTCTCAAGTTCTCCAAAATTTTGTTTAGGCTAACAAACAAATTACTTGTGTGTGCATATTCAAATTCAATTCATGCTTACTGGGGACTATGGTGTCAAAAAGATAACATGGTAAAACGGTTTTTACAGTTGGGATTACATAAATTTAATGTTATACACAGCATTGCATTTGTGAATAGGAGATCTGTGTCAATGTTGTTACATTTATCTATGCACACATGCTAAGACATTAAAACCGGTTAGGATATAGAAGTTCATGGATCGAGTTAAACATTGTTAGTAGGTATAATTACACGAATATGTAACATATGTCCACCTTTATTCCAGTGTATACAACTTACTTTACTTTTCATAACTGTATGTAATATGCATACATTTCCAAATCATATGTAACATGATCACATTAAGTGTAAGAAAATTCAACGTATGTAGCATGTCGGTGCAAATATTTTACACAGAATCCCACAAAATTGTAAGTATACCAAGTACAATTGTAAAAAGTACATATAAGTTGTATACAATAGAAAAAGGTGAGAATATATCAAGTTTTGTACAATAACTCCCGCTTAACAATAAACCCTACTTATCAAGATAAAGTAAATACATAATTTGCAATCAAGTAAGCACCATACATGTTACACAGCAACCAATCAAGCACGAAATGAGTAATTGTCCTAAATTTCTAAAATTCTACTAATTGCATACTGGTATCAGTGGTCATACAGCAATAAAACCATCAGAATGACTGCAATTCTGCAACTATAACGAATACAGAAGAAATTTACCATTTAGCTCGAGCAGTCATCTTAAGAGCAGAAGGCTGAGGAACACTACAAGGCCCCTCAGTGGCAATTTTATACAACCCATAAAGCTGCAACTGCAAATCACTAGAAACCTTCTGCGACGACCGATCAGCCGCCGTCGCCGCCACGAACGCCGTCGCAGCACTAAACGCCTCATCTAACTCCGTACTCTCCACACCCTCCCAATCGTCATCACTATCCTCATCGTCACCATAAACGTTATCCTTTTCTCCAGCAATCAACGGTTGCTTTTCGTCGCTAGTGCTGTAGTCCCTAGGATCCTCCGCTCCTGACGCTTGATTTTGCGATGATTCGTAAGATTCGTGTTCATCGGGATCAGCACGAGTGATGCGCAGATTTTGGTCGCGAAAGGAGAAGATAATTGAGAAAAGCTTTGCTAGAAGGAATGAGAAGATGAAGGCGAAGAGTATTGATTGAGTGTAGTGTTGCCAATCGAACATTGTGTGATTGAAAGGAAGTTGAAACCCTAATTGTTTGAGTGGAGAAGAAGAAATGTGACCGGAGAAACCGAGAACAACAGACGACGAGAGCTTACAGGCAGCGTGAAGAAACTGCAACTGCAGTGGATTTCCAAATTCTCTCGCTTGGATTACTGAATCCAAACACTACACATTCACTACGTATATTTGTGTGTTATTGCATACACTAGAATAGTGTGGTCGCCAAATACGAACCATTGATATTTTACATTTGACATCTTTTTTTAATATTTCATTATTATTTTTTTAATATTTTATTATTGTTATAGTATTTTTATAAAAGCCTGTTGTGTTTTTTTAAAGTGAGATTTTAAATACCAAATAAATGAGTTATGCATGATGACTTGTATATTTACGTATTAACTTATTGTACCTCACAAAATACAGATCGGTTCAGCAAAAAGTTGACACTAAAACATTTAGAACTAAACACATATTACAATTGTAGTCTCAAAAAGCTTAATCGGCCAAAAACCTGTAATTTCAGCGAATTTCCGGTAGGGTTCCGGCGAGATTCCGACGACCTTCCAGCGAAGGTCAAAAAATCAGGCCAAAAATTGAAAATTCCAGCTTAAACCTGGAAATTCCAACCAAATATGTGTTTATATATAAAACTTAACTTTTTTTTATTAATTTTACATATGAAAATGTGTGTATTTATATATAAAACTAGAAATTATATATAAAAATCTCAATCCGATTACTCCCGATTAATCGCTAGTCCCTACCTCGATGTCCGACTAGCGCCTAGCGATTTTTACAATATTATACTTAGGGTCGTAAACCAAACGAACGAAATCGTGAACTGATTTCGTTTATATTTGTTCGTTTAATAACTAAACGAACATAAAAAAAGTTCATTTTTCCAATTAAACTAATGAACATGAATAGATGTCGTGCTCGTTCGTTTGTTTTAGTTTATATTTAGATTTAATCTCGATTATTGTCCATGAGTTTTGCAAATTGTCTCCACTTGAGTTCCAACGTCTACTTTGTCTCCATTATTGGCCTCAGTTTTGAAAATCGTTTCTATTTTAGTCCTTTTGACTAATAATGTTAACATTGTTCAGTTAAGTTATTGTCAAATGACTAAAATACCACTCATTCAATATTAAAATTTTAATATTAAAATAAAGATATTTAATACACCCAAGATCTATTCCCCTTCTTCTTCTTCTTTATTTCTACTCCCCTGCAACACTAACCATCAACAACATTGTAACACCCCATAAATTCAGCCTAATAGGCTTACCAAAGAAAACTTAGATAAGAAACTGATATTTCGGGCCCATTAAGGCCCAATACCCATTTACCAACTATATAAATAAGTAATCATAAAAATAATGAATTGATATGTGATTCGAAGTAACTATGGTAAGATCTAACTACACAGATTCAAAACCCATACTGCGTAAAGTTCAGTAATCTAACGCGTACTAACGTCTAAATTCCATTAGAATTTCTTATAATGGCTTGATATCCTACCAAAATCATTATTAATCATGATACATATTGTAAATAATGCTTGCTAAAAGATCCTACATCAAACGTGCATAATCAACTGAGATACATGGGAGAAACGCGAATATTGGTTACACCGGCATATAACTGAAATCTGATATGTCAACCGAGCCCTATAACATCATAAATATTTATCTTATTATTATGTCTATTATAATATTCTAAATTTGAAAGTGAGGCATTATCCAAAGCAAATGCGTCTCGAGACGCGACCGAGGCGTGTATCGACCTGAGATTAAGTCAAACCCGATAATTTGACGATAAATATACCGAATTGTTTTATTTCAAGCAGAAGTAATTAGATATATCTATTATAGGTCTTCAAATGAGATTTTATCCAAAAAGACCGGTTGATACACGATAACGAAGATGACGGGGTGTATACACGATGTTGAAGAAAAGCCCACCTAAAAACCCTAAGTATATAAGCCTAGAAGTCCCCTTTTTCTCCATTTTTGAAACCCTAGAAGCAAGAAAATGCTCCCAAAGAGTTGCACCACCCGACTTCGCCAGAGCAGGAGGCTCCAAGGTGGAGCAGTGGCTGCGATGGTGTCCGGCGAGGTCTCGGCCCACCCCCACTAATTCTGACATCCTGAATCTAGTGGTGGTGGTGGTTTCTTCCAATTCGCAGCGAGGGTGGAGATATGGAGGGGAGAAGGTGGCTGCGCCTAGGGTTCCGGCCACCAGAGCCGGCGAGTGGCGGCGAGTGCCACACATGGTCTTCTTCCTCTCAGTGGTGGTAGCTAGATTCGCTAACTCTCAGTGGTTTGAAAATTATGGGCAGTTGAAAGTAGCGGCGGCTAGGGTTTTCTCAGTGAGTTGGTGGTTGTCGGCCGCGGCAGTGGCGACCAAGGGTAGTAAATGATGATGGTGCATGGTGGTAAGGGCTAGTGGTGGTGATTTAAGGTTACTATTGTAGTTGCATGATGGAATCTTGTAACACCGGTTATTCTTTTAAAAGAAGAATAAGAAATGAAGAATAAAAGTAGGAAATGCAATTTAACCCAAGTTGAGGGGTTAAAAATATAAAAGGGGACAAAAGTACAAGAAGTTGGTGTAAAGCTGGCATGGCCACGCATAATGTCACACCCCAACCTTGACGGCGGAAACGTCGAGATGTGAGGGTTAAGATTGTTCACAGCCACATAACGCTATATTAAAATGTAAATATTATTATCATAAGTCTTGAAATGAAATACAATCATAAGTCCAAACAAGTAATAAGTTCAAACGCAACAAAACATAAAGTAAACTTTTTATTCATTTACTAGGTCCAAGTCCTAGATTATAGCATGCTTCAAAAAGATCACTTTAAGCTTGAGGTTGACCTGAATAATGATAAAAATAAGAGTCAACTTAAATAGTTGGTGAGTTTCCAAGGTTTTCATACATAATATGAAAAAGGTTACAAGTAGCAATTCATGTCATAGGTCATAAGCAAGTAAGGTTATAGAACACATATCGTTACAACCAAACCTCGACTTGATTACAAGTATAAAAGATTGGCTAAGTGTATTTGGTTCCCATGATGAACAAGCATACGTCATCAGGAGCCGGCAATACCTCGGCTTTAGCACCAAATAGGCTTGTCAGGCCAAAGATCTAAGACGTCGCCAGGCTAGCAATAGTTATGATTGTAAACAAACTATGTATCTCATATAATCACTTACAATACACAATAACCATGACAAAATAATAAGTTGAATTGCATGTGATTACAAGTCTCAATGTGTATAAGTGTATCATGTATAAGCTATCATGTTTCACCCCAAATTAGTGTGAAAATATAAAAAAGGGGCAAGGAAAACTCACTTGTCAAATAAGTATAAAATGAAGATCAATAAGAATAATATAAGTCGTTCCAAGATAAAACGTCACAATGCACCTAAATATATAAATTAACAAGGTTAAAGTTTACTAACGAGCTTAACGATTCAACGGGAGCTAGGGTTTGAATTGATATTTGGGGTTTCAACAATTAATTCCTTAAAATGATATAGTTGATTTTATTTCCATGAAAATAAAATATAATAGTTGGGCGTTTTATTATGAAGCAACGAAAATACTTACGGAAAATAGGGTTTAAATATCAGTTTAAACAATCTTTTATAATAATGATAATATATATTTTTACTAATGTTTTAGACAATAGCATACAAACAATATTTGAGAAAAGAATAATGTAAAGTTTTAAAAACTAAATATTATTATTGTTTTATAAAATGTTTAAATTATTCAGGGATAAATTTATAAAATTAATAAAGTGATTTTAGAAAAATACACAAAGTTTATAGATTTATTTTTTAATAAATTACAGAAGTTTATATATATTTAAAAAAATTTTGAAAGAAAACAAAAGGGGTGGATTGAGGGTCCCCGGGTTCGAACCCGGGACCTCAAGTCCACACTCCACGCCAAACAACCAGTAAACCAAAGGCCTTAGCCGCGGTTTATCTCCGTTTAATATCTTTTAAACATAACCCAAGCAAAACCCCCAAATTGGATGAACCCTAGTTTAGATTCGAACCAAATTGATCATCTAAATGATGATGATAGCCAAATTAACCATGGGGCTTTTGTTTCCCATGCTTAATCGAGCATATCAACGTATGTAACTCACCCGAATCAGTTCGAATTGAAGGCGATCCTAATCGAAGAACACACGTGGTTTATGCCGAATCAATGGACAAGAATTTGATAATGATAATCAATTCGTTGCACAGGTAGCTTCTAAAGACTCCAACGAACAAAAGCCCTCGGTTAATTGAGGGTGAGATTATGAAAAAGATTGAGTTCGACTAGCTATAGTTCGCGACGAGCTCGAGAGTGAATTCTAGTGTTCGATTTCTTTTCAGGCGAAATTGGAAGTAGATAGTTTAGGAATAGTTAAACAATTGTTTGTGTTCGATTAATTAGATTATTATGAGGCTTTAACTGTTGAACGGTTAAATTATTGATTCGAGTTTCGGTTTCAAGTTTGTTCATCTTAATAATCGAGTTAAACCCAATTAAAACTTACGTTTAGGTTCGAATCATGTTCTGGAAACGATTGGAATCATTTGGGGTTCGAAATTCCGAGGTTTTGGGCGATTTCGGGGCTCGCCGGACCTCGGCCGTAGGTGGCCGCGACGGCCGCCGGATTCACGGGGAGAGAGAAAGAAAGAAAAAAAAACTTTAAAAAAGTTGCAATTCGGCCCTTGCACTTTTAGGTTTTAACATTTTGTGAATAAACTTTCTATTTTAGGTTTATAAATTGACAAATAAGACCCCAACTTAATTTAAATTTATGTTTTAAACATGGTTAAGTTTAATAACCCTTAATAATTATAAGTAACCTTATTAAGAATAATCTTATTATTACTAATACTATTATTTATTTTTATTACTTATTATTATTGTTACTTTATTAATATTAACATTATTATTATTTAATATTTGCATTATTAACATAATGACAATAATGAATAAGCACAAACAACACATGAGTTTCAAAATTGACAATAATAACCCTTGTAAGGGTAACCGAAGTTAACTTTTAGTTAACAAAAATACGAGATGTTACAGTCTCCCCAACTTAAAAGAATTTCGTCCCGAAATTAAGAAAATGAAACTATACAATAAGAAGGGTATCTCTTCTTCATGTGCTCTTCACGTTCCCAAGTAAATTCAGCGCCACGTTTATTTTCCCAACGAACCTTGACGATTGGAGTTGTTGTGGTTCTAGTCTTCTTCATTATGCGATCCATGATCTCAACAGGTTTCTCGACAAAATGCAATGACTCGTCAATCTGAATGTCTTCCAGCGGAACGTACAGACTTTCGTCGGCCAAACACTTTCTCAAATTTGAGACGTGAAATACGGGATGAACTCCACTAAGGTCGGAAGGTAGCTCTAGTTTATAAGCCACTTTCCCAATCCTTTTCAGGATTTTGAAAGGTCCTACAAACCGTGGAGCCAGTTTGCCATTCTTTCCAAAGCGAACCACACCTTTCCACGGTGAAACCTTAAGAAGAACCATCTCCCCAACTTGGAATTCCAATGGCTTACGTCGCTTGTCAGCATAGCTCTTTTGACGACTTCTTGCCACTTCGAGGTTCTTGCGAATGATAGAAACTTTATCGGTCGTCTCTTGTATAAGTTCAGGACCAGTGATGAAGTTTTCACCAATGTCGGTCCAACAGATTGGTGAACAACATTTTCGACCATAAAGTGCTTCAAACGGTGCCATCTTGATACTCGAGTGGTAACTATTGTTATACGAAAATTCCGCGAGCGGTAGATGCGTAAGTCAAGAACACAAAGGCGTAGCAAATCCTCCAAGGTTTGGATCGTTCGCTCGGTTTGACCATCAGTTTGAGGATGGTAAGCCGTGCTTAGATCTAGTTGTGTACCCAAGAGTTCTTGCATAGACGACCAAAAATGTGAAGTGAAGCGAGCATCTCGGTCGGATATGATGTGCAGAGGTACCCCATGACGACTTACAATCTCATCAACGTATATACGAGCTAACTTTGATGTCTTGTAAGTGTCACATATGGGTATAAAATGTGCCGACTTGGTCAATCGGTCAACAATCACCCATATGCTATCATGTCCTCGGGAGGTTCGGGGTATAGTTATGAAGTCCATGGATATGTGTTCCCATTTCCACATAGGATCTCGGGTTGCTCAAGTAATCCACTTGGACGTTGATGTTCGGCTTTAACCTTCGTACACGTGAGACACTTAGCTACATAAGTCGCTATGTCTTTCTTCATTCCAGGCCACCAATATTGACCACGTAGGTCCATATACATCTTATCGGAGCCAGGATGAATAGAATAACGAGTTTGATGAGCTTCGTTCATGATGAAGGTACGGAGGTTATCGCGATTTGGAACCCAAATTCGATTTGCGAAGTACATCAATCCATTAGGTTTCATTTCCAATTGGGTTAGAAGATTATGCTCTAATTCATCCTTCATTCTTCCTTCCCGTTGTACCATTTGTTGAGCCTCCAGGATGCTAGTCTCGATGTCACTATCTATTCTCAAGTTTTGTAGTAGTACCGTGGTCTCGTTGACATCAAGTCGGATCTCAGTATCGAACTCACTCAAAGTGTCAAACCATTGACGTCGATCGCGAATTTCCTGGAATGAGATCATCTTATTATGAATCTTTCGGCTTAGTGCGTCGACTACAACATTTGTTTTACCAGGATGGTAACGAATGTCACAATCGTAATCACTAATCAACTCCACCCAACGACGTTGTCTCATGTTGAGATCTTTTTGATTGAAAACGTGTTGAAGGCTTTTGTGATCAGTGTAGACTATACATTGCGTACCATACAGGTAGTGTCTCCAAATCTTCAAAGCAAAGACAACAGCACCAAGCTCGAGATCGTGTGTTGTATAATTCACCTCGTGAACCTTCAATTGTCTCGATGCATAAGCTATGACCTTCCCTCGTTGCATGAGAACACAACCAAGGCCTTGTTTAGATGCATCACAATACACGGTGAAATCGTCATTTCCATCGGGTAGGGTCAAGATAGGAGCATTGCACAACTTATGCTTTAACGCTTCAAAAGCTTCTTCTTGCCCAGAACCCCACTCGAATGGTTTATTCTTTTGTGTCAAAGTAGTGAGCGGTTTCGAGATCCTCGAGAAGTTGGAAATGAATCGCCGATAATAACCAGCAAGACCAAGAAAAGAACGAACTTCGGTAGGAGTTGTAGGAACACACCATTTTTCACAGCTTCCACCTTTGCAGGATCAACGTGAATTCCTTGGCTATTCACCACGTGTCCTAGAAATTGAACTTCCTTGAGCCAGAAATCACACTTCGAGAACTTCGCGTACAATTGCTCTTTCTTTAACAACTCAAGAACCAATCTCAAATGTAGTTCATGATCGGTGTTGGACTTGGAATAGATAAGTATGTCATCAATGAAGACGATCACGAACTTGTCTAGATAAGGCTTGCATACTCGGTTCATGAGATCCATGAAGACAGCATGAGCATTGGTTAAACCAAAAGGCATCACCATAAACTCATAGTGTCCATAACGAGTACGGAAAGCGGTCTTTGGGATATCATCATCATGGACTCGCAATTGATGATAGCCAGAACGTAAATTGATCTTCGAGAAAATAGCAGCTCCTTGAAGTTGGTCAAACAAATCATCAATACGAGGAAGAGGATACTGGTTCTTGATAGTAAGCTTGTTAAGTTCACGATAATCGATGCACATACGAAATGATCCATCTTTCTTCTTCACGAAAAGAACAGGTGCACCCCAAGGAGAAGAACTAGGACGGATGAAGCCCTTCTCGGATAGCTCTTGAAGTTGACTAGAGAGTTCTTGCATTTCCGATGGTGCAAGCCGATATGGTGACTTAGCCACGGGGTTTGCTCCCGGTATCAAGTCGATTTTAAACTCAACTTCATGCACGGGAGGTAAACCACTAAGGTCATCGGGAAATACTTCAGGAAAGTCTCGTACGATAGGGACATCCTTAAGTTCTTTCCCTTTGACTTTCGTGTTGACCACGTAAGCCAAGAAGGCCATATACTTCTTGCTTAAGCACTTTCGGGCTTGAGTGCAAGACATGAGTTTAAGTCCTTTGGAAGATTTTTCACCGAACACCTTCAAAGTATCTCCAGAAGGTAACGGTATACGGATGCACTTCTCGAAACAAATGATCTCAGCATGGTGTTTGGCTAACCAATCCATACCAATGATTACGTCGAAGCTTCCAAGTTTCATAGGGATAAGATCGATAAGAAAATCATGCGTGTCAAGACTTAAGATGCAATCACGAATGATGACGTCAACGGTGATCGGTTCTCCATCGGCAACTTCAACAGTAAGAGGTCTTTCTAGTTTCGTATGTGGCTTAGCAAGTATGGGTTCAAATTCCAACGAAACAAAACTCTTATCAGCTCCAGAATCAAATAGGACATAGGCATAAGTTTTATTAATAAGGAACATACCTGTTCAATTTTTAAGGTATTTAATGATACAGGTAAAGTATGAAGAGAATCGGATCACAAAAGTTAAAGGTGAGTTGACATACCATTCACCACCTCGTTGTTTGCTTGTGCTTGGTTAGCGTTGATGTTGAAAGCACGTCCTCGGGCTTGTGGAACATTACCCAAAAGACGGGGACATTGTGGGCGGAAATGACCAGGTTCCCCACAGTTGTAGCAAACACGGTTTGTGACCACGGCGGCATTGTTAGGTGCACGGTGGCAAGTCGCCACCAAATGACCATATTTACCGCATAAGGTGCAGATGCGGCATGGTTGATTCCCAGGATGATGATATCTACACGTGTTGCACATAGGCTGAGGACCAGCATAAGCCCTAGCCCCAGGCACTTGCGCCACAGGTGCAGTCGTAGGTACAAGTTGTCCTTCGGGTTGTTTGGGTGCAGCCACGGCATAGTTGCGTGCTGGTGTGAACTTGCGCTTTTTGTTGTTGTTGTTGTTGTAAGACGGTTAAGCTTTGGTCTCCTTAACAGTCGCGGTCGCCATCTTCTCTACCTTCTTTGCACCCTTCACAGACATGGTGCCCGCTCGTATATGGTTCTCGGTGAGTTGAGATGTGATAGTAATGGCTTCTTCCAAGGTTGTGGGCCGGCTACCCACCACAGCATCTTGAATTTGGGGTGTACACCCTTAATGAACTTCTCGATGTTGCGAGGGACAGTGTCGACCATGTGAGGCAGCAGTATACTCAACTCATGATGCCTAGTTGAGTAGGCCAAATGATCACCATCGTTTTGTTTCAAATTCCAAAATTCCTCCTCCAGCTTTTGCAGTTCGCTTCTCGGGCAGAACTTCGCGATGGCGATGTTCTTGAACTCTTCCCATGTAAGTGCTAGAATAGCATCGGGTCCACGATTCCTCCTCTCGCTGTTCCACCAGGTGAGAGCCCTTTGTTGGAACATGCTAGTGGCATAACGAACTTTGAGTGCATCGGGACACTCACAATTGATAAAGGTATTCTCCATGCTTTCAAACCACTCAAGAAGACCAGTGGCTCCTTCCTTGCCACTAAAACTAGTGGGCTTGCAAGAACTAAAGTGTTTGAAAGTGCAAGTTTGATTATTCCCGTGTTGATTGTTCCCGTTTTGGTTGTTGCTATTCTCTCCATGACCATTTCCATTGTTGCTAGCGTTGGTCATTAAGGTGCTATTAAGTTCAGCAACCATGGTCGGGATGACAGCAGCCATTTGTCGAGCAATCATGGCGGCTAACTTACGATCAGAACTTCCACGCTTTCCATGATGACAAGACATGCTGGAATATACAAATGAGTTAGATATGAGAATTGGAATAACAAGGATTGATGTTCAATAAGGATAAGACAAAAGTTGTAAGGCACATAGAATGGTTCCATTTGGTAACGCATCACCATTTGGAAACGTTGACACGTCAAGGTAAGTTGACCCACTCGCCTTAGAAATTTGTGTATGTTGACCATGGTTTATCACTCATCCCAGAAATCCCCAGGTAAGCATAACTAGTCCCGTAGGATTTATGCGATATGCTTGCCTTAGCCCGAGGGCCTTTTGCCAGGAAATCCAGAATACAGGTGTCCATGTGTCACACAAATTTCTTAAGTTTATGAAATCAAGACCATGATGAGATTTACATAGATTAGACATAAGTCTAAAGATTTACTTCTTAAGCATAAGTATACGATTCCACGTGTTGACGAGAATAAGATTAAGAAGTTTCATTCGTTGGGGAGAGTCAATGAGTCAAAGTTAAGTTTAGGGAGACAAGTAACAAAGTTTAAACAATTACAAGGCAACCTATGCTAAGGCATCAAGTTGCACATAAGTAAGGTATAGCATTATGTAGCATGTAACGATATATATATTTCCAAGAATATAAATATTATTCTATGGGGTTCATGCATAAGCTATAGTCTAGGTCACCATTCTAATAACCTAAATCCCTATAGTTATGGGCTCTGATACCAATCTGCACACCCCAACCTTGACGGCGGAAACGTCGAGATGTGAGGGTTAAGATTGTTCACAGCCACATAACGCTATATTAAAATGTAAATATTATTATCATAAGTCTTGAAATGAAATACAATCATAAGTCCCAAACAAGTAATAAGTTCAAACGCAACAAACATAAAGTAAACTTTTTATTTCATTTACTAGGTCCAAGTCCTAGATTATAGCATGCTTCAAAAAGATCACTTTAAGCTTGAGGTTGACCTGAAACATGATAAAAATAAGAGTCAACTAAAAATAGTTGGTGAGTTTCCAAGGTTTTCATACATAATATGAAAAGGTTACAAGTAGCAATTCATGTCATAGGTCATAAGCAAGTAAGGTTATAGAACACATATCGTTACAACCAAACCTCGACTTGATTACAAGTATAAAAGATTGGCTAAGTGTATTTGGTTCCCATGATGAACAAGCATACGTCATCAGGAGCCGGCAATACCTCGGCTTTAGCACCAAATAGGCTTGTCAGGCCCAAAGATCTAAGACGTCGCCAGGCTAGCAATAGTTAATGATTGTAAACAAACTATGTATCTCATATAATCACTTACAGTACACAAATAACCATGACAAAATAATAAGTTGAATTGCATGTGATTTACAAGTCTCAAATGTGTATAAGTGTATCATGTATAAGCTATCATGTTTCACCCTAAATTAGTGTGAAAATATGAAAAAGGGGCAAGGAAAACTCACTTGTCAAATAAGTATAAGATGAAGATCAATAAGAATAATATAAGTCGTTCCAAGATAAAACGTCACAATGCACCTAAATATATAAATTAACAAGGTTAAAGTTTACTAACGAGCTTAACGATTCAACGGGAGCTAGGGTTTGAATTGATATTTTGGGGTTTCAACAATTAAATTCCTTAAAATGATATAGTTGATTTTATTTTTATTCCATGAAAATAAAATATAATAGCCGGGCGTTTTATTATGAAGCAACGAAAATACTTACGGGAAATAGGGTTTAAATATCAGTTTAAACAATCTTTTATAATAATGATAATATATTTTTTTTACTAATGTTTTAGACAATAGCATACAAACAATATTTGAGAAAAGAATAATGTAAAATTTTAAAAACTAATATTATTATTGTTTTATAAAATGTTTAAATTATTCAGGGAATACTTTTATAAAATTAATAAAGTGATTTTAGAAAAATACACAAAGTTTATAGATTTATTTTTTAATAAATTACAGAAGTTTATATATATTAAAAAAATTTGAAAGAAAACAAAAGGGTGGATTGAGGGTCCCCGGGTTCGAACCCGGGACCTCAAGTCCACACTCCACGCCAACAACCAGTAAACCAAAGGCCTTAGCCGCGGTTTATCTCCGTTTTAATATCTTTTAAACATAACCCAAGCAAAACCCCCAAATTGGATGAACCCTAGTTTAGATTCAAACCAAATTGATCATCTAAATGATGATGATAGCCAAATTAACCATGGGGCTTTTGTTTCCCATGCTTAATCGAGCATATCAACGTATGTAACTCACCTGAATCAGTTCGAATTGAAGGCGATCCTAATCGAAGAACACGCGTGGTTTATGCCGAATCAATGGACAAGAATTTGATAATGATAATCAAATTCGTTGCACAGGTAGCTTCTAAAGACTCCAACGAACAAAAGCCCTCGGTTAATTGAGGGTGAGATTATGAAAAAGATTGAGTTCGACTAGCTATAGTTCGCGACGAGCTCGAGAGTTGAATTCTGGTGTTCGATTTCTTTTCAGGCGAAATTGGAAGTGTAGATAGTTTCGGAATAGTTAAAAAATTGTTTGTGTTCGATTAATTAGATTATTATGAGGCTTTAACTGTTGAACGGTTAAATTATTGATTCGAGTTTCGGTTTCAAGTTTGTTCATCTTAATAACCGAGTTAAACCCAATTAAAACTTACGTTTAGGTTCGAATCATGTTCTGGAAACGATTGGAATCATTTGGGGTTCGAAATTCCGAGGTTTTGGGCGATTTCGGGGCTCGCCGGACCTCGGCCGGAGGTGGCCGCGGCGGCCGCCGAATTCACGGGGAGAGAGAAAGAAAGAAAAAGAACTTTAAAAAAGTTGCAATTTCGGCCCTTGCACTTTTAGGTTTTAACATTTTGTGAATAAACTTTCTATTTTAGGTTTATAAATTGACAAATAAGACCCCCAACTTGATTTAAATTTATGTTTTAAACATGGTTAACTTTAATAACCCTTATTAATTATAAGTAACCTTATTAAGAATAATCTTATTATTACTAATACTATTATTCATTTTTATTACTTATTATTATTATTACTTTTATTAATATTAACATTATTATTATTTATATTGCATTATTAACATAATGACAATAATGAATAAGCACAAACAACACATGAGTTTCAAAATTGACAATAATAACCCTTGTAAGGGTAACCGAAGTTAACTTTTAGTTAACAAAAATAGGAGATGTTACACATAACCTTTTCTAGACCCAAATCTTCGGTCATTTTAGAGAGAGAAAGGAAGAGAGTAGAAACACTCTCGTTTTTTTTTGAAGAAGAAAAGAAGAGGCTGAATTCAAGGTAAGAATTCGGAGTTTTTAAGTGTTTATGATGGGTTTTGTCTCGGTGATATGCTTATGTGCTTATGCTTGTGTGTGTGTTCGTGTGTGTGTGTTTTGGTGTGTTTTTAGGTGTTTGAACTCAGTTGCATACGGGTTAGAAGGAAGAAACACCCAAAGTTGTACCAGGTGAGTTTCTAGACTCCGGTTTTACTTGTTTTAAACTCTTCTTGTGGCTAAAAATGTATTAAAATGATTTTACAATGTTTATATATGTATACCCGTATGTATTATGCATGTTTGATGATGTTTCTTAGATGCTTATAAGTTGTTCATGCTTAAAATAGCCTTGGTAATCTTAGAACAATTAGGCTTGATGTTTGGGTTCGGAAATATCCTATAAATATGTTGAACAGAAGGTTCATGCGCCTAAATAAGACCCATGCGCCTGGAAATGCCTTAGAAATGCCTTAGAAATGATTAAGTGTAACTCATGCTCCTGAACAGTGCCCTCATGCACCTAGAATATTAGTCGGACGACTAAGTGTAGGGCCATGCGCCCCAATAGTGCCCATGCGTCTGAATAACCCCCATGCGCCTAACTTTCCATACGCCCGAATAGCCCATGCGTCTAAGTGTCCATGCGTCCGATTGGACCATACGCCTGGACAGTATCCATACGCCTGAAATAGCTCATGCCCTAAGTGTTGAAAGGGTTAAGTGCTGGCTGATGCGCCTGTATAGTGATAAAACGCCCGAACAGGGCCCATGCACCCAAATAGTGTCAAAGCGCCTAAACACTTAGAATTTATTTTAGAATTTTTGGGAGTCTGTGCTTTTGGGGTTTTGACCGAGGTTGACTAGGCTTATTAATGCTTGGTTTCATGCATTATTATGATTGTTCCTTATTATTATTAATATTATTAATAATATTATTGCTATTAGTATGTGACTTTACGTGGTGTGTTTATTATCGTAACGTAAAGTATTACTAATAATAAAGTGAAAGAGTAATGAAGAAGAGAAGTGGAACCTAATTTAAAACGTTAACAAGTCTTGCAAGCTTATAGGAGGTGCACGACCATGAGGTCGTTAGCTCAACTGTGATGCGGGTTAGCTACCCTAAGATGCACACAGGGTCAGTCAATTGAGATTGGCAGACCTTTGCAGCGTACCCTAGGTGTCTGGGCCAGCATTGTATACAGTATGTAGAGCCCCTTGTGGGAATAGAGGGCCCAACACCATTTCCCCCGCACACATAGTTTAGGGTATTGCTCATTGGTCCACTTATACAGTAAAAGATAAAGATAAAAGAATACAGAGTAAACAAGGCATACTGTAAAGAGATGAAGCATTATCTGATTGTATAGTTAATGTGTGCTCACGTATAAAGAGATGAAGTTTTTATAAAAAGAGTATTTTCATACGTATACCTACAGAAAGTATTTTATTACTTTTAAAACTAGAACTCACTCAGCAACGCTGACTTTTATACATTTTCAGTTGGCAGGTAAATATTGCTGAGGATGGCACGAGGGTGAAGCTACTCGGCCGGAAAGGACTGACATCCATTCATACTTATTATTGTTGTTGTTTTGTAATGCAATTAAACAATTCTTTTGTATTCGATTAAACAATAGTGTATTGCTCAACAACATTGTTTTAATGAAATGAATGGTTTTTGTTAAAATAATTCCGCTGCTTAAGCTCGTAAATTTATAATGTTTAACGTACTTAATGCTGTGAATGACCAATTGCGAGGTCTTCGGGAACGGGGCCTTACAAGTTGGTATCAGAGCCAAAGTTTAAGAGAATTGGGTTAAATAAAATTTTAAAACCTAAACTTAAACTGAAAATGGGACAATTGAAGGGATGTCAGCCCCAGTAGCTACGTGCCATCAGGTATGACTTTTCTTAATATTAACCGGTATTATGTGCGCATGCCATGTGATTTATGTGCTCTTAGTAGATTTAGATATTGATTAAGTCAGGATAGGAAATGCTTAGGGTATGAAGAGTAAAGTAAGCGGCTAATCACAACTGGCCACTGTAATTAGGGACTTACTATACTTGACATAAACTGACTTATTACCTTGAATGACCGCGTTAGTGTTTGAATCTTATAGCGTGTTAGAGGATGGATGGATGGAAATCTTCTAAGACTCCTAGAGGCAGAGGCCATCCACGTGTGACTAGGAGTAGTGCTAAGGCTCCTGAGACGACCCATGAGAACCCTGGGGTTCATGGCCAGAGCGAGGAGAACGATAATGCTAGCTTGAATGCCTTAGCTAGGGAGGCGATTGCTGATGAAGTACACCAGGTCATGCAGAATGTCTTACCATTTGTGGTGACTGAGGTCATCAGGGCTGTGAGAAGCAAGGAAAGGAAGGAGAAGGAAAATAGAAAGGGATCAACGGGCAAGGAAAGCAAAAGGGAGGAGGAACAACCAGAGCCTGAGACTGTGTTGTCTGATGAGAAGGAGGATGATGTAGTGGGGGTAGCGACCGGAGGGTGCAGTTATGGGGCGTTCCAAAGGTGTAAGCCCCCTACTTTTGATAACAATGACAATGCTGCTGCTGCTCACCACTGGGTGAGTGAGATGGAGGCAGTTTTGGAGATCAGTAAGTGCTGCGAGAACCAAAAGGTGAAGTTCGTGACTCACTCTTTCGTTGATTCAGTGCTGTGTTGGTGGGACAATATTGTCCAAGCTGAGGGTACCAGGACAATCGGAAGAATGAGGTAGAGTGAACTGAAGAAGTTGGTGGTCGAGGAATTTTGTCCTCACAGGGAACTCGATAAAATCGAGAGGGAGTTCTTGCAACTTGAAGCGGGAACCATGACCCACCAGCAGTACACCACCAAATTCAATGAGATGGCAAGGCTGGTGTCGGATCAGGTGACACTGGTGTCAAGGAAGATCAAGAGGTACATTGAGGGACTGTCGGTTGACATTCGCAGGCACCTGATTGCTGCTCAGCCAGGTACCTTTCGATTGGTGGTGGATTTGGCGGGTAGATTATATTATGAGCGAGAGGAGACCATGGTAGAGGTGAAGAAGATGAGTGGGGATGGTAAGAACTGGAATGGGAAGAGGTTTGGACGTGGTGGTTTCACTCCAAACAACAAGAAGATGAAGGTGTACGACCGTGGGGTGTCGTCAAGATCAAGGCGGAATAAGTGTGGTAGTTGTGGAAGGGAGCATACCGGTGAGTGCAGGATGGGAATGAATGTATGCTTCAGATGTGGCAAGCCTGGCCATATCGCTAGAGACTGTAGGGTGTTGAAGTGCTATAACTGTGGCGGGGAGGGCCACGCAACCAAAGATTCTAAGAAGCCAAGGGTGGAGAGCTCTGGAGCGAAGAAGAAGCCGGAGGAAGGAGGGCAGAGGGCAAGTGCTAGAGCTTACACCACAACCCGGGAGGAAGCCATAGCTGATCCCGATGTTGTGTCAGATATGTTTCTAGTAAACCAAACTTGTGCCTCAGTATTGTTTGATTCCGGTGCTAGTAGGAGTTTTATTTCCACTACTTTCTGTGCTAAGTTGCCTATTAGTAGTAGAAATGTCAGTGAACCATTCGATGTAGAAACCGCTATTGGCAAGTCCACTAGAATTACTGATGTGATAGAGGACTGTGCTATAGAACTAGAAGGTAATAGATTTGCTGCTAGGTTACACGTGATGCGCCTAGGTGGATTTGATGTAGTACTAGGGATGGACTGGTTAGCAACCTATGAAGCAAACATCGTATGTCACAAGAAGATGATTCGATTAGTTGCGCCTGATGGGAGTTTGGTTACGATTTATGGAGATCGCGTTACTAAGATCCCAAAGATGATTTCGATGGCGGTAGCGAGGAAGTGCATGAAACATGGATGTAGTGCCTACTTGGCCTACGTAAAAGATGTGGATGCGTCGGTACCGCAATTATCTGAGGTACCAGTGGTGTGCGACTTTGTGGACGTATTCCCGAAAGACTTACCCGGCGTGCCACCGGATCGCGAGATTGAGTTCCAAATTGATTTGATACCCGGTGCTCAACCCGTTGCCAAAGCACCATATCGATTAGCTCTAACTGAGTTGAAGGAACTCATGAGCCAATTGTAAGAGTTAATGGATAAGGGATTCATTCGACCGAGTATCTCTCCGTGGGGTGCACCAGTATTGTTTGTAAAGAAAAAGGACGGAAGTATGCGAATGTGCATTGACTATCGAGGGCTAAACAAGTTGATAGTGAAGAATCGGTACCCGTTACCAAGGATTGATGACTTGTTCGACCAGCTCCAAGGTGCCAGTTGGTTCTCGAGGATAGATCTACGATTTGGCTACCATCAATTGACGGTGAAGGAACAAGACATTCCTAAGACAGCCTTTCGTACGCGTTATGGACACTACAAGTTCCTCATTATGTCTTTTGGTTTAACTAATGCGCCAGCTGCCTTTATGGATTTGATGAATCGAGTGTGCTGGCCGATGTTGGATAGATCAGTGATTATGTTCATTGATGATATCTTGATCTACTCGAAGGGCGGAGAAGAGCATGCCGGTCACATTCGGGAGGTGTTGGAGACATTAAGAAGGGAGAAGTTGTATGCCAAATTCTCCAAGTGCGCGTTCTGGTTGCACGAAGTTCAATTCTTGGGTCATGTGGTGAATCCAGATGGAATTATAGTAGACCCCGCAAAGGTGGAGGCAGTGATGCAATGGAAGTCTCGAAAGACGCCATCCGAGATTCGTAGTTTCTTGGGGTTGGTGGGATATTATCGAAGGTTCATCTAGGACTTCTCCAAGATAGCCTCCCCGTTGACTAAATTCACCCGTAAGGATATGAAGTTCGTGTGGGGTCAAGAGCAAGAAAGGGCTTTTGAGGAGTTGAAGGCAAGGTTGACTCAAGCTCCTGTCCTGTCATTACCTGAAGGAAGTGAGGATTTGGTGGTCTATTCAGATGCTTCCTACTCGGGGTTGGGATGCGTGTTAATGCAGAGAGGGAAGGTTATAGCCTATGTATCCCGACAGTTGAAGGTTCATGAGGTCAATTATCTCACTCATGACTTGGAGCTAGCAGCCGTGGTCTTTGCACTAAGATTTGGAGGCACTATCTGTACGGGACGAAGTGCACCATTTTCACTGACCACAAAAGCTTGAAGTACTTCTTTGAGTAGAATGACCTGAACATGAGACAGAGAAGATAGTTGGAGCTCAAAAAATATTATGATTGCGAGATCCATTACCATCCGGGCAAGGCTAACTTGGTGGCTGATGCCCTTAGCCGAAAGGAGAGGCCTGAGCCAATTCGGGTGAAAGCATATCAACTTATCATGACCTCTGATGTGATGAAGCAAGTCAAAGACTTTCAAGATGAGGCACTGAAAGAAGATCATCTTAACTCTGAAAGGATGAGAGGTTTGGTTGGGGAATTGGGTGAAAACACACTTGGTGTTAAAACCCGATACGGACGGGTGTGGATTCCTCGTTTTGGGGATCTACGTGTGAAGATTATGGATAAAGCTCACAAGACTCGATACTCGATTCATCCTGGTGCCACGAAAATGTATCAAGATATGAAGAAAGATTATTGGTGGCCGGGTATGAAGCGCAATATGGTGGGGTATGTGAGTAAGTGCCTTACTTGATTACAGGTGAAGGCCGAACATCAGAAGCCATATGGGAAGATCCAACCTTTGGATATACCAGAATGGAAGTGGGAGCACATCACCATGGATTTCATTACGAAGCTGTCGCATACTCCGAAAGGGTAAGATGCCATATGGGTGATTGTCGACCGTTTGACGAAGAGTGCTCACTTCTTAGATATCCGCGAGACATATTCATCTAAGAGGTTGGCGGATCTATTCATCCAGGAAATTGTAACTCGTCATGGTGTGCCGGTGTCTATTGTATCCGATCGTGACACCCGGTTTACATCCAAATTCTGGAAGAAATTCCACGATGCCATGGGGACGAGGTTACATATTAGCATGGCTTATTATCCTCAGACTGATGGTCAGTCAGAAAGGACCATCTAGACACTGGAAGACATGATTCGGGAATGTGTGATTGATTTTGGGGGAAGTTGGGATGACCACTTACCGTTAGCTGTATACAACAACAGCTATCATGCCAGCGTTGGCATGCCACCATATGAGATGCTATACGGTAGGAGATGCAGAACACCCATTTTTTAGGGTGACATTGGTCAGAAGGAATTAGGGAGCGTCGAGGTAATTGAGGCTATGACTGAGAAGCTTGAGAAGATTAAAGCCTTCATGAAGGCAGCCAAAGATATACAAAAGTCGTATGCTGATAAACGACGCAGATCGATTGAGTTCCAGGTGGGTGACCGGGTTATGTTGAAGGTCTTACCTTGGAAGGGTATTATCTGATTTAGGAAGCAGGGCAAGTTGAGCACAAGGTATATAGGCCCTTTCCGAATCATTGCTCGAGTGGAGAGATGGCCTATAGATTGGAGTTACCAGATGAGTTAAGTGGAATTCACCCGACATTCCATGTATCTCATCTGAGAAAGTGCTTAGCTGATGAAGACATGATTGTTCCACCGAATGATATTAAGGTAGATGAAATGCTCAATTATGTGGAGCAACCAGTGGCAATCATCGATCGTAAAGAGAAGAGGTTGAGGAATAAAGTGGTTCTTCTTGTGCGTGTATAGTGGAAGCACAGGAAGGAATCCAAATCAACATGGGAGACTGAGGAGGAGACGAGGCAACATTATCCTCGTCTGTTTGAGGAATAACAGGTTTTGAGGACGAAACCTATTTAAGGGGGGTGGACTTGTAACACCCGGTTATTCTTTTAAAAGAAGAATAAGAAATGAAGAATAAAAGTAGGAAATGCAATTTAATCCAAGTTGAGGGGTTAAAAATGTAAAAGGGGACAAAAGTAAAAAAAGTTGGTGTAAAGGTGGCATGGCCGCCCATCACCTTTTATACACCCAAATCTTTGGTCATTTTAGAGAGAGAAAGGAAGAAAGCCGAAACACTCTCGGTTTTTTTTAAGAAGAAGAAAATAAGAGGCTGAATTCAAGGTAAGAATTCGGAGTTTTTAAGTGTTTATGATGGGTTTTGTCTCAGTTATATGCTTATGGCCTTATGTGCTTGCGTGTGTTCACGTGTGTGTGTTTTGGTGTGTTTTTAGGTGTTTGAACTCAGTTTCATACGGGTTAGAAGAAGAGACACCCAAGTTGCACCAGGTGAGTTTCTAGACCCCGGTTTTACTTGTTTTAAACTCTTCTTGGGGTTGAAAATGTATTAAAACGATTTTACAATGTTTATGTATGTATACCCGTATGTATTATGCATGTTTGATGATGTTTCTTAGATGCTTATAAGTTGTTCATGCTTATAATAGCCTTGGTAAGCTTAGAACAATTAGGCTTGATGTTTGGGTTCGGAAATATCCTAGAAATATGTTAAACAGAAGGTTCATGCGCCTAAATAAGACCCATGCGCCTGGAAATGCCTTAGAAATGATTAAGTGTAACTCATGCACCTGAACAGTGCCCTCATGTGCCTAGAATATTAGTCGGATGACTAAGTGTAGGGCCATGCGCCCCAATAGTGCCCATGCGTCTGAATAACTCCCATGCGCCTACGTTTCCATACGCCTGAATAGCCCATGCGTCTAAGTGTCCATGCGTCCGAATGGACCATACGCCCGGGCAATATCCATGCGCCTGAAATAGCTCATGCGCCTAAGTGTTGAAAGGGTTAAGTGCTGGCTAATGCGCCTGTATAGTGATAAAACACCCGAACAGGGCCCATGCACCCAAATAGTGTCAAAGCGCCTAAACACTTAGAATTTATTTCAGAATTTTTAGGAGTCTGTGCTTTTAGGGTTTTGACCGAGGTTGACTAGGGCTTATTAATGCTTGTTTTCATGCATTATTATGATTGCCTTATGATTTTTCCTTATTATTATTAATATTATTAATAATATTATTGCTATTAGTATGTGACTTTACGTGGTGTGTTTATTATCGTAACGTAAAGTATTACTAATAATAAAGTGAAAGAGTAATGAAGAAGAGAAGTGGAACCTAATTTAAAATGTTAACAAGTCTTGCAAGCTTATAGGAGGTGCATGACCATGAGGTCGTTAGCTCAACTGTGATGTGGGTTAGCTACCCTAAGATGCACACAGGGCCGGTCAGTTGAGATTGACGGACCTTTGCAGCGTATCCTAGGTGTTTGGGCCAGCATTGTATACAGTATGTAGAGCCCCTTGTGGGAATAGAGGGCCCAACACCATTTCCCCCGCGCACATAGTTTAGGGTATTGCTCATTGGTCCACATAGATAGTGAAAGATGAAGATAAAAGAATACAGAGTAAACAAGACATACTATAAAGAGATGAAGCATTACTTGATTGTATAGTTAATGCGTGCTCACATATTTTAGTTAATGATTGTATTTCAAGACCCATTTGGTGCCAATGACCTTAGCACCTTTAGGTCTATCCACCAGAGTCCATACTCCTAACTTCTTGAACTGAAGAAGTTCTTCTTACATGGCACTCACCCATGCCTCATCATTCAGGGCTTCACTAACATACTTTGGCTCGAACTGAGACACAAAACAACGATATGCACCATCATGAAGGTAGCCCTTTTCCGTCACTAAGGCATAATCAGCTGAATACAACTGATTTCTGGTCTGAACTCCTAATCTCACATCTCCAATGACATTATCCAAAGGATGATAGACATTTAGCATGATCCAGGAGTGGTTGGAACAACTACCACAGAATCAAGATTATGAAAATTCGGTTCAGTATCTGAGGCAGTAGGAGTCTGAGGTTCCGAAGACGCAGAGGCATCAATGTCAAATGCTTGTAGACTATTGGTAGGGGGAACCTGTTGCTCCTGGTTGTTCTGATCAGTCTCCACAACTTCTTCATCAAAGGAAGAGTAACTATCTTCAAGTGCTCCCCCTAAGTTGTTAGATGAGTCGCCTTGTAGTCAAGATGATGTAGATTCCTGAGCTGTTGTGTTTAAAACATCATACATCATCTTTGTTGCTAACTCATCATTAGAAGTGGAGAGTGGTATGTTGAAGGACTTGAAGAATCCATCATAGTCGAAAAAGTAGGCAGGTCCTTTTTCAGCAGGTGGTGTGGTGTATCTTTGAACATCAACATTACACCACACTTCTACTTGACCCGTTGAGTTGTTGTAAACCCTCTTGTTCGGTATGTTGTATCCTAGAAAGATACCTTCATCAGCCTTCTTGTTGAATTTTCCATCCTGAGTCTTCTTCAGTAGGGTGCACGGAGCGCCAAACGGCTCGAGATACTCTAGATTGGGTTTACGTCGTTGTAGGAACTTGTAACACGTCTTTCCATGGCGTTTAACTACCAGAACCCGATTTAGAGTATAACACGCATTTGCAACTACTTCATTCCAGAATTGGATAGGCAGTTTTGAGTCTGCTACCATCGTCCGTGCTGTCTCTATCAAGTTACGATTCTTCCTTTCAACAACGCCGTTCATCTGAGGAGTGTAAAATGAGGTGAACTGATGCACAATTCCCTTTTCCTTGCAGTAAGCCTCCATCCATTGATTCTTGAACTCGGTTCCGTTGTCTGAGCTCACTTGTGTGAAGTCAGTTGGATCGATAAATATCCGAGCATGTTCTTGACGGAAGGATAAACAACAGCACAAACCAAAAGTCAAACAATAATACGAACTATAATTGAATGGTTTCATTGATAAAACCTAACGATTACAAGCTCGTTACAACATAAGAATCAAGACTCTTGGCAAGGGGAAGATCGAGCATGATCTCCCCACTCATCCGGCAGCCCTAGGCTCCGGGTAGACTTCCTCTCAAAACCCTTAATCTCTCTACACATTGAAATTGGTACATATAGGCCTCGGCCTATATTAGACACGACTGGGCCCATTCGTACGATTGGACCATGCGTATGGTTCAGTCATACGATTGGACCATGCGTATGGTTCAATCGTACGACTGGACCATACTTATGGTTCAGTCTTACGAATGTCCCAATCGCATCTCTCAGTCGCACGCCTAGTCCATTAGCATGGCTCAGTCGTACGACCGAGTCTCATTCGCATATGCTCCTGCGAATGACCCAGTTTCATGTGTTTACAACATATCAGGTGTATAACATTAAGCCTAGACTCTTCGACAAGCGACAGACACACTATATATGACTATATATGCTCCAACAAATTCCTCCTTGGATGTTGCTTGTGAATAGTAGATAACACCTCTTACAATCTTCAGTCAATCTTTGCTCTGGTTACCAATAGAATCAAACGAAAACCATATTAGCCAATGTTGCCGATTTGTCAGGTTGCTACGATATCCCTGAAAATGAATTTAGGCATAATATCTTTCGTTTACTTTGCAGAATACCATCATAGCAGTAAGATTCCCCATATGACTGATTTTTCCAGATAATGACATCAACACCTGCAGAAATTCCCCCTCACATTCAGCATATCCCAATATATAGACATTATGCTCTCCTGGTGTCTTCACATGGTGTATTGGGCAAAAGGTTGAAGGTTCCAATCCATAGCTGAGTGTATCAAACAAATCAACATGCACGTAGATTCATCATCAAAAACTTGCTCACATCATCACTTTCTGATTGTGTCTTCAAATTCTCTATACATGGATCCCCCCTAAGAATGAGAATCCTCTCTGTGCGGATAAATATAACTTGATTGGCCCATAAGTAGTCAGATACTCCTGACTACCCCACAAAATCAGCATCGACTGCTGACATCTTCTCGTCTCTCTTTCGTGTTCCAAATACATTCACCTATTCTAGAAGTCCGACAAATAATGGGGTATACATCGAACTTATTTGACAAAAGAACCTTAGGGTGAATATGCCTTGCTCATCCTCAAATCTGTGCAAGAAGCAGTTCCAGACTCTTTTTGTTTTTTTTTGGTCTGGAACAAATGTGGATGAGTCAATGCGGATGGCTCATTCGTGCGATTGAACATACGACTGGTCCAGTCGCACGATTGAACATACGATTGGTCCAGTCGCACGATTGAACATACGATTGGTCCACTTGCACGAATGCTCCATTAGCATGGTCCAGTCATACAAATGGTCCATTCGTATGTCCCATTCGCATTAATGGGTCTGCACGCAGATTTTCAGATCTGCAGCCGCCAGGGCTGCCCAAAACCCTAATCTGACGAATTTTACATGAATCGAAACAAAATAGGCATCATTAGATTTGAAAGGGTGATCAGAACGTGGTTTTGAGTTCAATTTTAACATAGAAACACCACACGTACCAAGATCTGAGCAAAACACGAAGAACACGAAGTGGGTTTAATGTCAAGATCTAAAATTTGATCCAGAAATCAATGGCTCGGGTTGCTAGAATGAGTCTTAGATCATTCCAGCAGTAACCGGCTCTGATACCAATTGTTATGTCTGCTGGATCGGTAAACATCCGAGTGTGTTCTTGACGGAAGGATAAACAACAGCAAAAACCAAGAGACAATCAATAACACGAACTATAAAAAATTGGTTTCATTGATAAAACCTAACGATTACAAGCTCGTTACAACATTAGAATCAAGACTCTTAGCAAGGGGAGATCGAGCATGATCTCCCCTCTCATCCGGCAGCCCTAGGCTGCGGGCAGACTCCCTTTCAATCCTTAATTTCTCTACACATTGAAACTGGTATGTATAGGCCTCGGCCCATATTAGATGCGATTGGGCCCATTCGTGCGATTAGACCATGCGCCTGGTTCAATCGTACGACTGGACCATGCGTATGGTTCAATCGTACGACTGGACCATGCGTATGGTTCAATCGTACGACTAGACCATACTTATGGTTGAATCTTACGAATGTCCCAATCGCATCTCTCAGTCGCACGACTGGTCCATTAGCATGGCTCAGTCGTACGACTGAGTCTCATTCGCATATGCTCCTGCGAATGACCCAGTTTCATGTGTTTACAACATATCAGGTGTATTACATTAAGCCTAGACTATTCGACAAGCGACAGGCACACTATATATGACTATATATGCTCCAACAATATCTAAAGCCAAAGCAAGAATTGAGGGTAGATGTTGAAGCGTTGAGCCTTGAAGCCTTAGTTACGGAAGCCTCGAGAAATGTTGACCAGGGGACTTATCATGATACCTATAGATTGTAGATTGAGGTGCCTTGTCAATTGAAATGAAGTAAATATCCTAATGTAAATATTATGAGATGCTTGAAATAAACCATTTAGTTTCCACTGCATTTTGGTAGTTGTTTACCAAACTTTACGTCCCACCTCTCTTGGCCTGGGGTGTGACAAACATCACTGTCACCTTCTCCACCACCACTGCCACATTATTACCACCGCAGCACCGGCCATCGACCACTGCAACATCGACCATCATTTACCGCAACACTAACAATAGACACCATAATAGTAGCCACCACAAACATAGAAGCTCTCCATCCCTCCACGCATACCTCCACCCTAATGCACACCATCACCATCACAACAACGACAACTGACCAAAACGCAAAGCCCTAATCGTACATGTACAGCTCTACCCTAATTTCTACCCCATTTGCCTACCCCACAACCACCACCACTCTAACATTTCTCTATATCTTGTGAAGACCTAAGTAGTTTAGAGTTGTGTTCTTTAAACCCACAATGATTGCCGGAGGAATTCCAATTCCGATCACTCTGCACCGGCTGAGACGAAGACGTTGAAGAGCACGAATCCACTGGTGAAACTGATGGATTTGGAATTGGGGCAAGTACCCCTTTTCAAATGTTGTGACGCCATTCTCGATTTAGAATTAGAAAAATTGGCTTCACACAAAGAACACCAGAGCTTTACAGCTTTCGGAGCTATGGTATCCGGGTTACGAACTAAATTGGGCTCCAAATGAGCTCAATACCATGCCCATTTACCTTCAATCTCCTTTGTTCTCACCATTACTAACCCTTCATACCATTTATGAACAGCCTTCACCGCCATCTCATTGGTGATCAGCTCTGATGACGACGATAGTGCCATTAGTTCTATAATGGGTGCCTTCCCCAGAGACGACGAAGATGGTAGTTGTTGGGTGGTGGTTGTGTTGGTCATGGCGTCCATTATTGGTGTAAAAAGATTTGAACTTTTCTGAGAAAGAATGTATGGTGGTGTGAAATGGTGGTTTTTACAGTGATGTGTGGTGGAAAGATGGAATTTTGGGTGGTTAGGGAGCATTTTGATGGTGGTGTGTGGTGGTGGTGATGTGTGGTGGTGGTTGTATGTGGTGCTAGTGATGGTGTGTGGTGTTGTAGAAAAGGAAGAAAGAGGGAGAATGAGATGGTGATATTTTTTTTCCTTTAAGGGTATTTTGGTCTTTTTTAAAAAATCTAACAGAAAATGTTAATACCGTTAGTCAAAAGGACTAAATTGAAACGATTAGCAAAACTCAGGCCAATAATGGAGACAAAATAAACATTAGTACTCAAGTGAAGACAATTTGCAAAACTCAGGGACGAAAACCGAGATTAACTCTTATATTTATTCTTGTCCTTTCGTTCATGTTTATTCATTAAATATTTATATATTTTGTAACTTTTGATTTAATTAATCTACCTGATGTTTATAAAATTTTAAATATTATTTTGGATGAGCCTAATATTTATATTTTATAACTATTTATTTTCATGAACATTTGATAATATTATCATTTATAATCATGTAGTTGATCATTACGTCAAGTGCTTAATTTTAAATAGTTTATGTTAGTTGGTGTTCGTGAACAATTTGGTTATATATTTATAAATAAACTCAATTTCTTAAAAAAAAGAACATAACAAGAATTATTGTTGGTTATATGTTTCTGATTTATTTATGAACACATTTAATTCTTAATGAACAAATATAAACAAATTTCCGTTTAGTTTGTTTAAACTTTAAAGCCTTAATTATACTCTACATATAAATCATAGTAGTTGCATTTAAATAAGAAAAACAACCATATACTTAAGAACTAGTATGAGATGACTATTGTAGCTTTCCCATAAAATGTGATGAAACCTTTTTTTAGGCAATTGAACAAATTCTACACAAAAAAACAACCATATAAACATTAGAATATACTTATATTAGGTTAGTCTCCATGTATTACACGGAATAAATAAATAAAATATTAAGTAATTAGTAATCAAAATTTATGCATTATAAAATCATACTAGAAGATAAAATATGGTTATAATTTCATATAAATAGTTACTTTAAGTAAATAAGCAGTAATGTATTTTTAAACTTTGTTTTATTAAAGAATTATGATTCTTAAATATTTTATTTAAGAAAAATGATTTTTTAAAGAAAAAGTTCGTTGTATTATGTATTTTATATAACCTTTATTTTTAAAAAGTGCGTTTTCATTAAAAAAATAGGCTTTTTATTTATTAAATTATATATATATTTTAATTTGAAAATGGTAATAGTAAAACTATTAGTATTCATTATTATATCATAGAGAAATGAGAAAATTAGTATGATAAAACTTGTAATTTTTTTATGTTTATTTTAGTTTTTTATAGATTATAGTTAGTAAAAACTAGAAAATTTAGATTATAATATTTTAATATTAAATATAAGTAACAGCTATATATATGTAATAGTTTAATAAATAAAACAACTACACTATTTATAACTCTCTTATCTAAATAGTTTTATTTTTAGACATTTGTTTTAAAATTTTTTTATTAAAGAATTAACTTTTTATTAAAATCTTGTTTTTTTAAACTATTATTTATAATTATTTAATTGTTTTAATAAGACTGTTTTTAAAAATTTTCACCTTTATACTTTTTAGAAACAAAAGGATTTAAAATATTTGATTAGAAAAGGTTTAGTGTTTTAGAAAATTTTATATTATATAATCTTTTTATTGTTTAGATTTTAATTAAAAGATGTAACTTTTAACTTTCTTAATAAAAAATATATATATTTTTTGATTTCAAAAATTTAGATAAGAGAGAATTATAACAATTATAAAATTAATTTTTAATAAGAGAGAGAAAATTGTATTAGTATTTAAATTACTATAATACTCTTTGAAGGGAAAATTAATGTGTGAATATTTAGAAACTTGACAAGTGGCAAAAAAGAGGGTTAAAAATGACAAGTGATTCACACTTTATTTAAGTTACTTCCATCGGAAAGAAGAAGATTTGAAAATTTAACTCTTAAAGTGATAAGGCATTTAAAGGTAATTAAATTATATTTGTTTTATAAAGTTAATAGTTAAAGTAAATAAAAGAGAATGAAAAAATAGTTTTGTTTTATTCATCATCTTTTAAAAATATCTAACATCATATTTTTATAAATTTTCATAATGAAATCAAAACTAAGAATAATGATGTTATAAGTGTGAAGTTATGTGGGTAATAATGTTTGTCATAATATTAGTTTATGTTAGGACCGTTTACGTACGGAGTACTAACTGATTCTTCGTGTATACCAACTCAAATAGTGCGGAATCCTATTTGATTGGCGATCCAATCAGGGAGAACACAGTTTAGATCAATCTCACGATTAATGAAACGTTAAGAATGATTTGAGAACGATCAACTGCGATCTATGAACTTGGAACAGGTTTTTTTGAGTCTCTGGATGGCTAGGGTACGATTATATGCGTAGGTATCGAATTGTTACGTTTTTCCACAAATTAGGTGGTATTTATAGGTTAGGGTCTTCCAATCGTACGACTAAACTATTACCATGGTTCAGTCGTGCGACTGAATCATGCGATTGATCCATCCGCACAACTGAAGGTCCAGTCGTGCGATTGATTCAATCTTATGTCTCAATCGTGCGAGTGATCTAGTCTCCTGGTTCAGTCGTGCGACCGGTCCATTAGCATGAAGTATTCATGCGTATGGTCCATTAGCATGGTCCATTCGCATGAGAACTTTACACGATTAAGTTTGGACATGTTTCTCAATTATTATTACTAAGAATTATGTACAACAATCACAAACCTATATATTTAGTTTACTATAAGTTATCACACATAAACAATGAAATATTAAACATTATATGTGTGACATCCATCACCTTAAGGTCTGTCGAACGACATAAATAAGCATAGAAATATTTTAATTATTCTTCCTTTTCTTCATGAACTCCTACTTTAAGGAATCATGTCTGCTTATTTTCTCTGTGCCTGTACTTCCTCCGAGAACGTGTGTTAAGCATAAACCTTTTATAAATTTCATCACCATTACCCCAAATATATCATTTTTAATTTAAACATTTGTCATTAATAAAACCATTTTAGACTATCAAATGCCATTAAACACGCCTTTAACTTAATATAACGAACATTTTAAGATCGTAATCAACCGAAACAAATTTTTGGGAAACTCGAGGGCTAAGTGCAGGGACTAAACTTGTAATTTTGCAAACTTGGACTGGGTATATAAACCCCATTCCCAGCCATTTATCCTCATCCTCATCTTCTTCACCTTCACATTTTCTCCACTTTCTCTCTCGATCTAGCACCTAAAGCCGTCACGTTTGTTGCGTTTTCACTGCCAAATCTTGGGTATCGTCGTGTATACTCGTTCCTAGCAGGTAGACAACCTTGTTCAACCCGTTTTTGGCTTGGTTTTACTGCTGTGTTTTCTAGGTTTCGGGTGCTCGGGTTCATCCGAGCACATGAGGCGTGTGGGTGCGTGTGAGGTCTTTTGCTTGGTTTCATGTTTGTGTATGTTTGTTGAGTGTTTTTGGAAGCCCTCGTGGTGTTAAAACTCACGTTAGAGCAGCTCGCGGGGCTGCTCAGCCCGACCACAGTCGCGATTCTACAGTTCAGGCGACTGGGTCTGTCATGCGATTGAGCCGTGCGACTGAGTGAGTCGTGCGACTAAATCATGCGTCTAAGTCAATCGTGCGACTGAGTTGTGCGACTAGGCATGTCGTGCGACTGAGTCGTGCGACTGGGTGTTTGTATGCGATTGAGTCATGCGTGCGAATGAGTGTATACGATTGAGTCATGCGTATGAATGATGTGTGCGATTGAGTCAGGTGACCGACTGAGTGTATGCGATTGTGCGTGTTTCGCACGACTGGAGTCCAATCGCACGAATGAAGGTTCAATCGCACGAAAGTAGCTAATTCGCACGATTGAGGGTTGATTCGTGCGCATGGAGGTTGGGTCGTGCGAATGTGTGTGTTGTGTGGTGCGACTGAGTCCAATTGCACGAATGAAGGTTCAATCGCCGAAAGTAGCTAACTCGCACGATTGAAGGTTGATTCGTACGAATGGAACGTGGGTCGAGCGTCTGGTCCTGTTGTGTGTCTGATGATGAGTGTGAATTTCCCTTGAACATCTGATGATGATAAGGCAACATCAGTAAAAGTGTCATTGCTTGACCACAAAGATTAAAGTCACGCTATCAACATGCACATACTATTTCAATTGAAATAAACCTAACATTTTACAATTATTGACAATCCATTGAAACTACAAATACTTCACAAGTGTCATCTTTCATAACAATGAGATCTTTACAAGGATGTCTTAAGCAATGACGACTACTCGTAGTACTTGGATCTACATAAGATCTGATACGTGTGTCCGCTTGTGTGTGTGTGCCACCCACGACCGAACCGATACAACCCGAACCGACCAAACATTACTATACGCTTTATACATGTCATTAATGCTTGACAATAACTGCCAATAGGTGTTTGACCGATCATTGCATTCCACTGTTGGAAATCTCGATCTTTCATACTTACCACTTAACATGTGAGTTTCGTGGCCCCTTTTTTATGCTTATACTACTTTACAAACATTTACAAACATGGGGGAAAAGTATGCTCGCCCGTTTTCTATGCTGTACAACATACATACAAGGAATCAACGTGATACTGTGTTGCAAGTACTTCTGATACATGCTTGGGTCTGCTGTGTGGTTCTATCTTTGCAACTATTTAATTCCAGTGTGGGAACTGACGGTTAGGTATGGTAGTACTACTGGGTTGACACCCCACCCCTGTTCGATGGTATACTAATTGGTACCATCAGTGGCCAGGAACGGGCCCTTGGGTGAATATATGCCGACAATTTCTTTATGTATGTCGTTAGGTTTGGTTGCAAAGCTCATGTCATGTGATTTTACTTGTGTATATAACTGTATTCACGATATTCCATATCATTTACTTTTACAACATCACTTACACTTTTATTACTTAAACCTGCGAGCTCACCAACAATTATGTTGACCATTTTGAGCATATCTTTTCAGGTGAACATGCTAGCTGAGGTTCTAGGTGTGCCTTAGTGGAGACCCTAGGATGCATTTTCGGGCTAACTTGTCTTTTTGAAAAAATTGATGTATCTATTTCAAACAACATTATACTTTGTAACTTGTTCCCGGGTTATGGGAATGCATACAATGTTATATCTATGTTTATCTCATATCATGTTTCTGCTTATGGCTATGTGGTGAATACGACTAAACACGACACAAGTCCCCTTGTTGTCGGGTGTCGTCATGACACGCATGTCATCATTATTATTATTGCATCTCTATCGCTTACCATGTGTTATGACGATTCCCGTCTCGTCGCAACCCCGTGTTTCCGCTCTTAGCGGGGGTGTGACAGACGGATCAGAGCCATTGGTTATAGAGAATTAGGCAATACGCTTGACCTAGACTATAACCTAGGACCTTTATGTATATTTCATGCCAGGGTTGTGTGCATTTTGTATCTCATACGTGTTCCTCATTACTTGTTCGTTCCTATCTATTTCGTGATCTTTTCACCCTATGAGAGAGCCTTGTGCTCACTCTTTTGTGGGATACTCCTATTAGATTTCCGTTCCCTCTGCGCGCCAAGTTATCATAACCAAATTCGGGTATTGAGACCGAAGAGATCTTCACAGATCATATACTGCGCTAACCTTGGACTGAGAACGAACCGAGGAGGCTATGTCTGAGTCCTTTAAGGATGCGAGATAGGCAACCTCCACCAGACTATACGTGATTACATGCTCGGGCTCTCAGTTGACTTGATGGATTATTATGGATATGATGTAAAGGAAAGTCGGATGTCATGTAACCGGATCGGGCATCATTCTCGATACATCGTGGGTGTGGTGGGAACGCTGCGGGGAACCCTATATATAAACATCACCGGTATACCGAGAATATGCTTGAAATGGGCTGCATGGTGATCTTGACCGACCGGAACATGAACATTGGAACTTGATAAGTGGAATACTTGTGTATCTTATGGTGACTAAAGCTTATATGTTACCTCTTTTATGAATAGAACATGCCGCCTCGAAGATCTACTCGCAGTAATAGTAGCGGAATTGAAGCCCCAAGGGGCAGAGGCAGAGGCAGAGGCAGGGGAAGAACCCCAAGAACAAGTGATGCTCAACCAGTAACAATCAAGGAACAGGGAACGCGGATGTGGCAGCCCTGATCGCTCAACAGCTGGCCGCACTAATTCCGACCATCGTGGCCCAAGTGAGCGATGCTCTTCAGAATTCTCACCCCCACGGGGACGGTGGCAACGATATGAGGATAACGGTAACCCGACTGGGAACGAAAGCAATCAGGAGACCGGAAATGGTGGTACAGCCGGTAACGAACTGTAAATTTTAATGAGACGGGGTTGTGATGCTAGACGGGGATGTTCGTACAAGGAATTTGTGGCTTGTAAACCACGAGAGTTTGATGGCAAAGGTGGAGCCATAGCTCTGACCAGATGGCTTGAAAAGATGGAGGCCATGATCGACATCAGCGAATGCCTCGAGTCAAAGGATTAAGTACGCCACTTGCTCACTACAGGGCAAGGCACTAACATGGTGGAACACTCAGATTCAGGCTAGGGGAAGAGAATCCGCGATGCAAATGTCGTGGGATGAGTTCAAGGCCCTAATCACCGAGGAGTACTGTCCTCTCAATGAGATTCAAAAACTTGAGCATGAGTTCTGGAATCATGCCATGGTGGGGGCTGGGCACGCAGCTTACACCGACCGTTTTCATGAGTTAGCAAGGTTGGTTCCACATCTAGTCACCCCGGAATCAAAAAGGATAGAGAGGTACATTTGGGGACTTGCGCCTCAAATCCGGGCAATGGTAACCGCTACCGCTCCTCCTACTGTTCAGAGCGCGATTCTGAAGGCTGGCGCTCTAACTAATGAAATGGTGAGAACAGGGGTATTGGGCAGGGGAGCAGAGAAAAGGAAAGAAGTTGGGGAAACAAGCCGGTCGAGTGCCGGGAAATTCGAGAAAAGGGCCAAGACAACCAGAAACTTTATGGCAGTGACGCAGGGCAGGCGAGAGTATGTGGGTCCACACCCCAAATGTGACAAGTGCAATTATCATCATCCCCCAGGAACGCAGTGCCGGGTGTGCGCGAACTGTAGACGCCCGGGGCATCTTGCAAGAGACTGCAGAACAGCGCCGAATATGGTTGCACCAGTCAACGCGGTTAACCCCGCCGGAACGCCAGGGGCTGTTATGAGTGTGGAAGCCCTGATCACTACCGAAACATGTGCCCCAGACTGAATCGGGTGTTGGGCCAACAAGGGAACAACCAACATCAGACTATGGCTATAGCTGGAAATCAAGGCCCGACAAACCAGGGGAATACAGCTCGGGGACGTGCATTCGTCATTGGAGCCAACGATGCTCGTCAGGACCCGAATGTTGTCACGGGTACGCACTTACTCAATAATCACTTTGCATCTGTATTATTTGACACTGGAGCAGACAATAGCTTTATATCTTCTGAATTTGTGCAATTGCTCAATTTGAGTCCTAGTAGGCTAGAAACTAGCTACTCTGTAGAAATGGCCAATGGTAGGGTTGTTCAGGCTGACGGGATTATTAGAAAGTGCTCGATAATATTAGAGAATCACGCCTTCGATATAGACTTGATACCCTTTGAGCTAGGAAGTTTCGACGTGATTATGGGAATGGATTGGTTGCCGAAACACGGGGCTGAGATTGTCTGTCGAGACAAGGTAGTGCGAATCCCTATGTCAGACGGGGGAGTACTCAGAGTTCAAGGAGAAAGACCGGGGAGAAACTTAAAGCTTATTTCCTGCATGAAAGCACGCCAGAGTTTACGAAAACAGTGCTACTCTTTTCTGGCTCACGTGGTGGAAAAGAAACAAGAGGAGCAGAAATTGGCAAATATCCCTGTAGTGCGGGATTACCCAGATGTATTTCCTGATGACTTGCCTGGTTTGCCTCCTCCACGACAGGTGGAATTTCGTATTGAGTTGGTTCCTGGAGCTACACTGGTAGCAAAGACACCGTATCGGTTGGCACCGTCTGAAATGCAAGAGTTATCTAGCTAGTTGCAGGAACTACTGGAGAAGGGTTTTATTCGGCCAAGTCACTCGCCTTGGGAAGCACCGGTGTTATTTGTCAAGAAGAAGGATGGGTCGTTCCGTATGTGCATCGACTACCGTGAGTTGAACAAATTAACTGTGAAGAATCGGTATCCTCTCCCCAGGATAGACGACCTGTTTGATCAGTTACAAGGAGCTTCGTATTTTTCCAAGATCGACCTTCGATCTGGATATCACCAACTAAGAGTTTTCGAGGAGGACATACCGAAGACAGCGTTTAGAACTCGTTATGGGCACTATGAGTTTTTGGTCATGCCGTTCGGATTGACTAACGCACCAGCTGTGTTCATGGACTTGAAGAATCGGGTGTGCAAACCTTACTTGGATAAGTTTGTGATCGTATTCATTGACGACATACTTATATACTCTCGATCGAAGGAGGACCATGAAGAACACCTTCGGGCAATACTAGAACTGTTAAGAGAAGAGAAACTTTTCGCCAAGTTCTCGAAGTGTGAATTCTGGCTGCGAGAGGTGAAGTTTTTGGGTCATGTGGTTAACAAAGACGGGATTCATGTAGATCCCGGCAAGATCGAAGCGGTGAAGAAATGGGATACACCCCAGACACCTTCAGAGATACGGCAGTTCTTAGGATCAGCCGGATACTATCGTCGCTTCATTGCGAACTTTTTAAAGATCACTCAACCGTTGACTTTGCTAACTCAGAAAGACAAGAAGTTTGATTGGGGAGACGCACAGAACGAGCGTTCCAAACGCTGAAAGATAAGTTGTGCAATGCACCGATATTGTCCCTCCCAGACGGAACTGATGATTTTGTGGTGTAATTTGATGCTTCGCATCAAGGGTTGGGATGTGTACTAATGCAGAAAGATAAGGTGATCGCCTACGCTTCGTGACAACTTAAGGTGCACGAGAAGAACTACTCGACTCATGATCTTGAGTTGGGCGCTGTAGTATTCGCACTTAAAATATGGACGCATTACCTGTATGGAACCAAATGCATCGTATACACAGATCATAAAAGCCTTCAACATATTCTGGATCAGAAGGAACTCAATATGCGACAGCACGTTGGTAGAGCTTCTTAGTGACTACGATTGTGAAATCTGGTATCATCCGGGAAAAGCTAATGTGGTGGCTGATGCTCTAAGCCGCAAGAACGCGTGAAACCACACGTGCTCGAGCTTTGGGATTGATCATTCAAACAAATTTGAAAGCTCAGATCCAAATTGCACAAAGTGAGGCGTTGAAAGAAGGAAACCTTGCAGGAGAAGAATTCCGAGGGTTGGATAAACAACTGATGTGCAAGGACGATGGTGTACAGTACTTCGTGGACCGTATATGGGTACCCAAGTGGGGAGGTGTACGTACCTTGGTCATGGATGAAGCACACAAGACACGATATTCTATTCATCCTGGCGCAGACAAGATGTACCACGATCTCAAAGATCTGTACTGGTGGCCAGGCCTAAAGAAAGACATTGCCACGTACGTCAGCAGATGCTTGACATGCTCGAAAGTTAAAGCTGAACATCAGAAACCATCTGGACTGTTACAACAACCTGAGATTCCCGAGTGGAAATGGGAGAATATAGCCATGGACTTCATTACCAAACTTCCTCGAGCGAGCAACGGGCATGACTCGATATGGGTCGTAGTGGATCGAATGACGAAATCAGCACACTTCTTGCCAATCCGAGAAGACTACAAAATGGACAAGTTGGCGAGATTGTACATTAAAGAGGTCGTGACAAGACACGGAGTGCCGGTGTCATCATATCCGACCGTGACGGCCGATTCACTTCACGATTTTGGCAAACACTACAGAAAGCAATGGGCTTCGATTAGACATGAGTACCGCCTATCACCCTCAAACAAATGGCCAAAGTGAACGAACTATACAAACGCTAGAAGACATGCTGAGAGCGTGTGTAATTGACTTTGGTGGTAGTTGGGATACTCATTTGCCATTGATTGAGTTCTCTTACAATAACAGCTACCACACCAGCATTGGGTGTGCTCCGTTCGAAGCGTTGTACGGAAGGAAGTGTAGATCACCCGTTTGTTGGCCGAGATTGGTGAAAGTCAGTTAACAGGCCCAGAGATCATTCAAGAAACAACCGACAAGATCTTCCAAATCAAAGACAGGCTAAAAGCCGCTAGAGATCGCCAAAAGAGCTACGCTGACAATCGTCGAAAGCCTCTAGAATTCAACGTTGGGGACCGAGTGCTACTCAAAGTCTCTCCTTGGAAAGGAGTTGTTCGGTTTGGAAAGAAAGGGAAGTTAGCCCCAAGATACGTTGGACCATTCGAGATTACAAAAAGAATTGGTCCAGTGGCTTACCGATTAAGGTTACCACAAGAACTCAATGGTGTGCATGATACTTTCCATGTGTCGAACCTCAAGAAGTGTTGGCTGACGAATCACTTCACATACCCATTGACGATATCAAAATCGACGAAAAGCTTCATTTTATTGAGGAACCCATTGAAGTCATGGATCGTAAGGTCAAACAGTTGAAGCGCAGTAGAATACCAATTGTTCGCGTAAGGTGGAATTCAAAACGAGGGCCAGAGTTTACATGGGAACGGGAAGATCAAATGAAACTTAAATACCCACACCTATTCGTGGATGACACTCTTGGACCTAACTCCAGCTGAATTTCAGGACAAAATTCTCTCAACTGGGGGATACTGTGACATCCGTCACCTTAAGGTCCGTCGAACGACATAAATAGCATAGAAATATTTTAATTATTCTTCCTTTTCTTCATGAACTCCTACTTTAAGGAATCATGTCTGCTTTATTTTCTCTTGTGCCTGTACTTCCTCCGAGAACGTGTGTTAAGCATAAACCTTTTATAAATTTCATCACCATTACCCCAAATATATCATTTTTAATTTAAACATTTGTCATTAATAACCATTTTAGACTATCAAATGCCATTAAACACGCCTTTAACCTTAATATAACGAACATTTTAAGATCGTAATCAACCGAAACAAATTTTTGGAACTCGAGGGCTAAGTGCAGGGACTAAACTTGTAATTTTGCAAACTTGAACGGGTATATAAACCCCATTCCCAGCCATTTATCCTCATCCTCATCTTCTTCACCTTCAACATTTTCTCCACTTTCTCTCTCGATCTAGCACCTAAAGCTGTCACGTTGTTGCGTTTTCACTGCCAAATCTTGGGTATCATCGTGTATACTCGTTCCTAGCAGGTAGACAACCTTGTTCAACCCGTTTTTGGCTTGGTTTTACTGCTGTGTTTTCTAGGGTTTCGGGTGCTCGGGTTCATCCGAGCACATGAGGTCGTGGGTGCGTGTGAGGTCTTTCTGCTTGTGTTTCATGTTTGTGTATGTTTGTTGAGTGTTTTTGGAAGTCCTCGTGGTGTAAAACTCACGTTAGAGCAGCTCGGGGGCTGCTCAGCCCGACCACAGTCGCGATTCTGCAGTTCAGGCGACTGGGTCTGTCATGCGATTGAGCCGTGCGACTGAGTGAGTCGTGCGACTGAATCATGCGTCTAAGTCAATCGTGCGACTGAGTTTTGTGCGACTAGGCATGTCGTGCGACTGAGTCGTGCGACTGGGTGTTTGTATGCGATTGAGTCATGCGTGCGAATGAGTGTATACGATTGAGTCATGCGTATGAATGATTGTGTGCGATTGAGTCAGGTGACCGACTGAGTGTATGCGATTGTGCGTGTTTCGCACGATTGGAGTCCAATCGCACGAATGAAGGTTCAATCGCACGAAAGTAGCTAATTCGCACGATTGAGGGTTGATTCGTGCGCATGGAGGTTGGGTCGTGCGAATGTGTGTGTTGTGTGGTGCGACTGAGTCCAATCGCACGAATGAAGGTTCAATCGCACGAAAGTAGCTAATTCGCACGATTGAAGGTTGATTCGTACGAATGGAACGTGGGTCGAGCGTCTGGTCCTGTTGTGTGTCTGATGATGAGTGTGAATTTCCCTTGAACATCTGATGATGATAAGGCAACATCAGTAAAAGTGTCATTGCTTGACCACAAAGATTAAAGTCAACGCTATCAACATGCACATACTATTTCAATTGAAATAAACCTAACATTTTACAATTATTGACAATCCATTTGAAACTACAAATACTTCACAAGTGTCATCTTTCATAACAATGAGATCTTTACAAGGATGTCTTAAGCAATGACGACTACTCGTAGTACTTGGATCTACATAAGATCTGATACGTGTGTCCGCTTGTGTGTGTGTGCCACCCACGACCGAACCGATACAACCCGAACCGACCAAACATTACTATACGCTTATACATGTCATTAATGCTTGACAATAACTGCCAATAGTGTTTGACCGATCATTGCATTCCTTGTTGGAAATCTCGATCTTTCATACTTACCACTTAACATGTGAGTTTCGTGGCCCCTTTTTTATGCTTATATACTATTTACAAACATTTACAAACATGGGGGAAAAGTATGCTCGCCCGTTTTCTATGCTGTACAACATACATACAATTTTCATACAAGAATCAACGTGATATTGTGTTGCAAGTACTTATCTGATACATGCTTGGGTCTGCTGTGTGGTTCTATCTTTGCAACTATTTAATTCCAGTGTGGGAACCAACGGTTAGGTATTGGTAGTACTACTGGGTTGACACCCCCACCCCTGTTCGATGGTATACTAGTTGGTACCATCAGTGGCCAGGAACGGGCCCTGGGTGAATATATGCCGACAATTTCTTTATGTACGTCGCTAGGTTTGGTTGCAAAGCTCATGTCATGTGATTTTACTTGTGTATATAACTGTATTCACGGTATTCCATATTATTTACTTTATACAGCATCACTTACACTTTTATTACTTAAACCTGCGAGCTCACCAACAATTATGTTGACCATTTTGAGCATATCTTTTCAGGTGAACATGCTAGCTGAGGTTCTAGGTGTGCTGCCTTAGTGGAGACCCTAGGATGTATTTTCGAGCTAAACTTGTCTTTTTGAAAAAATTGATGTATCTATTTCAAACAACATTATACTTTGTAACTTGTTCCCGGGTTGTGGGAATTGCATACAATGTTATTATCTATGTTTATCTCATATCATGTTTATGCTTATGGCTATGTTGTCGTGAATACTGACTAAACACGACACAAGTCCCCTTGTTATCGGGTGTCGTCATGACACGCATGTCATCATTATTATTATTGCATCTCTATCGCTTACCATGTGTTATGACGATTCCCGTCTCGTCGCAACCCCGTGTTTCTGCTCTTAGCGGGGGTGTGACAATATGCATCAACTACACTTTGTATTTCATTCATACCCATTCAATTACATATATGTAAGACATGATAAACTTTTACATTAAGCACCTAAACTAGGTACATGTGTATCAACAAACTCCCCCTTGGACCTAGTTTTCATCATTGTCTAACATTCTTCATTAGCTCTTCGAATTTCTTGTACTTTTCCTCTCTTGTAATTCCGGCATGTGTCTCGAATGCAAACAGAGTCTTATCACATTCTGAAACTAGAGGGCTTGCATGATATCCTGCGAGTCATAGAATAATGGCTACTTGTATAAAGTATATACATCGTCAACAGACAAGTTAGTCAGCCACTAGGGTTAGACACCCGGATAGTATCCATTTGGCTCTCCATTTGTAAGACTATGACTGCTTCACCTGTTCTACAATCGTAATACCACCACTTGAAGTGTGGAGTGAAGTCCTGTGGCATTTCCCTTAGAGGGATTTTGGACATTATACGCGAAGAACTCCACTTCAGCACTACCTTAGGCTTTCCAGTAATGGGATCAACTTCAGACCTTCTAATGTACCTCTTCGGTTGTTAAGGTCTAAATTTTACCCACTTGGTGTGGTATTCTTTCCTTAGTGCAGCCTCAAACCAGCCTGATATTTTTCTTGGATCAACATACAACAACTTTAGGTGTGCCAGCTGGTTGAGCTCAAAACCAGGGAGAGTCTTTAGATCGTGTGGGAATCTAAAGTACTCTATGCCCTTTTCTCTCTTAACTGCATACACATTCAAATCCTCAAAATATGCCCATGCAATGATCTTGCCTGACACCTTTAGGTGTTTCTTGACTTTGTATAGCTTGGTGTAGGCATTTGGCTTTTGTGCAGTATGTAAGGCTCGAATCTCAGCAAAACAGGCCGCCCATTCAGCCTTTTTGATGTCAACATCAGCGTCTGAGGCTTGGGCTTGACTCTCATTCTTCTCAGTCTCTTTCTCCATTTGATCCAACTTGTCAAATGTATCATTGCCAAGAGTATCACCCAAGTTGGGGATTACATTTCCCTCTCGGTTAGTGTACTCTGGATAGTGGTCAGCAGTGACATCCTTAATCTCTATTTCGTCAACATCGTTGAGCTCATCGTCACTTGTCACTTCAAAAGTAGGCGCATCCTTGACAATCTGGGTTTAGCTTGAACATCTTAACAAGTTGCTCGTCAGTCAGGTCATGTATGATTTCTCCTTCTTCGGGAGTATAGCTCACCGACCTTCTGACTATCCCTTGCTATAGGGGAGCAGCATCATACTCATCTTGCTAAGATTTTTGATCTTCTTGATTTATACATTTGAAACATAGAAATAATTAGTAATTAATCAATACATTCAAACATTTGATAAAGATATATACATTATTTACATAATTTTAATACAAGATTCAAGTACAAAGCTTTTCAAATACATAAACATCTAAGCATTACTTTTGTCTTGAATGGCTGGCTTCTCAACTGGTGGGGCAGAAGATGATGCTCCTTGGTCTTGATTTCTCTTTGTCCTTCTCTCTTGACCCTGAGCTGAGGCAGATGCAGCTGCATCTCTTTCTTCATCATTATCATCATCCTGCCTTCCCTTTGTCCTTTCATCTTCACTCGTCTCATCATCATCACTATCATCATCATCATCATCATCATCATCATCATCATCATCATCACCCTCTCTTATCTTCAGTGGCTCATCTTTTGATCTCTTTAGTTTGAGCATGATAGTCTTGTTAGAGGCCTCCAACTCCTTTATTCTTTTTGCTGATTGGTCATTTCGCTCTTGGAGTTGGGAGATCTGCTGTGCTTGCTGAGCAATCTGTTGTGCTTGGGTAGCGTTTAGCTCCACAAGCTGACTTAGTTGAGCAGCTTTCTCTTCATCAGCAGCCAACAGCCAGCAGCTTCAGCAGCTTCAGCACCATACGGTTAAGTGCGGCCAGCTGTTCCTCTACCCCAATACGGGGTAGAGTGGGTCCTGTGGTGAATGTGGTGCGGGATGATGGTCCTGCTTAGTGGCTGGTGGTGGTAGTGGTGGCAGTAGTGAATATGGGTGGTGGAATATGAGTTGATGGTGAAGGGCTGGCTATAGAAGTGGTGGATGGGAAAGTGGAAGTGGTGGTAGGGGTTGTGGTAGTGGTGGTAGCTGTGGTGGATGTGGTGGTGGCTGTGGTAGTAGAGGTGGTGGTGGCTGTGGTAGTAGAGGTGGCAGTGGCAGTAGGAGTGGATGTGGTCATTATAAATCTTGGCCTCTTCCCCTTTTTGCCATAGGGGTGAGCCATTCTCTTCCTCCTCGAGCCCTTAGACACAGTGGGTCCCCCTTGGCTGCTGGGAGGGTCCGGGGTATATGATGGATCTGTATTAGCAACAACAGCATCCCCGGACTCCTCATGGCGTCCACCAACCGCCCTAAGACCTCTCTCTGTGGCTACGACCTAACTCCACCACCGTTCGCACTAGAGGCTCTTCATCAGACTCCTCCTCCTCCTCCATCTGGAAATCAGGGTGAATGGGAGCAGACTCGGGTCCGCCGTGACCATCACCTCCCTGATCAGCATCATGGTCATCACTGTCTGAGTCATCGGAGGGTAGAGCAATCTGCTCAACGTCCGAGTCACTATCATCATGGCTCCTCTTCCTCCTTGCTGGCACCACGTAATCATCTCGGGCCAGATGCCCAAATAACCTCCTTACCGGGGGCTTCACCTGCTTGCCCCAGTAAACCTTCATCCTTCCAAGTGTAATGCGAATGGTTCAATCTCATTGCTTCATTCGTGCTACTGGTCCATACTTATGGTCCAGTCGTGCGAATGACTCAAACTTGTTCATTTGACGTTATGCACTTTCAAAACTTATCCTTTTAAACAATAGATAGAACATTGTTAGTGTAACACCCTGAATTTCTATTTCAAGGAAAGGAAAATAAAAGTAAATAGAAATAATAGATAATGAGAACAAATGGAGGGGGATAAAATGTACAAAGTACAAAACCTTTTTACTTTAAGGTTTAAAGGGGCATGGTCGCCCATTTCTTCTTCATCTTCTTCATTCGACTGAAAGGAAGAAAGAAGAGAGAGAGCCCTAGTTCTAGAGAGAGAAAGAGGAAGAAGCAGCTGCAAAGGTAAATCTTCTCTTATAAGAGCTCAGTTTCAGCTGGGTTTTGAGTTCTTGACCGAAGTTCTTGGTGTTTAGTGTTTGTTTTTGGGATTCAAGAGCTGAATCGAAGGTGGGTCTCGAACTTGAAGGGTGTTGCTTAAAGGCTGCTCAAGGTGAGTTTCTAGAACCCCTCTTTTACTGATTTTCAACTTGTTTGGGGCTATTATGCATACTAAGTAAACATTTTGAAAGTAATCGTGCGTCTACAGCCTTATGTTTGAAATGATGTATGTATGTATGTTTTAGTGTTGATTATGGGGTAGTGATGATGTGTAGCATGCTTAGATGCCCTTAGTATGTTAGATCTATGCTTGGGTATCATTAGAATGATAATCGGGTGATGTTGGTAGCATAGAAAATATTTCAGAATGTTCTGATGAACATGAACAGTGGTCCATGCGCCCAAGGTGGCTCATGCGCAAGTGGCCCATGTGCCCATCATGAGTGGCTAGACGCCTAAGTGTTGGCCATGCGCCTAAGTGTTGGCCATGCGCCCAAGTGTTGGCCATGCGCCTAAATAGTGGCCCATGCGCCCAGTATGTTGGCCATGTGTCTAAGTATTGGCCATGCACCCAGAGGTGGTCCATGTGCCTAAACAGTGGCCCATGCGTCTAAGTGTTGGCCATGCGCCCAAGTGTTGGCCATGCGCCCAAATAGTGCCCATGCGCCCAGACTGTTTTGCAGTTAGAATTTTATGCTCATGCGTCTGGAAGGTCCCATGCGCCCAATTTGGACTTAAGGTTTTCTAAGTGGTTTTTAAAGCATAATATGGGGAGATAGGCCTGGTTATGATGTGATGGCTTATGTCTGATATGTGTTATGTATGTATGATGTTGCCTGTATGGTGATGGTGTATGTTTATGATTATGTGTATGTTCCTTATTATGTATGTATGTCTTCCCTTGGCTTTGCGTTGAACGTTAATGAATGTAATGAAAGTATTATGTAACGTAAAGTGGAAGATAATGAAAAGAGGAACATAATGAATGAATGAATGAACGAATGAAAGGCTTGCAATCATATGTATGAGGTGAGCGACTTTGTGTCGCAACAGACTCGAAAGAGATCCTTGTCGCGTACTCCGGTACTGTGTCAGTCTTCGGACATGAGTCGGGGGTTTGGTTAGAGCCCCGGCACAGTATCAGTCTTCGGACATGAGTCGGGGGTATTGCATGAGACAGGATCCAGATGAATGAGAAGAGGATCGCGTACTCTGGTACTGTGTCAGTCTTCGGACATGAGTCGGGGGTTTGTGTTTAGACCCAGGCACAGTATCAATCTTCGGACATGAGTTGGGAGTAGTGCGTGAAACTGAGATGAGATGAAAGAGAAACGAACCGCGTACTCCGGTGCTGTGTCAGTCTTCGGACATGAGTTAGGGGTTTGTGTACAGACCCCAGCACAGTGCTAGTCTTCGGACATGAGTTGGGAGTATGGCGTGAGTTGATGAATGAGAAGGATAATGATGGAAAGAACGAACGTATGAAAGGAACGTTAATGAATTATTATAATAATGTACTAAACAGGATCTTTGTCATTCGACCCCAGTAATCGTGGCTGAGTGCCACGAAGAGGGTAAAGTCTGACCGGATCTAGAAAGAGAAGTGAACGATAATGTAATACGTTGAATGAACGGAAGTTAATGAACGTAATGATGAAGATAGTAATGATGAAGATAATAATGATATTATCTGTATGTATGTATGATGTATGATCACGAACGAATGTAAAGTATAGTATGATTTTGAAAGAAAGTAAAGAACGGTTTTAATGAAAGTAAAGTATTTTATTATAAAAGCTAGAACTCACTCAGCGTCGTTGACTTTTGTATGCATGATAGTTGGCAGGTATTTGTTGATGCTGAGGAGTTGCAGGCATGGATGCATAAGCTACTGGGAGCGTTTTGAGGCTGGCATCCGTATTTTGACATGTCTTTGTATTTTGGATGAAAACAAATGTTGTAAATGAATGAAATGACATGTTTTTAGTTATTAATGAAAGTTTTAAATTCCACTGCAAAATAAATGTACGTTTTATAATGTTTTAAGTGCAATGAATGACCAACTGTGAGGTGCGCGGGAACGGGGCCTTACAGTTAGTGATGATCATCTAAGACATGACCCTTTTAATTTGAAAAACACTGTTGGTCACCTCTGACGTGATCCTTTTACTTAAAATGAATTTGTCACCTCAGACATGACTCATTTTATTTTGAATGTTTTGGTCACCTCAAACATGACTCTTTTTAGTGAGTGATTCAAAGATTACGACGAGTTGTTGAGTCCGACTCTTATATTACACTTTACTAAAATTAAATAGAAAAAACTTTGAAATTAAGAACAATAAAAAGACATAAATTTTTTTCAAATTTTGATTAGAGATGAAATACAACCTATTAGAAGAATTCTAATTGATTTTACTTTCTGGACAACACAGCTTCAATTCTAGTTAATCATTTCTGGTACAATTCATTTTAAAATCATACAGGTATATCAGTCTCACTTGGGACACTTTAATAAACAGTTTTGATGCTTGATCCTTGTTTTCATTGATGGTGAGAATCAATTTTAGGAAATCATACTAGAGCTACAAGATGCACACAATGATTTTGACTTTCAAGAGTTGCAGCTCACGATGATTGTCAGTATACTTGTCTTATTAAATCCATACATAGATTTTTGACACACATTGGTGATGATTTAAGGTTTAATTTTTTCAACAAGCATTTGTGGATCCCACACTTATATGGTAATCAACGTTCCTCAGGAGATTTTTGAGCGGTCTAACGGGTATTTTACAAGAAGATATTCTAAGAGCTTTCAAAAAGATGCTAAGCCTCAGGTCAGTGCCACCGCACAACAGAGATGCGCAAACAACAATGAATTTTAGAATATTTAGGTTATACTTATCCTCAGGTCAGTGCCACTGCACAGCAGAGAGGCACACAACCTATCTTCTTGTTTGAGCAATTATTTTCTTTTTGCACGGATCGTACCGACAACATAGGTTATTAGTTTGATTGTTTTTTTTCATTTTCATGTGCTTTGCTTATTTTATGGTCATCCGCACACATTTGTGGCATTTATTTTGCTCGTCACCCCTTATTGGAACTTCGTTGATTGTGTTAACCAGGGATATGATAGGAACCCACATCTTGTTGAACAACTTAGTTTGAGCTTGAAATCACCAATGAGGTCTACTTATCTATTGTGTCGAATCTACCGACACATCATCTAATGCGCTAACAACCTCTAGGACTACTTTCTCTATGTTACCATAGTAGCGTACTAGTTTAACTATCATTTTTTCTTTTTTTTGCTTTGACTATTCAGACTTAACTTTGAATTTTGCATCATGAGTAGTTAAACCTTTTAAAGTCCCAAATTAATCTGTTCCCTGTGTACTATCATTTTCCAAAATTCGTTGAATTAGTATCACAGATTTGATTTCTTTCATTTTAGCTAAGCTGCCTTCCTCCCTCATTTTTTCTAAATAGTTAGATAAAAACTACTAAGTTAATACTAAGCTAACCTATTCTCCCCCTAAAATTCTAAAACCAAAAATATTTTGTGTTTAGAATTTTAATAGGTGAAGAAATACAATAACAAAAAAATATAAAATAAAATAAAATTATGACTCTACTCATCGGACTTGTACTATCATCTTCTGGAATCACTTTACATTTCTTTTTCACACCGTTGACCTCTAACAAATATAAAAATCTTGGTTTATCAAAAGCTTTTGTGTAGAGGTCAGCGCAATAAAAGTCCGTATTAATTTTAACAACATCGATTAAATTCTTTTCAAAACAATCACGTATAAAGTGATATTTAATTCCGATGTGTTTTGTCTTAGGATGTTGGACAAGATTTTTAGTTATGGCTATAGCAGCAGAATTATCAACAAATATAGGAGTGTTAGAGAATTTCAAACCGCCGTAGTCCCGCATTTGCTGTTCAATCCAGATGATTTGTGAATAGCAGCTTGCAGTAGCAACTTATTCAGCTTCACAAGTTGACAGAGCAACCGATGTCTGCTTCTTACACTGCCACATGACTAATCTTCTCCCAAAGAATTGACATCCTGCTGAAGTTGACTTGTAGTTCATTTTGCAGCCGCCATAATCCGAATCACTATACACTATAAGCACAAAGTCATCGTCATGAGGATACCACAACCCAAATGTTGGAGTACCCTTCAGATAAGAAAATATCCTTTTGACTCCTATGAGATGGTGACTTTCGGTTTTGCCTGATATACGGAGTAGAGACACGTCGCGTACATGATATCAGGTCGTGAGGCAGTGAGGTACATGAGGGATCCGATCATGCCTCGGTACATGGTGGCATCCACCAGATCACCATTTTCGTCGGGTGCCATATCGTGGTTTGTAGCCAGTGGAGTCCCAGCTGCCGAATCATTCTCCATATCAAATTGACTGAGAATATCACCTACATACTTGGTCTGATGTAGAAAATATCCCCTTTGGTGTTTGATCTACCTGTAACTCGAGAAAGAACTTCATCTCTCCCATGGCACTCATTTCAAATTCACTTTTCATTACTGCTTCAAATTCTTTGCATAATGCTTCATTTGTGGAACCGAAGATTATGTCATCAACATAGATCTGAAGTAGCAGTAAGTCACCATCCTTTTCTTTGATGAATAGTGTACAGTCAATCACTCCTCTGTGAAAGCCGTGTTTCACAAGATGAGTCAAGAGCTTTTCATACCATGCTCTAGGGGCTTGGTGGAGCCCGTAGAGAGCTTTATCCAGCTTGTAAACTCTGTCCCAATGGTATGGATCCTCAAATCCTTCGGGTTGACTGACATACACTGTCTCTCGGATTTCACCATGAAGGAATGCACTCTTTACATCTGGTTGATAAACTTTAATCTTCATGTAAGATGCATAGGCTAGGAAGATACAAATTGCTTCCATTCTCGCCACAGGTGCAAAGACTTCATTGTAATAAATACCCTTGACTTGTCGAAATCCTTGAACTACAAGTCGAACCTTGTTTCTTATAATGACCCCTTGGTCATCTTTCTTGCATTTCAAGACCCATTTGGTTCCAATGACCTTAGCACCTTTAGGTCTATCAACCAGTGTCTATACTCCTAACTTCTTGAATTGAAGAAATTCTTCTTGCATGGCACTAACCATGCCTCGTCGTTTAGGGCTTCACTAACATATTTTGGCTCAAATTGAGACACAAAACATCGATATGCACCATCATGAAGATATCCCTTTTCCATTACTAAGGCATAATCAAGTGAGTATAGCTGATTTCTTGTCAGTACTCTTGATCAAACATCTCCAGTGACATTGTCCAAAGGATGATAAACATTTAGTCGTGATCCATGAGTGGTGGGTATAACTACCTCATTATCCAGATTGTGAACAGCAGGTTCAGTATCTGAGGCAGTGGGAGTGTTAGGTTCCGAAGTGTCAGAGGCATCAACATCAGATGCTTGTGTACTTGAAGTAGTAGGAACCTGTTCTTCCTAATCCACATGATCATTTGCAACGTCTTCATCATTAGAGGAGGAGTCACTTACCTCAAGTGCTCCCTTTGAAGAACTAGAAGACTCACCTTGTGACGCTGAGATCGTCGGGTCCAGTGATGGTGTATTAACACATCGTATATCATTCTAGTCGATAACTCATCCTCAGGAGGGAAGAGAGGGATGTTGAAGGACTTAAAGAATCCATCATAGTCGCAAAAGAATGAGGGTCCTTTTCTAGCAAGGGTGGTGTATCTCAATACATAAACGTTGCACCACACTTCTACTTGACCCATTGAGTTGTTGTAAATTCTCTTATTCGGTATGTTGTATTCTAAGAAAATTCCTTCTTCGGCCTTCTCGCTGAAATTCTCTGACTGAGTTTTCTTCAGCAGTGTACATGGTGCGCCAAATGGCTTGAGGTACTCCAGATTTGGTTTACGTCGTTAGAGCAACTCATAGCACGTTTTACTGTGACGTTTGACCACCAAGACTCGATTGAGGGTGTAACATGCGTTAGCTACTGCCTCGTTCCAAAATTGGATAGGCAGTTTCGAGTCTGCTAGCATCGTCTGGGCTGTCTCTATCAAGCTTCCATTCTTTCTCTCAGTAACCCCGTTCATTTGAGGAGTGTAGGTAGATGTGAACTGGTTCACAATTCCTTTTTCTTTGCAGACTCCATCCACTGGTTCTTGAACTCGGTACCATTGTTTGAGTGAACTTGCCTTATCTTAAGCTTGTAGAGTGACTCCAATATAGTTACCAGCTCTTTGAATGATTCAAATGTCTCTGATTTGGATTTCAGAAACATCACCCAAGAAATTCTTGAGTAATCATCCGTAACTACATAGCAGTACAAATCGCCGGCAATGCTTTTTGTACTAACTGGGCCAAACAGATCCATGTGAAGGAGCTCAAGAGGCAGGTCAATTGAGTGAACTTTCTTTGCCTTATGAGACTTCTTTGTCTGTTTGCCTTTCTTACATGCGACACAAATATCCAGTAATTGGAAGTTCTTGACATTTACTCCACGCTTTTTCTTTCTTAATGATAACATGACGTTAGATTCAATACATAATTTTTTCTACGTGCGTTCTCACTGATTGGATCGCCAATCAAATAGGATTCCGCACTATTTGGTTCGGTATACACGTTAATCAGTTAGTACATCGTTCAGTACACGATCCCTAACAAGTGGTATCAGAGCCTTGGCTCTTGATTACGTGTTGATTCAATCGTTTTTGATACAAAAATTGTGTTTTTTCACTAAACACACAATCTTTTTTGGGTCAAACGGAGTCTTAGACGTTTCCTGACCATAAAGTTTAGTTTTTCCGGCATACGACAATTAGGGTTTGTGAAAATTCGAGTTTTTGCTGCCAAAACACGTTTAACCTACGAATTTTCAAACTTCAGCAGGTTCAGTAGCACGATTGGCTCAATTGCACGACCGAGTTCATTCGCATTCCCAAACGCATGATTGGATTCATTCGTACCCTCATTCGTACGACTGAGAACTCTATTCAGACTATTCAACCGCATTAGCTCATTCGGACGACCGACTCATCCGTATTTGTTCAGTCGCACGATTGAACCATTCCCCTAGTTCATTCGCCCGAATAAGCCCAATCGCATACCTTCATTCGCACACATAGACAGTTTGTTTAATAGTAAAGTTAAGTGAAACGAAGGACCAAATTTCAACATACACAGCAAGTAGAGATACTCATATTCAGAATCTACTGCTGTCAGAGAATGAAGTGGGAATTCATAATAAACCCCCGAAGCTTATTACGTTAGATGACTCCCCATAATGGAAGCAACGTTTTGAAATCTACTTAAATGGAGTAGATACAAATATGTGGGAGGCAGTAGAATCGGGGTACAACATGCCTGTTGGAACCGACGGTGTCAAACTTACATTAAGTGGCATGTCTAATGCACAAAAGGTAAAACACAACGCGGAGAAGAGAGTCTACGCTTTGCTTACTCAGTCTATTCCGAAGGACATCTTCCATCAGTACTCGGAATATACTCAAGCAAAGAAACTATGGGATGCGTTGGAGAAGAGGTATGATGGAAATGCCTCACTCAAGGCCATTAAGGCCAAAGCCTTGAAGAAGGAGTTTGACAACTTCTCTTCAATGGGAAAGGAAGGCCTGGATGATGTGATCGACAGATTCTACCACTTGATAAGTGAGATGCACACTCATGGAGTTACTACGTCGATGGAGGATAAGGTATCCAACTTTGCCGATGGGTTACCAGAGAAATGGGCTTCCTTCATTTCGGTTCGTCTCACCGGGAGAGACCAACATAGCTAGTGTGGATGACATAAATGACGATTCCGCCAGTGAGGGAGATATAGCAGTAGAGCTCGCAATGTCAAATTCTGAAGACACTACACCTGTGGTCATACACCTGCCTGAAGAAGAACAATCTACATCAAAGTCAGAATCACCTGAACCAGAGACGACATATTCTGCACATATGGCTGATTCCTCTTCAACATCTCAGGTAAGTACTACTGACCAGTTGTTCAATAATCATGCTTGTTCTGATTGTAATAAATTTAGAGAAAGCATAGATTTAAAATTTGCTAGGTTATTAGATCATAATGATAGCTTAGTAAAGGATCTGGAACTATGCACTGAAGCTAATAGAGTTTTAAAACAAAATGAGCACAGTTACAAGAAAAAGATAGACCTATTGAACAAACAGCTTAGAGAAACAGAAGTAGTTGCCTTTAACCAAGCTAATGACATTAGGTACTATCTTAACTCCCTAGGGACACTAAGAAGCAGAAAGCAATTTTAGAAGTAGAAGTCAACTCCTTTAAACAAAAATTGCATAGTTGGACAAGCTCATCTCATATTGTCCAACACTTAGTGAGAGAGAGAAACAACGAGGAGGGATTGAGATACAAAGTGGTTCCACCACCACCTGAGACCTTATGAACACTAAAAGTAAACCAATTAATAATAATCCCATCAAGAATCATGTGGTGACCACTCCTCTTGTTAGTGACCCGATACCACAAGTAAATCAATTGCATCTGGAACTAAACAAAAGGAGTCCACTTCAAAGGCAAAAGGAAAAATGCCTTGTGTTAACCTAGAAAAAGAGTTTGAAAAGGTTAATATAAAGTCAGGTTCAAACAAAGTCAAATTTGAACCCAAAAAGACAATTAAACCTAATCAATCACACACATCATGTCAAAGTCCAGGTAAACAAGAAATAAAAGATGTAAAACCAGGTAAAACAATTAAGTTTGTAAAACCCGACCATACATCTAACAAAGAAGTGTCTCAATCTAAACAAAATAAGGTCAACCATGTGATACCTACATCTCCACAAAAACATTTAAACCATTAAGTTGAAAGCAGACCTTGCTACAATTGTGGAGAGTATGGTCACATTGCGTCTCATTGTCCTTATTATCAGACACCGAGGAGGAAAGTTGAACTTCCTAGATCTTTTAAGAGGAACTCAGTGACACCTCTTAAAAGGGATAGTGAACCTAAAGTTCAACCCATTAGCCAGTCTTCGGTTTATCATAAACTGGCCTTACACAAAGCTGGTCTATGGAAAGAAAAATCTGCCTCAGCGTCTGAAAATGAGAACAAGCAGACATCTGAGCTTCCCTCAACCTCAAATGGTCAATGGGTTGAGTTTATGTTATGTGATGCCTCGGTGAAACCCAAGCCAGTGAAGGCTTGGGTTCCTAACATGACAAATCAAAGGAGGGCATATTTCATTTGCAGGAAACAAAGGAGGGTACATCACAGCCCAATGAGAAGTGGGAAATCAGAAAGTTAAGTTTAACAAGGTAAACTATGTCCAACAATGATAGAATAACTTACTTTCTATTTCTCAATATGTTATAAAGGCTTCAAAGTAGTCTTTGACAACAAGAAGTGCTACGTTCTGAAAAAGGACTACATGATCCTGGAGGACCAAGTTCTAATGACAGCTTCAAGATATAATGATCTTTATGTTTTGGATCTTCCGAAGGCCTCCACAACGGATCGTGAGGTTCAATGCTTCTTGTCCAATGCTACTGAAAAGGATTCCATCTCCTGGCATAGGAGAATGGGACACAAATCCAAGGAAGATGAATCACTTGATCCCGAACGATCTAGTGAGGGGAGTGAACGTCAAAAACTTCCAACTCCTAGATTTCTGCGTTGTATGAAAGAAGGGCAACCAGACAAAGAAGTCTAATAAGGAAAAGAAAGTTCATTCCATAGAATTACCTCTTGAGCTTTTTCACATGGATCTGTTTGGTCTAGTCAGTACAAGAAGTAACGCAGGCGACTTGTACTGCTACATAGTTACTGATGAATACTCAAGATTCTCTTGGGTAATGTTTCTGAAGTCCAAATCGGAAACATTTGAATCCTTCAAGGAATTAGTAACTACACTGGAATCCTATACAAGCTGAAAGTACGACAAGTGCGCTCAGACAACAGAACCGAGTTCAAGAATCAGTGGATGGAGGTCTACTTCAAGGAAAAGAGAATTATGCACCAATTTACCTCTGCCTACACTCCTCAGATGAATGGTGTTGCTGAATGGAAGAATTGCAGCTTGATAGAGACCGCACGGACTATGCTAGCAGACTCGAAACTACCTATTCAATTCTGGAATGAGGTAGTTTCCAATGCATGTTATATGCTCAATCGAGTTCTGGCAGTTTGTTAGGATTCAACAATGGAATAAACAGAAGCTTAAAAATCATAATTACAACCAACTGAAGATCTCATTGTACAAGTTCAGAGACCAAGTTGATTACAACAAAACAAGACAATTCAACATGACAAAGTTACATCAAGATAGTTAGAAAGTCAAAATTAGGTCATGTTGTAATATTAGTATAAATAGACCCACTAGTGCATTTTTGCACGTGTGGCTTTTGTATGTGTGTTTCTCATGGTGTAAATCACCATCAAAGGAGAAATCCTCTCCTTTGGGTGGGTTTGATTTCACCAGCCATCAATGATTCTCATTGTAACTTGTTTATCAACATCAATGAAATCATAACATTATTATTATCCATCTCTTTGTTCTATGATTCACACACGTCCACCCATCTTAATTTTGATTTCTAGATCTGAACATGATGAATCCTAAGATCCAAGCTCAATGAATCTGAAATATTGATTTAGCAAAATGGTATGAAAGCTGTTGGTTGCTGGATTTATCTAGTTTTCAGATTTGATTTCATCTTTAACGATGTCAAGAACAATGAAGAAAAGAAGAAAAATGAAAAACAAAGTCTCCGTTCATCAAAAACCCACCTGTTCATACCCAAAATCAAAAGAAAAACAAACAAATCTGTTCAACTATGGTACGATTTGAAGAATCTTGAACATGCTCATGATTATTCCTTCAAAATTCGATGCAATTGAACAAGATAAACATCAAAAAAGAAGAAAACACATTTGTTCATCTCAAAAATCAAGAAGAAAAATCACAGATCTGTTCTAATATGGTACGATTTAAAGAAATATAATCATTCACTGGATTATTCTTTCAAAATTCGATGCAATTGAACACGATCATCATTAAAAACAAAGAAAAGATGAAGAAATGGAAGCTACTGCTGATTTCTCGAGCTGCACAGCAGTGTGAAATCGTTTTTTTTCAAGTCTGTAAACAAATGCGGATGAACAAAAACAAATGCGGATGAAGCTTCATCAAACGCGGATGTGTATACACAAATGCGGATGTGTTATACACAAATGCGGATGAGTTGTCACCAAATGCGGATGACTTGGAAACAAATGCGGATGACTTGTCACAAATGCGGATGACTTGTCACAAATGCGGATGACTTGTCACAAATGCGGATGACTAGTCACAAATGCGGATGACTTGTCACAAATGCGGATGACTTGTCACCAAATGCGGATGACTTGTCACCAAATGCGGATGCCTTGACACCAAATGCGGATGACTTGTCACCAAATGCGGATGCCTTGACACCAAATGCGGTTGACTTATAAACAAATACGGGTACTCTAAGCACAAATACAGATGCTTTGAAGTTAAATGTGGATGCATTGAAATCAAATGCGGATGCCTTGCAAACAAATACGGATGCTTTGCAAACAAATGCGGATTGGCAAAGAAATGCGGATGTGTTGCAAGAAATGCTTATGAACACTTGATGAACATGACTTCAAAAAGAATAGAAAAACATGAACATGGATGATTACAACCAATAGGCACGTCCATTGTGATCAACTTTGGTCACTTTTTCACAAATTCATCCAGGGACTTGTACAACTATCAAATGCCCTTTTTGAAGTACTTGGGCTCACATTTTTTCTGATGATGTTTTGCACCCGTGTCTGACTACTGAGCGGACAGTTAGCCAGACTTTAATAAAGGGAGTACTCATTATAAGAAGAATGTCATTTATCAAGTTATTTCAAAAGAGTGGAAGTTTTTTTAACATTAATTCAAGTTCCTGATGCAGTTTGTTGAAGTTCAAAGCCTCACCATATGCCTAATACATACTAATCCTTGAGTTGTGATATGAACTGTAATCCAAATGTGATACAACCCATATCCAATACCAAGGAGTATTCTTAAGAGATTCTAACCTTTGTCAGAAATATTAGGAGGAGCTTAATCTGAGGGGGAGAACATTAATGAATTGTGCCAGAACATCAATTGATTAAGAAGACATGTGACAGAGAAGATCTTCAAATTCAAGGTTTGTCAAGCATCAGTTTAGGGGGAGTATTGTTGGGATTCAACAATGGAATAAACTAAAGCTTACCAAATCATAATTACATCCAACTGAAGATCTCATTGTACAAGTTCAGAGACCAAGTTGATTACAACAAAACAAGACAATTCAACATGACAAAGTTACATCAAGACAATTAGAAAGTTAAAATTAGGTCATGTTGTAATATTAGTATAAATAGACCCACTAGTGCATTTATGCATCTGTGGCTTTTGTGTGTGTGTTTCTCATGGTGTAAATCACCATCAAAGGAGAAATCCTCTCCTTTAGGTGGGTTTGATTTCACCAGCCATCAATGATTCTCATTGTAACTTGTTTATCAACATCAATGAAATCATAACATTATTATTATCCATCTCTTTGTTCTATGATTCACACACGTCCACCTATCTTAATTTTGATTTCGAGATCTGAACATGATGAATCCTAAGATCCAAGCTCAATGAATCTGAAATATTGATTTAGCATAGTTAAACGCCATGGAAAAACGCACTATGAGTTACTACATCGACGTAAACCTAACTTAGAGTATATTGAGCCGTTTGGCGCTCCATGCACCCTGCTGAAGAAGACTCAGGAGGGAAAATTTAGCGAGAAGTTAGATGAAGGGATCTTTCTAGGATACAACATACCAAACAAGAGAGTTTACAACAACTCAACGGGTCAAGTAGAGTTGTGTTGTAATGTTGATGTTCAGAAATACACCACACCACCTGCTGGAAAAGGGCTTGCTTACTTTTTTGACTATGATGGATTCTTCAAGTCCTTCAACATACCTCTCTCCACTTCCAAAGACGAGTTGGCAAACAAGAGGATGTACGATGTCTTGAACACACCGTCTCAAGATTCAACACCATCCGGTTCACAAAGTCAATCATCTACCAACTCAGGGGGAGCACTTGATGTGAGCAACTCTTCCTCTGATGAAGAAAATGTGGAAAATGATCAGAACAACCAGGATGAACAGGTTTCGACTACCATAAGTCCACAAGCATCTGACAGTGATGCTTCTGAGCCTTCTCAACCTCAGACCCCTATAGCCTCAGATCCAGAACCAAATGTTCACAATCTTGATTCTGAGGTGGTTGTTCTAACAACTCCCGGCTCACGTATAAACGTCTATCATCCTTTGGATAATGTCATAGGTGATGTGAGATCAGGAGTTCAGACCAGAAATCAGTTGTACTCAACTGATTATGCCTCTGTGATGGAAAAAATCGATACCTTCATGACGGTGCCTATCGTTGCTTATGTCTCAGTGTGAGCCAAAGTATGTTAGTGAAGCCCTAAATGATGAGGCATGGGTGAGTGCCATGCAAGAAGAACTTCTTCAGTTCAAGAGGTTAGGTGTATGGACTCTAGTGGACTGACCTAAAGGTGCTAAGGTCATTGGCACCAAATGGGTCTTGAAATGCAAGAAAGATGATCAAGGAATGATCATCAGAAACAAGGCTCGACTTGTTCTTCAGGGATTTCGACAAGTTGAGGGTATTGACTACAATGAAGTGTTTGCACCCGTGGCAAGAATGGAAGCAATCCGCATTATCCTTGCCTATGCATCATATATGAAGATCAAAGTATATCAACTAGATGTGAAGAGTGTGTTCCTTCATGGTGAGATCCGAGAAACAGTGTATGTCAGTCAACCCGAGGGATTTGAGGATCCATATCATCGGGACAGAGTTTACAAACTTGACAAGGCGCTATACGGGCTTCATCAAGTTCCAAGGTCCTGGTATCAGAAACTCTCAACACATCTTGTGAAACATGGTTTTCGCAGGGGAGTCATTGACTGTACACTGTTTATCAAAGAAAAAGATGGAGATTACTGCTGGTACAAATCTATATCAATGACATAATCTTCGGTTCCAAGAATGAAGAATTATGTAAAGAGTTTGAAGCAGTAATGAAGGCAGAGTTTGAGATGAGTGCAATGGGAGAGATGAAGTTCTTTCTCGGTTATAGGTGGATCAGACACCAAACGGGATTTGCCTACATCAGACCAAGTATGTAGGTGATATTCTTAGTCGGGTTGACATGGAGAATGCTTCTACAGCTGGAATTCCACTTGCTACAAACCATGATGTAGCACCCGACGAGAATTGTGATCTGGTAGATGCCACTATGTACCAAGGGATGATTGACTCTCTCATGTATCTCACTGCTTCATGACCTGATATCATGTATGCTACATGTTTATGTTCACGATATCAGGCAAAGCCTAAGGTGAACCATCTTATTGGGGTCAAAAGGATTTTTCGTGATCTGAAGGGTACACCCACACTTGAGTTGTGGTATCCTCATGATAATGACTTTGAGCTTACTGCGTATAGCGACTTGGATTACGGAGGCTGCAAGATGAACTACAAGTCTACATCAGCAGGGTGTCAGTTCTTTGGGAGAAGATTAGTAACCTGGCAGTGTAAGAAGCAGACCTCGGTTGCATTGTCAGCCTGTGAAGCAGAATACGTTGCTGCTGCAAGCTGCTGTTCATAAATCATATGGATTCAACAGCAAATGCGGGATTAAGGTTTGAAATTCTCTTCTACTCCTATCTTTGTTGATAACTCAGCTGCAATTGCAATCACCAAAAACCCGGTCCAACATCCTAAGACCAAACACATCAGGATTAAATGTCACTTTATACGCGATTGCTTTGAAAAAAACTTAATCAATGTGGTAAAAATAAACACAAATTTTCAACGCGCTGACCTCTATACAAAAGCTTTTGACAAACCACGTTTTCTATATCTGTTAAAGGTCAACGGCGTTAAAAAGAAAAATGAGGTCATTCCTGAACATGACCATGTGTAGTCCGACGTGTCGTGTAAATTTACTTTTCTTTTTATTTTTATTTTTCAATTTTTAATTTAGTTGCTTAATTTTACGTTTGGTTAATTAAAATTGGTCTTATTGTCTTGATTACATAGGTTTGATGTTGATTGAACTAATATAAATAACATTACTATGGTTAATACATCACACTAAACAACATGAAGTTCTCATGCGAATGGCCCTGCTAATGGACCATATGCATGAACAACGTCATGCGAATGACTTAGTTGCACGACTGAACTAGGAGACTGGATCAGTCGTATGACTATAACATGAGTTTGGCTCAGTCGCACGACTGAACACTCAGTCGTGCGAATGGATCAACCGCATGGCTCAATCGCACGAATGAACCATGCTGATGGTTCAGTCGCACGAATGAGAAACCCTAACCTATAAATACCACCTAATTCGTGGAAAAATGTAAGCATTCAATCCACTTCGACTCCAGACGTACCCTAGCCGTCCAGAAGCCTCTAAGTTCATACTCCAAGTTCATAGAACGCTGTAGATCAATTCCTAATCGATTCTTGACGTTAGTCTCAATACATTATTGTTTCTACGTGCGTTCTCACTGATTGGATCGCCAATCAAATAGGATTCCGTATTATTTGGTTTGGTTTAACATGTTAATCAGTTGGTGTTTCATTCAAATACCTGATTCTAACAAGTGATATCAGAGCTTGGCTCTTGATTACATGTTGATTCAATTGTTTTTGTTACAAAAGTTGTGTTTTTTTCACTCAAAATGCAATCCTTTTGTGTCAAACGGAGTTTTAGACGTTTCCCGACCATAAAGTTTAGTTTTTCCGGCATACGGCTATTAGGGTTTGGTAAAATTCAAGTTTTTACGGACAAAAAAGTTTAACCTACGAATTATCAAACTTCAGCATGTTCAGTCGCACGGTTCGCTCAATCGCACGACTGAGTCACTTGCATTCTCCAATCGCACGATTGGACTCATTCGTACCTTCATTCGTACGACTGAGACCTTCATTCGTACGACTGAGACCTTCATTCGGACTATTCAACCGCATTAGTTCATTCGACGATTGACTCATCCGCATTTGTTCAATCTCCCGAATAAGCCCAATCGCATAACTTCATTCGCATACATCAGCAGTTTGTTAAATAGTAAAGTTAAGTGAAATGGAGGATCAGTTTTCGGCATACACAGCTAGTAGAGATACTCGTATTCAGAATCTACTGCTGTTGGAGAACGAAGTGGGAATACACAATAAACCCCCGAAGCTTGTCACGTTAGATGACTACCCACAATGGAAGCAACGTTTCGAAATCTACTTAAATGGATTAGATACAAACTTGTGGGAGGCAATAGAGTCGCGGTACAACATGCCAGTAGGAGCTGACGGAGTAAAACTTACTCTAAGTGGTATGTCGGATGCACAAAAGATAAAACACAATGCTGAGAAGAAAGTTTACGCTTTGCTCACTCAGTCTATTCCGAAGGATATCTTCCATCAGTATTCGGAGTACACTCAAGCAAAGAAACTATGGGATGCGTTGGAAAAGAGGTATAACGGAAATGCCTATCTCAAGGCCATTAAGGCCAAAGCTTTGAAGAAGGAGTAGACACTTCTCTTCAATGGGAAAGGAAGGTCTGGATGATGTGATCGACATATTCTACCACTTGATGAGTGAGATGCACACTCATGGAGTAACTACATCGATGGAGGATAAGGTATCCAACTTTGCAGATGGTTTACTGGAGAAATGGGCTTCCTTCGTATCAAATCTTAGACAGAATGGGATGCTCTCGAAGTTAGATATAAATGACTTCATTTTGAAACTGAGAGAAGAGGAGCTTAGGATGAAGTACAGAGCTCAAAAGGCCAACTACGATTAGAATCCTGCATTCTACAATGCGACTCCTCTGGCCAAGACATCTGGAGCACCACTGCAGACTGCTTTCGTCTCAAGCGCAGCAAATCTAACACAACCTTCTACTTTAGGGTCCGACACGTCAGGGTCGTCTGGCACCCAGTATATTATACCTGAAGCTAATGCAGCAAAATTGAAAACCGATAACTTCGGTAAGGTGAGGATTGAGGTGGCCAAAGAACACATGGACCTCTTAGCTGCAGTAGTCCACTCCTATGATGGACTAATTGCTGGAAAGATAGGAAATTGTCACCTGGCGGATGAAGATTATGAACAGGTGGACGAAATGGAGTTGGAACGTATGGACATAATGTGGGCGTTGGCAAGTGCTGTCCGACGAGCTAAAAAGTTTGTCAAAAAGACCGTACAGAACTTGGTTGCTATCAAAGACACAACCTTTGGCTTCGACAAGTCAAAGGTTACTTGTTTCAACTGTGGTGAGAAGGGACACTTCAAGCGGGAGTGTGTAAAGCCAAAGAAGACTGGGAACGGTAATCCCTTCTCGTCATTCAATCGTTAGGACAAAGCCACATTTAGCAGTTCTACTTCATCAAGTAAGGACCCTATAGCCTTGACTATTAATGAGGATGAAGGTAGGACTAGAGCTTTCGGTTCGTGTCACCGGGAGAGTCCAACATAGCGAATGTGGAGGACATTGATGACGAGTCTGCTAGTGAAGGAGACATAGCAGTAGAGCTTGCGATGTCAAATTCTGAAGAACTGCACCTGTGGTCAACCATTTGCCTGAGGAAGAAAAATCTGCATCAACATCAGAATCACCAGAACCAGAATCAACAGATTCTGTACTCATGGCTGACTCATCTTCAATATCTCAGGTAAGTACTATTGACCAGTTGTTTAATAATCATTCTTGTTTAGATTGTGATAAATTTAGAGAAAGTATAGATTTAAAATTTGCTAGGTTATTAGATCATAATGATAACCTAGTAAAGGACCTGGAACTGTGCACTGAGGCAAATAAAGTGTTAAAACAAAAAGCGAGCACAATTATAAGCAAAAGATAGATCTATTGAATAAACAGCTTATGGAAATAGAGGTAGTGGCCTTTAACCCAGCAAATGATATTAGGTACTATCTGAACTCCCCTGAGGACACTAAGAAGCAAAAGGCTGTTTTAGAACTAAGAAGCACTGACCTGAGGATTGGCTTCTCTTTAAAAGTTCTAAGAATAGTTTCTTCTTGAATACTACCCTGAGACCGCTCAAAAATCTCCTGAGGAATGTTGATTACCATATAAGTGTGGGATCCACAAATGCTCGTTGAAATAAACAAACCTAAAACTATCACCAAACTGTGTTGAAAGTCCGTGTATGGATTTAAGAGGACAAGTATACTGACAATCAATGTGGCTACAATTCTTGAAAGTTCAAATCAGTGTGGGGACCAAATAGTACTAGTATGATTTCCTTAATTTGCTAAATGACTCTAGATGAAAAACAAGAATAGAGCATCAAAGGTTTTAGCTAACTTGTCCCGAATGATTTGAATATCCTGTCTGATTCCAAATTGAACTGGTCCATATATGGTTTAAATGAATTGAGGCTGCCCTCTCAGAAAAAATTATTCCTTAGAGCTACATCTTAGGAGTTAATCCTCACAAAAACACAAAAACATGTCCTAGTTTAAGTTTCAGCGGTATTTTTTTATGTAAGTACAAAGTTAGTTTATTTTTTTTTGTGTAGTATCGGACTATGTCATGGAAGTTGATAAGGGACCTTATCATCTAAAAGGGTCACATCTGAGGTGACCACACGTTCTTTCAAATAAAATTAGGTCACGTCTGAGGTGATCACATGTGCTTTCAAATAAAAATGGGTCACGTTTGAGGTGACAAAATGTTTTAAAAGGATCACGTCTGAGGTGATCAAAGGTTTTTCAAGTTAAAATGATCATGTCCTAGATGATCAAATGCTTATAACGTTTATTCAAAGTTAAACAGAGAATATGAGGTATGGTCATAAAGTCAAATTCATGAGTCTGACCCATTCGCACGAATGGACCATACTCATGCACAAAACAGCCGAATGGACATGAGTATGAACCATTCACCCTAATGGCTTATTAGAATGACCCATTTGACCGAATGAAAGTGTGCGAATGAGTCAGTCGACCGACTGAGCTTCAGTCGGTCGATTGAATGTGATCGACTGAGCCAATCGCCCGACCGAGTTTCATTCGCCTGAATGAACTGAGCGAATGAGTCCAGTTGGCTGATTGAACTCAGATTCAGTATATAAAGGGCCACAGTCGATCGCATTCTCCTCACCACTTCCAATCGCCCTTATATTGCACATCCTACCGTTACGCTGCCCAAATTTCTTTAGACTTCGATTATACATCCCTATCGATCTTCTGACGTGTGTTTGCATTTATACAGGTATAATAAGATGAAATCTCACAGAAATCAGGAGAAATGGTGCCTTAATTTGGGAGGTTCGATTGAAACAAGAAACGAACCATTAAATGAACTAATAACCTACTGAAATTGAGTAAATTGTTAAAACTAATGTTATTAGGTCATTAGTTAAGAGATTGCGAGTCTAAAGAACCATTAAACAACGTTTAATTTCATGAATTGGTCAAGATTCGAACCTCAGTAGAACCGAACAGTGGGTCATGCGACTGGTCGTCTGGATGAACTTCAATCGCACGATTGAGCTGGCCGAATGGGTCAATCGGTCGAATGTATTATACGAATGAGCTCAGTCGGCCGACTGAGCCAATCACAGGCTCAACCAACCGATTAAACTTAGTCGCCTGTTCATTCACCCGAATGAGTCCAGTCGCATGATAGGACAACCGACTAAACATAGTCGCATGATTCATTTGCTTGAATGAATCAGAATGAATTAAATCAAGCTCCTTAGAACTGATTTGTGGTATGTGATTATCTAATGTTTATGTGTCTTATGTTTCAGATCGATGGCTGATAGATGGTCTATCAACCCTAAGCACAATATATGTGCTCATTTAGACCATACTACTCGGAATGGTGCCGAGTTTACTGAGATCATCGGTTTTCTCAAGCGATCGAGGATCCACAAGGCCATCTCTACTCCATGCAAACCCTACAGGTCTATACATCAGGCATTCTAGGAGAATGCATCTGTTGATCGTTCACATGATCCATACAACATACGGAGTTCTGTCTGCGGCATGGATATAGAGGTTACTGCTGCAGACATTCAGAGGGTACTTGAGCTGGGTGACGACACTAACACCCACCAGACTCCACACTGAAGTGAGAGGATGTTTTTTGAGGATTAAGTACGCTGGGGACATCAACTCAGGTGTGCTCAACAAGAGCAACCTGTGCCCCAGTAAAAGTACTTGGCACATGTGATTCTGAAGTGTGTAGCTTCCAGAAGGGGGGTTTGATGATCTATCAAACCAGATACAGAATGCCTACGTGGCACTGGTGCTGAACTACCCCTTTAGCTTCTCCAGCATGATCTTCTCTTACCTCGTGGAGAATCTGGAGGCAAAGGGAAAAGAAGGTTTCTGTATGTACCCTAGGTTCCTCCAGATGATCTTTGACGAGAAGCTGCCTTCTCTTCCAAAGGAGCGCCACGATGTTGTGGCTTTAGAGATCATGGATGATACGACTCTGGGTCGTATGAGAGTTTACCGGGGTAAGCAGGTAAAGCCCCAGCTAAAGAGACTGATAGGCCATCTGGCCAATGAGAGTTACGTGGCGCCAGGCAGACGTAAGTGGTGTCACGTGGACAGCGACTCAGATGATGAGCAGCTATAGCTCCCAGAGCACGACTCTGATGATGATGATAGCGGGGATGCTGGAGATACATTGCCTACTCAACCAAGGGGCCCCACTACTGATATTACATCTCCAGCTTCTGCCCCCACTGAAGATAGAGCTAAGACTGCTAGGTTCCACCGGAGTTTCATACCTGGTGAGGAGGAAGAGGAGTCGGATGAGGAGCCACTAACCCGGACTGTGGGAAGTAAAGTCGTTCCCACAAAACAGGGGCTCCGGGCGGTGGGTGGATGCCCCGGCGGATTGGGAGAGACTGCTGCTGACCCTACATACGCTCCCGATCAGCCAAGCCGTGTTCTAGGGGGAGCATCCTCCTTGACAGGATCGAGGAAGAAGAGGATGGCTCAGCCCCACGATATGAAGAAGAAGAAGCGAAGACTCACCTTCATCACTCCCACTACTACCACTACATCTACCACCACTACTCTACCTACAACCACAGCCACCATCCCTACCACATTCCTCCTAACACCACTACCACCCTTCCATCCACCACCACATCATTCACACCTACACCACCACCACCATCATCTATACCACCTCCAATCTTCACCACTGCACCACCACCACTAGCCATCCTGCAATACCATCTTCTTTCTCTCCATATCCATCAGGATCACCTTTACCTCCCAGTGGGTTAGAGGAACAACTCTTTGCACTTAACCAAGTGGTGCTGAGGTTGTTAGATGCAGATGAAGAGAAGACCACTCAGATACGACAGCTGGTAGACCTGAACACTGTCCAATCTCAGCAGCTTTCTCATCAGGCTTGATTGATTGATGAGCAGGCTCATCAGATGTCTCAGCTCCAGGAGCAACACGCCAAAATGATTGAGGAGCTAGAGGCTGCAAACAAATCTCTGCAGTTAAAGCTCAAAGGGTCCAAAGACGAGCCCTTAAAGATAGGAGAAGTGGATGGAGATGATGATGCTGATGATGATAGTGATGATGATGATAGTGATGATCACTATGGTGATACTGATGTTAGTGATGATGATGATGACGACTCTTCGGCTGCGGGTGCCACATCAGCGAGCGAAGGAGGACCAAACGAACTCAAGATCCGAGTGCCTCCACATCCAACCCGGTAGCAGAAGAGCCGATGATCCTGGACAAGAGTAATGCTTAGATGTTTTAGTTATTTAAAATCTCTTGTATTTGGATCATGTACAAAATTAACGAAATGCATGTTTATATGTAATGTAAATAGTTATGTCTTGATTATTATGGTTGTGTCTTGATTATTAACTAATGATTGATGTATTACATGTTTAAATCAAGCAGATCCAAACTATCAAGGGATGAACACGATATCACTCCCCTCTAACAGATCAAGACTCAACTAACCATGATTCTTGATCTGCAAGGGATTGTCAGAAGATCAATGAGTTACACCCCTGAAGAAGGGGAAATAATTCATGATCTTACTGATGAGCAACTGGAAGAAATGTTCAAGCTCAATCCCGATGAGATTGTAAAAGACGCTCCAACTGTTGAAGGAGACAGTGACGACGAGCTGAAAGACATTGATGAGATAGAGATCGAGGACGTCATGGCAGACCACTATCCAGAGTATGCTGACAAAGAGGGAAATGTGGTTCCCAATCTGGGTGATTCCCTGGTCAGTGATACATTTGAGATATTGAATAAGATGGAGCAAGAGACTGAGAAGGTTGAAGAACAAGCCCAAGCCTCAAACACCGATGTTGATATAGAAAGGCTGAATGGGCTGCATGTTCCGAGGAGATCCGAGCACAACGCTCTGCTCCTAAACCGAATGTCTACACCAAGCTCTACAAAGAAGAAGAACATCACAAGGTGTCAGGCAAGACTATCGCGTGGGCTCATTTTGATGATCTTAATGTATACGCGGTGAAGAGAGAGATGGGTATTGAGTACTTTAGATTCCCGCATGATCTAAAGTCTCTACCTGATTTTGAGCTCAACCAACTGGCTAAACTAAAGCTGTTATATGCTGACCCAAGGAAAATGTTAGGCTGGTTTGAGGCCGCCTTAAAGAAAGAGTACCACACCAGTTGGGTCAACTTCAAACCTCAACAACCTAAAAGGTATATCAGACGTTCTAAAGTTGATCCTATAACTGGAAAGCCCAAGATAGTGCTGAAGTGGAGTTCCCACGAACAATGTCAAGAATCCCTCTCAGGGAAATGCCACAGGACTTCACTCCACACTTTAAGTGGTGGTACTATGATTGGAGAACAGGGGAGGCGGTCATAGTTCTGAACAAAGCGGGCAGAATGGATACTATCAGGGTATTTGACCCAATGTGGCTTACAAACTTGTCAGCTACAGATGTCTACACACTATACAAGTGGCCACTGTTCTATGACACGCAGGATATTGTACAAGCCCTCCAATTCCAAAATGTGATACGGCTGCTTTGCATTTGAAATACATGCAGGAGTCACAAGAGAGGAGAAGTACAAGAAGAATGAGGAGGTATGAAGAAGGTAAGACATTAGATGAATCTAGGTCCAAGGGGGAGTTTGTTGATACATGTGTACATTGATTCTGATCTTAATGTAATATGTCTATGTTGTCTTACACTTACGTAATAGTTGGGTACTTAATGAAATACAAATGTTTGGTTGTGTTTATAATGTTTAATGTTTCATTAATGAGTTGTTTAATGCACATTGACTTGATTATATAGGTTTGTGGTTGATTGAACTAATATAAATAACATTACTATGGTTAATACATTCAAACTAAACAACATGAAGTTCTCATGCGAATGACCTGTGCTAATGGACCATATGCATGAACAACTTCATGCGAATGACTCAGTCGCACGACTGAACCAGGAGACTGGATCAGTCGTACGACTATAACATAAGATTGGCTCAGTCGCACGACTGAACACTCAGTCGTGCGAATGGATCAACCGCATGGCTCGATCGCACGAATGAACCATGTTGATGGTTCAGTCTCCCAAATGAGAAACCCTAACCTATAAATACCACCTAATTTATGGAAAAACGTAATCATTCAATCCACTTCGACTCCAGACATACCCTAGCCGTCCAAAAGCCTCTAAGTTCGTACTCCAAGTTCATAGAATGCTGTAGATCGATTCCTAATCGATTCTTGACGTTAGTCTCAATACATTATTGTTTCTACGTGCGTTCTCACTGATTGGATCGCCAATCAAATAGGATTCTGAACTATTTGGTTTGGTTTAACACGTTAATCAGTTGGTGTTTTGTTCAAATATCTGATTCTAACAGACAGTATATAAAAAACGAGGGAGAAAGAGAGGTAGCTGATAAAAATAAGATCGTATGTGTGATACCGATTCAATCTTTGGAAAGTGATAGTATACAGGAGCAAACCATTTGGGACTCTAAAATTTAAATTGAAAATGATGCAAAGCTCAAGTATAGATCTGTGTAGTCTGAGCAAAATAAAAGGAAATATGATAGATAAACTAGCTACTACTAAGGTAACACAAAGAAAGTAGACCTAGAGGTTGCTAGACCACAAATGATATGTTGGTAGATTCAACACAATAGATGACTAGACCTTGTTGGTGATCTCAAGATTAAACTAAAATGTTTGACTAGCTGTGGATAACACCTTATCCCTGGTTAACACAATCAAGAAGATTCCAATAAGGGGTGACGAGCAAAATAAACACAACAAATATGTGCGTAAGACCAAAGCATGAGCAAAAGCACATAAAAATGCAAATGCAATCAAATTGATAACTTATGTTGTTGGTGAGATTTGTGCAAAAAGAATGAAATTGCTCAAACAAGAAGATGGGTTATGTGCCTCTCTGCTGTGTGGTGGCACTGACCTGAGGATAAGCATAACCTATATATTCTAGAATTCATTGTTGTTTGCTGCATCTCTGCTGTGCGGTGGCACTGACCTGAGGCTTGGCTTCTCTTTGAATGTTCTAAGAATAGTTTCTTCTTGAATACTACCCTTAGACCGCTCAAAAATCTCCTGAGAATGTTGATTATCATATAAGTGTGGGATTCACAAATGCTTGTTGAAATAAACAAACCATAAACCATCACCAATCTGTGTTGAAAATCTATGTATGGATTTAAGAGGACAACTATACTGATAATCACCGTGGCTACAATTCTTGAAAGTTCAAATCAGTGTGGGGACCTAATGGTACTAGTATGATTTCCGAAATTTGCTAAATGACTCTTGATGAAAAACGAGAATAGAGCATCAAAAGTTTTAGATAACCTGTCCTGAACGATTTGAATATCCTGTATGATTCCAAACTGAATTGGTCCATGTATGTTTTAGATGAATTGAAGCTGCCTTTTCCAAATAAATAATTTCTTAGATTTACCTTAGGACTTAACCCTCACAAAAACACAAAAACATGTCTTAGTTTTAAGCTATAGTTTTATTTCTTTTATTTCTGTATAAAGTTTGTCAATTTCAGTTTGTTTAATATCGGACTACATCGTGGAAGTTGATAGGGAACCTTATCATCTAAACGGTCATGTCTAAAGTGACCACACGTGCTTTCAAATAAAAAAAATGGGTCACGTCTGAGGTGACAAAGTATTTTAAAAGGACCACGTCTGAGGTGTCAAAGTTTTCAAGTTAAAATGATCATGTCTGAGATGATCAAATGCTCATAATGTTTAATCAAAAGATTAAAGTGTGGAATGGTGTTAAAGTCAAATTCATGAGTCTGACCCATTCGCACGAATAGACCATGAGTATGGACCAATCATACGAATGGACCATACTCATGCACTAAACAGTCGAATGAACATGAGTATGAACCATTTAGCCGATGGATTACAGAATGAGCCATTCGACCGAATGGAGGTGTGCGAATGAGTCAGTCGCCCGACTGAAATCCAGTTGGCCGACTGAAGGAAATCGACTGAGCCAATTGCACGACTGAGGTCCATTCGCCCGAATGAACAGAGCGAATGGGTCCAGTCGGGCGATTGAACTCAGATTCAGTATAAATAGGACACAGTCGATCGCATTCGACTCATCACCCCCTAACCGCCCTTAATTCGCACACACTACCGTTACTCTGCCCAAATTTCATAGGTCAAGATTTCTGAATCTTATTGATATACTGACGATTGTAGATTGATATACAGGTACAATGCCATGATATCTCACTGAAATCTGACGAAATGGTGCCCTAACTTTAAGATTCTTGACTCAAACAAGAACCGGAACTAAATGGGCTAATGACCTACTTAACCAAGTAAAATGTTAAAATTGAAGGTCTTAGGTTAAGATATGTGATTGTGAGTCTAAAGAGCTATTACACCACATTTAATTTTGAATTGATCAAGATTCAAATCTCAGTTGGTCGAACAGTCGGTCATGCGACTGGTCATCAGGTTGAACACCAATCGCACGATTGAGCTGGTCGAATGGCTCAATCGGTCGAATGGACCATACGAATGAGCTCAATCGGCCGACTGAACCAATCGCAGGCTTAGTCAATCGACTAAACTCAGTCACCTGTCCAATCACCCGACTGAATCCAGTCGCATGACAGGACAAACGACTGAACACGGTCGCATGGTTCAATCGCATGAATGAACCAGATGAATTCAACCAGGTTAATTAAGACTGGCTTGTATTGTGTGGTTATCTAATGTCTATGTGTCTTGTGTTACAGATCGATGGCTGATAGATGGTCTATCAACCCCAAGCATAACATTTGTGCTCACCTGGACTCCAAAACTGGGAATGGTGCCGAGTTTGCAGAGATCATCGCTTTTCTCAAGCGATGAAGAATCCACAAAGCCATTTCTACACCATGCACTCCCTACAGGTCTATACCAGAGGCCTTCTGGGAGAATGCATCTGTTGATCGATCACGTGAGCCGTACAACATACGGAGTTCTATCTGTGGCATGGATATAGGATTACCGTTGCAGACATTCAAGGGGTACTTGAGTTTGGAGACGATACTGATCACCCCACCAGACTTCACCCACTGACGGTGAGAGGGTGTTTCATGAGGATTAAGTACTCTGGGGACATAAACACAGGTGTGCTCAACAAGAGAAACCTGTGCCCCTAGTATAAGTACTTTGCACACGTCATCCTGAAGTGCATAGCTTCATGAAGGGGTGGGTTTGACGACCTCTCAACCAGATACAAAATGCCTACGTGGCACTAGTGCTGAACCACCCTTTTCAGCTTTTCGAGCATGATCTTCTCTTACCTTATAGAGAACTTGGAGGCGAAGGGTAAAGAGGGTTTCTGCATGTACCCTAGGTTCTTACAGATGATTTTTGACGAGAAGATACCCTCGCTGCCGAAGGAGAGCCACGACACTGTGGCTTTAGAGATTATGGATGATACGACATTGGGTCGGATGAGGGTTTACCCGGGAAAGCAGGTCAAGCCCCCGGTAAAGAGACTTATAGGCCATCTGGCCAAGGTGGACTACGTGGCGCCGGAGAGACGTAAGTGGCGTCACGTAGACAGTGATTTAGAGGTCGAGCATTATAGCTCCCGAGATGACTCCGACGACGACGACAACAATGATGGTGGAGATGCAGGGCCCACTCAGCCAAGGGCCCCCACTGCCGATATAGCATCTCCGGCATCTACCCATGAAGGAGCAGAGGCTGCAGGCTTCCATCAGGACTTCATACCTGATGAGGAGCCCCTCACTCGGATTGTTGGCAGCAAGGTGGTTGCCACAGAGCGAGGGCTCCAGGTCGTTGGTGAACGCCCTGGCAGATCGGGAGAGACTGACACGGATCCTACCTTTGCTCCATCAGCCAAGCCGTGTTTCAGGGGGAGCATCCACTTCGAAAGGATCAAGAAAGAAAAGATGGCTCAGCCCCATGGCCTGAAGAAGAAGAAGAGAAGACTGACCTTCATAACCACCACCACTACTACCACCACTCCACCTCCCCCACTACTACCACCACCATTCCGTCCACTACCACCACTCCACCTACCACCACTACTACCACACCCCACCACCACCACCTTCATCTATATTACCCCCAATTTTCACCACTGCCACCACCACCACTACCCATCCAGCTGCACCATCATCCTCCTCTCCATATACATCTGGATCACTTCTACCTCCCTTTGGGGTGGAGGAACAGCTGTCAGCGCTGAACCATATGGTGATGCGTCTGTTAGCGGCCGATGACGAGAAAACTGCACAGATTCATCAGTTAGTAGATCTTACTGCTGCACAATCTCATCAGATTTCTCAGCAGGCTCGACTGATTGATCAGTAGGCTGAGCAGATGTCTCAGCTCCAGGAGCAACATGCCAAGAAGATTGAGGAGCTGAGGCTGCAAACAAGACTATCTTGCTAAAGCTCAAAGGATCCAAAAAGAGCCATTGAAGATAGGAGAAGGTGACGGGACGATGATGATGATGATGATGATGATAATAGAGTGATGATGATGATGATGATGGTGATGATCACGAGGGTGATACTGATGCAGATGTTGATGATGATGAAGACGATTCTTCTGTTGTGGGTGCTACATCTGGGAGCGAACAGAGGACCAAAAGGACTCAAGATCAGGGTGCCTCCACATCCGCCTAGCAGAAGAGCAGAGGATACATGATAAGAGTAATATTTAGTTATTTACTGTATTCAAATCATATGTATTCGAATCTTGTATCTCACTATCTTAATCAATGTTTATATATTTAATTGGGTATTTCTATCTTGATTATTAACTAATGATTGTTGTGTTACATGTATAAATCAACCAGGTACAAACTTTCAGAGGGATGAACATGATGTTGCTCCCCTCCAACAGATCAAGACTCAGCTCACGATGATTCTTGATCTGCAGGGTATTGTTTGGAGATCGGTGATGTACACTTTTGAAGAAGGAGAGATCATTCACAATCTTACTGATGAGCAAATTGCAGAAATGTTCAAGCTTAATCCCGATGAGATAGTCAAGGACGCTCCAACTTTTGTAGAAACCAGTGACGATGTTCTGAACGACATTGATGAGATAGAGATCGAGGACGTCATTGCAGAGCATTATCCCAAGTACGCTGACAAAGAGGGAAATGCTGTTCCCAATTTGGGTGACTCTCTGGTCGGTGATACATTTGAGAAACTAGATAAGATGGAGCAAGAGTCTGAGAAGGTTGAAGAACAAGCCCAAGCCTCAAACCCTGATGTTGGTATCAGAAAGGCTAAATGGGCTGCTTGGTTTGAGGAGATCCGAGCCCAACGCGCTGCTCCTAAACAGAATGTCTACACCAAGCTCTACAATGTGAAGAAACATCACAAGGTGCCAGGCAAGATTATCGCGTGGGCACATTTTGATGATCTTAATGTATACGCGGTGAAGAGAGAGAAAGGTATTGAGTATTTTAGGTTCTCGCTTGATCTAAAGTCTATACCTGGTTTTGAGCTCAACTAGCTGGCTAAACTGAAGCTGTTATATGCTGACCCAAGAAAGATGTCAGGCTGGTTTGAGGCTGCCTTGAAGAAAGAGTACCACACCAGGTGGGTCAACTTCAAACGTCAACAACCTAAGAGGTTGTTATATGCTGACCCAAGAAAGATGTCAGGCTGGTTTGAGGCTGCCTTGAAGAAAGAGTACCACACCAGGTGGGTCAACTTCAAACGTCAACAACCTAAGAGGTATATCAGACGTTTTGAAGTTGATCCATAACTAGAAAGCCAAAGATAGTGCTGAGTGGAGTCCTCCATGAACAATATCAAAGATCCCTCTACAGGAGATGCCACAGGACTTCACTCCTCACTTCAAATGGTGGTACTATGATTGGAGAACATGGGAAGTTGTCATAGTTCTGAACAAAGAGGGACGAATGGATACTATTAGGGTATTCGAAGCAAGATGCAGGTTGCGTAGGCGGACGGTGGTGCTTGCGGCCGTTGACTAGTGAAGGTAGTAAGAGGTAGGCGAACGACGGGGGCGTGGCCGGCGGGAGTGTTTCCAGCAGTGGTAGGCGATGGGAATTTGGGGAGGAGGGGGGAACGATGGTGGCGGAAAAGTTGGTTTCTTTGTTTATGTTTGAAAGGTATATGGGTAAAATTTTGTAATGCCCCGTTCCTAGACACTCACAATTGGTCAACCAGCGCACATAAAACATATAATTTACATTCACAATTTCTAAAACATTGTAGCGGAATAATTTTAAACCATTTCATATAATTATAATTTTTTTTGCAAAATAATTCATTGTAGTTAACTGTTACATAATATCGTAGTTTGCATTACATCATAAAACATTATCGTAACATAAAATGGATGACATCCAAAATAATCCAAGTAGCTTCTTCGTGCCATCCTCAACAACCTTACCTGCCAACTAGAAATAGGGTTGTACAAAAAGTTCGTGGCTCAAAGCTTGCTCGAAAAAAACTTGGTTCAAAAAAAGCTCGAACCTAAACAAGCCGGCTCGGCTCGGCTCGAAATCTAAACGAGCCGAACTCAAGCCAAGGTTAGCTCAGTTCGAGCTCGGCTTGTGGCTTGGTTTGTTGGATTGGCTCAAACGTCAACAACCTATGAGGTATATCAGATGTTTTGAAGTTGATCCCATAACTGGAAAGCCAAAGATAGTGCTGAAGTGGAGTCCTCCATGAACAATGTCAAAGATCCCTCTACAGGAAATGCCACAGGACTTCACTCCTCACTTCAAATGGTGGTACTATGATTGGAGAACAGGGAAGCTGTCATAGTTCCGAACAAAGAGGGAAGAATGGATACTATTAGGGTATTCGACCCGATGTGGCTTACCAACTTGTCAGCTGACGACATCTACACTCTATACAAGTTGCCACTGTTCTACGACACGCAGGATATAGTACAAGCCCTCCAATTCCAAAATGTGATACGAATCTGCTTTGCATTTGAAATACATGCAGGAGTCACAAGAGAGGAAAAGTACAAGAAGTATGAGGAGGTTATGAAGAAGGTAAGACAATAGATAGATCTAGGTCCAAGGGGGAGTTTGTTGATACATGTGTACCTAGATTTGGATCTTAATGTAATATCTACTGAATGTCTTATGCTTATGTAATGCTTGGGTAATTAATGAAATGAGAATATTTGGTTGTGATTTATAATATTTAATATTTCATTAATGAGTTGTGTAACGCATATTGACTAGATTTTATAGATTTGTGATTGTTTGAATTGATATGCATAATGTTATAATAATGAATATATTCAAACTTGGTTAAGTGAAGTTCTCATGCGTCCGACTGGACCATGTGCCCCAACAGTGGTCATGCGTCTGAATGGCCATGCGACTGAGTGTCCATGCGCCTAAATAGTCCATACGCCTGAACAACTTCATGTGACTGACTCAGTCGCACGATTGAACACTCAGTCGTGCGAATGGATCAACCGCATGGCTCAATCGCACGAATGAACCATGCTAATGGTTCAGTCGCCCGAATGAGCACCCTAACCTATAAATACCACCTAATTCGTGGAAAAACATAAGCATCATACACACTTCGACTCCAGACGTACCCTAGCCGTCCAGAGACCTCTAGGATCATACTCCAAGTTCATAGATCGTAGTAGATCGATTCCTAATCGATTCTTAACATTAGATTCAATACATAATTGTTTCTACATGCGTTCTCACTGATTGGATCGCCAATCAAATATGTTTCCGCACTATTTGGTTCCGTATACGCGTTAATCAGTTAGTACATCATTCAGTACACGACCCCTAACATATTTATCAAAAACACCAATCAAGATAGTTAAAAACATCCATAAACATATCATATATTACGTCCATCATACAATTAAAAACATATCCAAAAAGTTATCCATCCAAAAAGTTATCCATCCAAAAAAACCTACACACGTCAATTCCAAAAACCCATAAACATATTATCTAAAAGTCTGATCATAACATCCAAAAAACAAAACACTAAAATAGTCCATATTTTGCTCCAGTATTTTTGACCCAAATCTCACATATCGACGGATGTAGTCACGGCCAAACTTTCCTTATGTCCACACTATTACCAAAATCAAAAATGTCATTTGATATTTTGCAACAAACATTACCCACCCCAAACTCTCCAACTTTTCCATACATGCATCCATATCATTAGACAAATTGTTTTTCCAATTAACATTTTTGCAAACTGAAAGTTTTGCTCTTCAACTTCTATTAACTTTGAGTTTAATGTTTCCTTGTATTTTGGTTTATCCATTTTAGCTTTACACCAAATTGTTGACTCCTCACTAACACCGACAGTCAAGGTTTTCCTTTTATTTTTGGAATGATAAGACGACTATTCACTAACACATACTTCCAACTGAGCGCAATCAATTTTATCAAGACGATCTAAATTTTGATCAAATACTTCATCAGAAGGATGAGGAAATGTTGATGATGGTCCCCAACTATCAAACCCAGTGGAAGTATAACCCTCAAATAACTAAACACAAAGCTCGGGGTAACAAATGGAACACTTCTCAAAGCTTCTACATATTTGTTTGATCGTATGAAAAATATTATATAAGATTATTGAAATATAATAATAATAATAATTATTATTATTTAAAGTATTAACACAATACCTTAATCTCTAACTATCATTCTTCTTTCGACAAATTAAATGTGTTTGTTGCGAGATCATAACATTGCCAATTTTGTTTTTTAGCTTTGTTCAAGCGACAAATTTAGCTTTAACATAGTCATAATAATTCTTCATTTGTCTTTGATCCACTATAAAATTGTGTTCAGTTTTAAATTTATCTACTACATTCTTCCAAGAAAGTTGCTTAAGACTGCTTTCATCACACCCATAAGAGTCGATTCATGAACAGATGTTTCTAGAAAAAAAATTTCAATCCCATCTTGCTTCTACTCAATCTTAAATTTTTTTGAGCCATTTTCTTCGGATAATACAAATACATAAAAAGAAAATTTCTTAAAAACTAGGTTAATGACAAACTTTAATAAACATAAACCAAAAATATATAGTATCAAACCAACCCAACTTTAAACTATGAATTCAATTAATCAAATAAAACCTAATTTCACAAACTATGAACTCATTAAATCAAAGCAAACTGTAACTTCTTCAATCAAATAGTTAAACCAACTTGCACAAACTACTGGTTAACCTAACTTGCAAAAAATATTCAAACAATCAAATAAAACCTAATTTTATAAACTATGAACTATTGAATCAATTAAAAAAATCTTCAATCAAATGGTTATACCAACTCAACATCAAATGCTCAACCCAACTTGTGCAAAATATTCAATCAATCAAACAAAACATAATTTTATAAACTCTAAACTCTTGAATCAAACAAAATTTTTAATCAAATGTTTACAACAACTTACATAAACTACCAACATCAAATGGTTAACCTAACTTGCACAAAGTACTAACATCCACAAACTTGCACAATCTTCAATCAAACAAAACCCAATTTCATAAAAGACCTAGTTTTTGAAACTTATAAAACCCTAGAAATGAAATCTATGAAATCATGTATAAAAATATGATGGTAATCAAATAGATGAGAAACAAATAGAAATAAAGTGTTTTATTGCAAATCTAGAAAAAAATCAAGATAAAAACGAGAGAAAATAAACCTTGAAAGAGTTGTAGGCTAAAGACTTGAAGCAAGATGCAGGTTGCGTAGGCAGACGGTGGTGGCTTGCGGCCGTCGACTAGTGAAGGTAGTAAGAGGTAGGCGAACGACGGGGGCGTGGCCGGCGGGAGTGTTTCCAGCAGTGGTAGGCGATGGGAATTTGGGGAGGAGTGGGGAACGATGGTGCGGAAAAAGGTGGTTTATTTTGTTTATGTTTGAAAGGTATATGGGTAAAATTTTGTAAGGCCCCGTTCCTAGACACTCACAATTGGTCAACCAGCGCACATAAAACACATAATTTACATTCACAATTTCTAAAACATTGTAGTGGAATAATTTTAAACCATTTCATATAATTATAATTTCTTTTGCAAAATAATTCATTGTAGTTAACTGTTACATAATATCATAGTTTGCATTACATCATAAAACATTATCGTAACATAAAATGGATGACATCCAAAATAATCCAAGTAGCTTCCTCGTGCCATTCTCAACAACCTTACCTGCCAACTAGAAATGGGGTTCTACAAAAAGTTCGTGGCTCAAAGCTTGCTCGAAAAAAACTTGGTCAAAAAAAGCTCGAACCTAAACAAGCCGGCTTGGCTCGGCTCGAATTCTAAACGAGCCGAACTCAAGCCAAGGTTAGCTCGGTTCGAGCTCGGCTCGTGGCTTGGTTTGTTGGCTTGGCTCGTGACTCAGTGCATAATATATGTATATATATATTTATAGTATAATAATAATAATTATTATTATTACTACTACTACTACTACTATTATAATTATGATTATTATTTTTATGTTAGGATTTTATAAATGTTTTCTTAAAAATAAAAATGAATTCTTTTTAGAAACATTAAGTAGTTTGTTTAAAAAATATATAACTTGATAGTAAATTGCTTATATTCAAAATAATAATCTTTGTTCCCATAAGTACCGAGTACCTAACAAAATGTAAAAACCCTAATATATATTTTTTATGTTTTCATATAAATTAATATGAAAAATAATAAGATTTTTTTAATCGAGCTGGTTCGAACGAGCCACGAGCTGGCTCGAGCTTTTCATGAGTAGAAATCGAGCCGTGAAAAGCTACACACAATGTTAATTTGGTTTCCATCACCATTTGCATATCCAACGAATTCGATTCTTGGTCGCGACCTGCTCTACCAACGAAGAGCATCAGTTTGACCTCAATCAAGTGAGTAAATCATATCAACACACTCGGTTTTTCTTAATGAATCAAATCCCTATGATTAATTTGGTTGATAACATCGTATTATTGCTCAACTTTGAACCAATCGTTCTAGCGTTCATAGGGTTTTGGGGAGGGTTCTTCAAAACTTTGTTTTTATATTTTAAAACCCATTCCATACCAAGGCCACGACCCTAGTTTACTGGTTATACGCTTTCATTCTGGATTTGAGGTCCCGGGTTCGAACCCGGGGACCCTCAAACCTTCCTTTTGGCCTTTGTCTAGCTTTTAAAATATGTATAAAATTCTAAAAATTATTAAATATAGTTTTATAAACTTTGTTTTTTTAAAAATCACTTTATCAATTTCTATAAATTTATTCCTAAATTTATTCCTTAAATAATTTTAATATTATATAAAAAACAAAAATTACATTTAGTTTATTTTTTGTAAAGGAAAGATTTTAAATAATGATTTAAATCATTAAAACTGATTATTGGTTCACACGTTATTGTTTAAAATTATAATTTTTTCCAATAGAAAAATATAAAAAAATGTATTTACACTTTATATTTTTGTTCAACGATTAAAGATTTACTTCTTTAAGATAAATTATTAACTTGGTGTAATTCTTTTCATTAAAGTGAAAACAAAAGTATTTGCACTACTAACTTTATATATCAAAACCCCAAAACTTCCCCCTTGAAACCCTAGATCATGTTTAAATGTCAATTCTCGTTGTTAAGAACTTAAACTTGTAATATCTATACGTTTAGGTACCTTGTGAAGGAATTCGTTTGAACGCCGACTAATATTCTTTTTAATCATCATATATATACTTAATCGTCATGTGAGTTTTCATGCCTCTTTTAATATTATTTCACACCTTTTTGGGGTGAAACATGTTAAACTTATCAACTTACACTTGTAAACATTTTATACTCGTAACGCCCAGATATTTATAAAGACAAAGAAAGAAATAATAAAGTGAAGGAAAAGAAAGATATACTATTTAACTCAAGTTGAGGGGTTTAAAATATGTAAAAGGTACAAAATCTAATTATTTTGGTACAAAAGTAGCATGGCCGCCCATGCCATGCCACTTTTCTACTTTTTGAGACCGGATTCTAGAGAGAGAAAGAGCAGAACTCGGGTTTGAAGAAGAAGAAGTGCAGAAGTGCGAATTCAATGTAAGAATTCATAGTTTTTAAGTGTTCTTAAGTAGTTTTATCCTTGGTTGTATGCTTATGTGTGTTTGTGTGTGTTCGGGTATGTGTTCAAGTGGGTTTCTAGGTGAGAACTTGTAGCAATCGGGTTTTGAAGGAAGTCTTACCCGAAGAGGCTGCTAAGGTGAGTTCTAGAACCCTCTTTTTACCTGTTTTTAACTCTTTTGGGGCTGAAATGCTGTACGATCTTTTTTTATAAAAGTTGGGTTTTATATCCGTATGTATGTGTGTGTGTATGTTGCAGATGGTGTTTGATTCTTGGGCTATGTATGTGTTTGATGTTGTTATGATGGTGTTTCTAAGGCTTAGAATGCATGATTTATGCTTAGAACATGATAGGAGTTGTTTGGGGAACTGAATTATGATCTTAAGGATGAATTAGACTGCTCATACGCCCAAACAGTAGCTCATGTCCCCAACAGAATTAACTGCTTAAGTGTTCCCATGCACCCAAAATCTTATGCGCCCGAATAGTACTCATGCGCCTAGAAATAGGCTGAAATTGACTAAGTGTTCATACGCCCAGATAGCTCAGCACCTAGGAACTCATGCGCCTGCATAGTACTCATGCGCCTAGAATTGCCTAGAATAGACTAAGTGTTGCTCATATGCCCCAATAGTGGTGATGCGCCTGAAAGTGGCCCATGCGCCTAAGTGTTCCTCATGCGCCTGAAAGGTCATGCGCCTACATAGTGCTCATGCACGTGCAAAGTGCTCATACGCCTAAGGACTTAGAATATTTTCTGACTTTTTGGAGAAAAATGTAAAGTAGGCTTTTACTTGGGATGTTCCTGGGGGCTATCTAAGTTGACTTTTGAAGTAAAAAGTGATGTGATAGGCATGAATGATATAAGGTGATGATGATGATGATGTTATGTATGATGTTATGCATGATGGTGTGTAGGATGTATGTTATGCATGTATGATGGTGCCTTGTATGGCGATGTTGTATGTTTACGTTTATGTTCATGTTATGTATGATTATTTTCCCGTGGATTTATGCTGAATGTTATGAATGAAATGAAAAGTATTATGTAACGTAAAGTGGAAGATAATGAAAAGAGGAACGTAATGAAAGAATGCATGCATTAACGAACGAATGAAAGTATGAAAGGCTTGCAAGCATATGTATAGAGTTCACACCTAATGAAGGGTGTTAGCTCAACCGTGTGTGGGTTAGCTACTCCAGAAGGATGCACACTGGGGCTTGATCCGTGTGATTAAGCATATGTATGGAGGTTCACACCCAATGAAGGGTGTTAGCTCAACTGTGTGCGGGTTAATTACCCCAGAAGGATGCACACTAGGGTTCAACCCTTATGATTAACCATATGTATGGGACCCATGCCGCTTATCCTAGGTACTGGAGTTAACTTCGTGCATAATGTTCAGGTCTATGAAAGACCTCAGGCCCAGTACCGGCTTTATGCATGACGGTGGGGTAAAGCACATGGCATTGGTCCGAATGAAAGTAAAGATTTAATGACGAATGTATGGAATGAACGAACAAATGATGAAGATAATAATGATATTATCTATGTGTACGTATATGCATGATCATGTACGATTGTAAGGAATGGTTTTAAACGAAGATAAAATATGTTTTATTTTAGAACTAGAACTTACTCAGCAACGCTGACTTTTATGTGTTTCCAGTTGGCAGGTAAAGGTTGATGAGGATGGCACGAGGCGGCTACTTGGCTTCTTTTTGGAAGGCATCCATTTTTATAATGCTTTTGTGATGTAATGCAACAAGTATTTTGTAATGTGATAACGATGTATTATTTTGCAAAAGTCTTTATAATGAAATGAAATGTCATTTTTGAATGTTTCCAATGCAGTGTTTATTTAAGTTAAATGTAATATATGTTTTATGTGCAATGATTGACCAGCTATGAGTGTCTCAGGAACGGGGCCTTACAAGTTGGTATCAGAGCCAAAGTTTAAGTTAAACGGGTAAATTTTCAAAATAAACCTAAACTTAAACTGAAAATGGGACGGTAGGGAAGGGATGCTAGTCTGAGGAGCTACGTGTCATCAGGTATTTCTTAATGTTAACTGGCATTACGTGTGCATGTTATGTGGTTTATATGTTGTTCATAGATTTAGATATTGATGTAGTCAGGATAGGTAATGCTTGGGGTATGAAGAGTAAAGTAAGTGGCTAATCATAACTAGCCACTGTAATTAGGGACTTACTATACTTCACATAAACTGAGCTATTCCCTTAAATGACCGTGTTGGTGTTTGAATCTTATAGTGTGTGTTAGAGGATGGCCAGTGGTAGATCATCGAAAGCTTCAAGGGGTGGTGGTCGTGGTGTGCACGGTGCTGAACCACGACCCAAAAGAGGAAGGCCTAGAGTTGAAAAGGTGGTTCATGAAAAACCTGAGACCCCTCATCCAGAAGGCAGGGATAAGAGTGCTAACCTGAGAGCCTTAATGAAGGAGGCTGTTGTGGAGGAAGTGCATCAGGTCATGCAGACGATCCTACCGTCTGTGGTGATCGAGGTGATAAAGGTTGTGCGAGAAGGAGAGAGAAAGGAGAGAAATAAGTCCTTGGGAGGACGGGACCACTGGAGCCTGAGACGGTTCTCTCTGATGAGGAAGAGGAGGAAGAAGAAGAGCCTGTGCAGGAGGCGACACGAGGCTGCAACTATGGGGCATTTCAATGATGCAAGCCCCCAACCTTCGATGGTAATGGCACAACATCTGCTCACCGATGGGTGAGAGAGGTGGAAGTTGTTTTGAATATCAACGAGTGCTGAGAGGACCAGAAAGTGAAGCTTGCTGCCCACTCATTTATGGACTCGACTTTGTGCTGGTGGGACAATATCATCCAAGCTGAGGGTAGTCGAGCGATTGGAAAGATGAAATGGGCGGAGTTGAAAAGGCTGGTGATTGAGGAATTACGTCCTCACCGGAGATGGATAAGGTGGAAAGGGAGTTCCCGCAGTTGGAGGCAGGAACAATGACACATCAGCAATACACCATGAAGTTCAATGAGATGGCACTGCTGGTGCTGGATCATGTGACACCTCTGTCACAAAAGATCAAGAGGTACATCCAGGGCTTTCCAGTGGATATCCATAGGCACATGATCGTCGCCCGACCCAACATGTTTAGGTCGGCGGTGGATTTAGCGGGGAAGGTTGTATGACAAGAGAGAGGTGGTGGCAGCTGAAGTGAGCAAGAAGCATGGTGGTGATCAGAACTGGAATGGGAAGCAGATTGGATGTGGCGGACCACTCCAAGCAACAAAGGTGCCCGGGTGGATGACCAACATGTGGTCACATCGAGGGCAGGGTCGAGGAGGTGTGGCAAGTGTGGGAAGGAGCACACCAACAAATGTAGATTGAGATTGAACATGTGCTTCAAATGTGGGAAGCCTAGCCACATGGCGAGGGAGTGTAAGACTGGGAAGTGTTTTAACTATGGCGGGGAGGGCCACATGAGCAGGGACTGCAAGAAGCCGAGGGCGGAAGGATCAGGAGCGAATAAGGCTGGAGGGGAAGGGCATGGGGCGAGTGCCAGAGCGTTCACAATGATGCAGGAGGAAGCTAGGACGGACCCCGATGTTGTGTCAGGTACGTTTCTAGTAAATAATACTTTAGCCTCTATGTTATTTGATTTTGGTGCTAGTAAAAGTTTTATTTCTGCTGCTTTCTTTGCTAAATTTCATGTTAGTAGTAAGAATATAGATACGCCCTTCGATATAGAATCTGCCATAGGTAAGTCTACCAGGAATTCTGAGATGATAGAAGGATGTGACATAGAACTAGATGGTCACAAATCTCCTGTTAGACCAATTGTGATGACCTTAGGCGGGTTTGACGTAGTCCTAGGAATGGATTGGTTAGTGGACTACGAGGTGAATATTGTGTGTCGAAAGAAGATGATCCGATTGATAGCGCCTGACGAGAGTTTGGTGACGGTTTACGGTGATCGAGTCACAATGATTCCGAAGGTGATTTCGATGGCGGTGGCGGGAAAGTGCATGAGGCGTGGATGTAGTGCCTACTTGGCCTATGTGAAGGATGTGGACACGCCAACAACAAAACTGTTAGAGCATATATAGTCAGATATAGTGTGTCCGTCGCTTGTCGAATAGTCTAGGCTTAATGTTATACACCTGATATGTTGTAAACACATGAAACTAGGTCATTCGCAGGAGCATATGCGAATGAGACTCAGTCATATGACTGAGCCATGCTAATGGACCAGCCGTGCGACTGAGAGATGCGATTGGAACATTTGTAAGACTGACCCATAAGTATGGTCCAGTCATACGATTGAACCATACGCATGGTCCAGTCGTACGATTGAACCATACGCATGGTCCAATTGCACGAATGGGCCCAGTCGCATCTAATATGGGCCGATGCCTATATATACCAGTTTCAATGTGTAGAGAGATTAAGGATTGAGAGGAAGTCTGCCCGAAGCCTAGGGCTGCCGGATGAGAGGGGAGATCATGCTCGATCTTCCCCTTGCCAAGAGTCTTGGTTCTTATGTTGTAACGAGCTTGTAATCGTTAGGTTTTTATCAATGAAACCATATTTGATAGTTCGTGTTATTGATTTGACTTTTGGTTTTGGTTGTTCATCCTTCACCCGAATTGGCTCGGGCCTCTCCTTTCAGCTAAGAGTATCTACTACCACATTGGCCTTGCCTGGATGGTAATGGGTCTCACAATCATAATCTTTTATGAGCTCCAACCATCTCCTCTACCTCATGTTCTGATCCTTTTGCTCGAAGAAGTATTTCAAGCTCTTGTAGTCAATGAAGATTATGCACTTTGTTTCGTATTGGTAGTGCCTACAAATCTCTAATGCAAAGACCACAACTGCTAACTCCAAGTCATGAGTAGGGCAATTCATCTCATGAACTTTCAATTGTCAGGACACATTGCTATGACCTTTCCTTGCTGCATCAACACGCAACCCAATCCTGAGTAAAATGCAGCTGAATAGATCACCAAATCTTTACTTCCTTTGGGTAATGATAAGATAGAGCTTGAGTCAACCTTGCCTTTATCTCCTTAAAAGCACTCTCTTGACCTTGAGCCCATAAAAACTTCACCTCCTTGCGGGTCAACTTAGTCAATAGAGAAGCTATCTTAGAGAAGTCTTGAATGAATATGCTATAATATCCCACCAAGCCCAAGAAACTACGGATCTAAGATGGCGTCTTTGTAGACTTCCATTGCATCACCGCTTCCACTTTAGCCGGGTCTACCATAATCCATTCAGGATTCATCACGTGACCTAATAACTGAACCACACTAAGCCAGAACGCGCACTTGGAGAACTTGGCATGCAACTTCTCCTTCCTTAACGTCTCTAACACCTCTCGAATATGACCGACATGCTCCCCCTCGCTCTTTGAATAAATCAGGATATCATCAATACACACAATCACTAATTGTCCAACATCGGCCAACACACTCGATTCATCAATACCATTAAAGTAGCTGGCGCGTTGGTCAAACCGAAAGACAAAACGAGGAACTCATAGTGTCCATAGCGCGTACAAAAAGCTGTTTTAGGAATATCTTGTGCTGGACCGGTTTCTGTATTCAACACAAATATTTTTCTCAAACTCACTAATAAGCACACAAGAAGCAAAGTTCTTCTAAGAGTTGAATATAATATACTAAGTAACACAAAGAAAACATGAGAGAATGATTTTCAAGATACTTGTATATATTACTTCTCAACTCAAAGTATTACAAGACTCTTACAAGCTTACTAGAAGAGTTATAATGAGAAACTATATATACTACTATCTGTAGATATATATACTTTGATACCAGTTGGAATCCTATAACTAAAGAAAATATTACAAAGCTATACTTAAGGTATCTTAGATAATGTCTTATCTAAGATATGGTAGTTATGACATGTCCATGACTTACCTTTTATGACCAACTAAAGTTGAAAACTATACTAACAAATAAAGTTGAACAGTGAAATACTTAAGGTATCTTAGATAGTGTCTTGCTGCTTCACCTTCAACTAATGGTAACAAGATCGAAGGTCTATCCTTGAGAACCGACTGGCACCTTGGAGCAGATCAAACAAGTCATCAATTCTCGGTAATCGATACCGATTCTTCGCCGTTAACTTATTCAACTCATGGTAGTCAATACACATCCTCATAATACCGTCCTTCTTATTCACGAACAAGATCGGAGCACCCCATGGAGAGATACTTGGTGTAATGAAACTTTTATCAAGCAACTCTTGCAATTGCCCCATTAACTCCTTCATCTCGGTTGGAGCAACCGATACAGTGCCTTAGCTATAGGCTGGGCATGAGGTATCAAGTCGATCTCACGGTTCGGTGGAACACCTGGTAAATCTTTAGGAAACACATCTGGGAAACCACACACAACCGATACATCTGAAGGTTGTGGTGTTGGCGTTTCCATATACTTTGCACTACACCCACGCCTCATGCACTTTCCCAGCACTGCCATCGAAATCACTTTCGGAATTGTTGTAACTTGATCACCGTAGATTTTCACTAGACTTCTATCAGTCGCTATCAAATTAATCATCTTCTTGCGACACATAATGCTCGCCTCATAGTCCGCCAACCAATCCATTCCTAGGACTACATCAAACCCACCTAAGGTCATCACAACAGTCTAGTAGTAAACTTATAACCTTCTAGTTCAACATCACATCCTTCTATCAGATCAACAATCCTAGTTGACTTACCCATGACAGTTTATACATCAAATGGCACATTAATACTCCTACTACTAACAAGAAACTTAGCACAGAAAGTAGTAGAAATTAAACTCCTACTAGCACCTGAATCAAATAACATAGAAGCAAGAGTTTGATTTACTAGAAACATACCTGACACAACATCAGGGTCCATCCTAGCCTCCTCCCAGGTCATTGTGAATGCTCTGGCACTAGCTTCCTGCCCTTAAATCCCAACTGTCTTCTTCGCCCCGGAACTCTCAGCCCTCGGCTTCTTGCATTCAGTTGTTGCTCTCTCGATTCTCTCTCTCTACAACAAAGTCGTGAGAGGCTTCATCAAACCTCCACTAGATAATCTTCTTTCTAGGCACAAGGGGCTGACTAGGAATCTTGTCCCCTTTCTTTGTATCCAGTAGAGTCACCAGCTTTCTTCTGAGCTTCTTCTCTTCATCATTTAAGAAATCAGAGTTGAGGCCAAGTAGTCTAGTAGCTTGGTCCAGTTTTCTTCTTCAGAGATCATCAAGGAATTGCTCTCTTGTGAGGGAACTTGAGGAGTTGTCTATATAAGTCAAATTGATAGACTCCTCACAAGAGATATTTCTCAAAGACGTGCAGTTGATGAGCTTTCTCTTGATCTCCTTAAACTCTTCTAAGGAAAGAGATATGGGTGGATGAGAGGATGACTCGGGTGGTTGTTTGGTTGATGAGGATTGGGGTCTTAGTAAGGTTTTAGGTTTGAGAATGGGTAGTTTTGGTGGTTGTGTGGATTGAATGGGTGAGGAAGTGGGTAAGGTTGATGATATGGGTTCAGGGGTGTAAGGCTTAGAGGTTGGTTCCATTTTGATAGGGAAAGGGAAGGGGATAGGTTTGGGTTGAGGTTGTGGTAGTGAAGAAGGTGTGAAATTCATCCCCTGTACTCTACTGTACATCTCTTTCCTTCATCCTAAGCATATGTCAGCTTTGATCTCACTTATAATACGCTGCAGGGTCTTTATGGACATGGGTCCAACTTGCCTGCCTGAGAAGCCATGGGCCCTGAGATAGTCGTTCTTCCAGGATTTGTCCCCAGACTTCTTCAAGGATGCAAGCTTAGCATCATCTTCCTTCTTCTTTCTCTCCTTCATCCTCTCCTTGGAAGCCTTATTTCTTTCCTTCTCCATTTGATCATGTTCTTTGTTTACCAGCCACAGAATCGTGTCATTATTATGTGGAGCAAGTTCCTTAAGAGAGAATCCTTTTGAGTTTAGAAAGGCTATTCTCTCACTTCTTAGCCTTTGATTGGCTTCCTCCTTTTTCCTCAGGTTTTCTTCTTCTAAGGCCAACCTTGTTGCTTCTTTTTGTTTTTTAATAGCAGGGTTGCCTTTTCTAATTCAATCAACTCTTTTAATGGTAAGAGGAGCACTTCTTCACTTGTAGCTCCCATCTTGACAAGTCTGTTTATTACTTCCACTCTTTTCTTGTTATTTACTGCCTCTTGGTTGACTATAACAACTTTGCTACTGCTAGATAGTAGTTTCCTAGAGAGTAGTCTCCCTTTCTTTTCAATTTTTCCAACCTTTCCTCCTCTAGCAGTTCTTCCTTAATCAGCTTACTTTTCCCTTTGACATCTTCAGAAGCTTTAGACCTTGGAGGTTCTTGTGCAGAGGATTCATGCTCTTGAGTGGTTGTTGAAGCATGAAGTGATGATGGTGATTGAGTGATGAGTAACTTGAGAAAGTACTCACTGTTCACCTCAGATGCTAGTTCCAGGATTGCATCTGTGATGATAAGATCATCGGACAAGGAGAAGAGTTTTTCCGTAGCTTCCATCTCAACTTCGGAAGACTGAAATTGTTCTTTTGCAGCTTTGACCTCTGCTTTGGAAGTCTATGGTAATACACACTCTGTCCCAACTATTTTGGTTGTTGGGCCATAAGTTTCCCATTCCCCTTCGAAATTAATCTTAAGTTCCATGTAGACCTTAGGTTGACCAACTTCTTCAAAAGTGGTAGAGGGTTTATTCAACCTCTGAAGCTCTTTAGCTCCAAAGCAGGCCACATAGATATCTGGTTCTGGCTGCCACGTAGGGAGACAGACCTCTTAATCTGTTTCTCACCTAGTTTAGCCTTGAGATTGTCAATCTTAAGTTGCTGAGTGGCGGACCTACTTTCTAAAGTCTTAACCCTGAATTTAAGGTTTGAGACTTTAGTGAGTAGGTCTTGAATGGTGAGTTTTAGTCTTTCCTCATCTTCATAAGAAAAATCATGGGGAGATGAGGTAACATACCTTGTATGTTCATCCTCACCACCAGAAGTGGTTTCTTGGTGCCCTGGTTTCCCATGCATAATGAAGTCTCTTTCAGAGTCATCAGAATGCTTAGTTGCCGTAGATTTAGTCACAACAATGTTACCACTATCCTAAGGTTCATTAAGGCACTTGTAGTAGTGGCAGTTGAATCTACATGACTCCCCTCCACTCCAATGGGACTTATCTCAGTTTGGATATGCTAATGGGGGCTAGAGATTAGCATCTCCTTGGGCTCATTTGATCCTTTACTGGGTGTCATGGATCAATAGGTCAGTGAAAGATATGGCATGTATTCCTAATGACCCATGACTTTGATCAATGTCTAATGGCATTGAGCCTTTGGTGGGGCTGTCCCTGTTTGGTTGCTCAGGAGAGTATAGAGACTCACCCTGAGTGCTTTTGGGTTGGGTTTCAGGCTCATGGGATTGAGATTGAGGAGACTCAATACCCATATTAAGGTCAATTATGAAGGAAGGTTGGACCTCAGACTGAGTGGGAGCCCATGTTTCCACTCTAGCCTTTTTGGGTAGAACAGGGGGAACTTGTTCAATCAAAGGAGAACGAACAAGGGTTTGTTTTGGACATCTCTGACAGGTGATCTTGATGGGTGGAGAAGGGAGATTTGGAAATGTGTGGGTAGTTGCTGGTGTGGGTTCATCACCTGTGGGGTTAAGTGGGATGTCACTAGGAGCCTTTGGCTCAATCATACCTGAAAGAAGTGCAATATGTCTTCTAGTGAAATTGGTGGACACTCTCTTCAAAACTTTGAATATGGTCGCCCTCATGTGAGGGATAGTCAAAGCAGCTGCATAGACAAGCTAACTTTGGTCTAACTCATAGTTGATTATATGCTAGATGAACCTAGGATACATAAATAATGTGTCCTTTTGAAGGTTTCCCATGAGGTTAGTCAGCACAATCCTTTAGTAGTTGAAGCGGAGGCTCTTCACCAATCACTAGGCAGCCTAGTTCATATGGGATTTGATCCCATCCCCCAAAATTGTTTGATAGACAATGGAGAACAACATGGAGTAGGAATTTCTAGTTGTAAGAGAAGTAAACTTGTAGATAGTAGACCTGCTTACATCTTCACCATAACCCATCAGGGTTTATGTATCATCCAGGTCTGACTTGGGAAATTCAGTGGGAGCCCCCTCATCATGAAGCTCCAGATGCTCCTTGATGATTTGTTTAGAGATAACCAACTCCTGGCCACAATGCTCAACCTTATAACCCTAACTTGATTTAGGGTTTTGATACAACCGTGGCCCAAAAGTCCTCCATTTGGTTTAGATAAATGGTGGGGTTTACAGTCAAGGCAGTATAATAGGTAGATTGGGTGAGAAGGAGATATTTTCAGAGAAGTTAGCATCCCTGGATGAATCTAAAAGTGCAACTTGATTGTGTTGAGGGTTTAGTGCCATTGTGAGAAAGAAAAGGGGAAACAAGTTTGAATCGAAGAAGGTTGGAATGAGAAGTGCTTTGGGTAGTACAAGTGGTAAAAGATTAAAGTGGTAAGTCGGAATTATTTAAATGGGTGAAAAAGGCGGATGGATAAGGTGCAGTGATGGTTGGGGGTAAGATGACAGGGTAAGATGTGACAGTGGCGGTAAGGTTAAAAACCATTTAAAAGATTTTGACATCATTAATAAAATCTTTACTTTTTACAATGTTGGGCCTAAAGATTTCCGTTACAGAGTAAAGTCTTCTTCTGAAGGTAAAAGTATTTCCAAAGGATTTTATCTTCCAAAGTCGAAACTTACTTTCGAAGGCAAATAAATTTACTTTTGTGAGTAAGAAAGTCTTCCGAATGAAGAATTTTTCAAGCTTCGGAAATAGTGAAGATACACTTCCAAGACTAAAAACTCTTTGAAAGTTAAATCTTGAACTGAGGAAATTGCCTTCGGAAGATAATGAAGAATTCTTTCGAGGGTAATTTTCTCTTCGAAAATACTCACACTTAGTCAATTTTTGAAGAGTTACCTTTTGTAATAGGGCTTAAATTGTATTTGACAGAAGACAAGACGTATTTTAAAAAGGTTTTCAAATAAGATATATTAGTCAATGTTTATCCTCCCAATAGCCGTAATGAGATACTTAAATCTTTGTTCATCAAAGGCTTTGGTGAACAAATTAGCATATTGTTCATTTGAGTCAACTTCGACTAATTTAATAAGGTTTTTCTCATGAATATCTCTAATGAAATGGTACCCGATGTCAATATGCTTTGTCTTGGAGTGCTTCACCGGATTCTCAGTAATGGAAATTGCACTCTTGTTGTCAATGTGGATAGGAGTGCTCATGAAGTTGAATCCATAGTCTAGCATCTGATTTTGAATCCAGAGCAGCTGAGCACAGCAACTTGCAGCAGCAATGTATTCAGCTTTGGTAGTAGATGTTGAGACACAGGATTGCTTCTTGCATTGCCATGAGATTTCCCTTCCACCAAGAAATTGACATCCTCCTGATATGTTTTTCTTGTTGATGTTGCAACCACCATAGTCACTATTAGTATAGCCATAGAGATTGAAGTTGGAGTTCCTAGGATACTAGAGATCAAGCTTTGGTGCTCCCTTGAGGTATTTAAGAATTCTCTTGGCAGCAACTAGGTGAGACACCTTTGGAGCAGCCTAATATCTTGCATAGATGCATGTAGAAAACATAATATCAGGCTTGCTTGCTGTGAGATACATCAGAGACATAATAATTGCTCTATACTGATGTTGATCAATATCCTCCCCCTCAGAGTCAGGGCAAAGATTGTGGTTTCTCGCAATAGGTGTCTTGCCTGATTTACAATCTTTCATCTCAATATCTTTCTATGATGTCATTGACATACTTAGATTGATTGATAAAGAACCCTTCCTTCAATTGCTTTACCTGAATTCCAAGGAAAAAGTCCATTTTTCCCATGGAAACCATCTCAAACTTCTTCTTCATAATGCTCTCAAAGTCTTTACACATTTGGTTATTTGAGGAACCAAATATGATATCATCAACATAGACCTCGATGAGCAATATGTCTTTCCCAGACTTCCTTATGAAAAGAGTCTTAACAATGGTACCTCTTGTGTAGCCATTCTTCAGAAGAAATTAAGACAAGGTCTCATACCACAGCCTAGGTGCTTAGTGCAGCCCATATTGAGCTTTATCTAGTTTGCACACATAGTGGGATGTTGTGGGTCTTCAAATCCTAGAGGCTGGCACACATAGACTTCCCTATCTATATCCCCATATAGAAAGGCACACTTGACATCTAGCTGGTAGACAATAAAATTCTTAGATGTAGCATAAGCAAGGAAGATTCTAACTACCTCAAGTCTTGAAACAGGTGCAAAAACATCAGTATAATCGATTCCTTCCTCTTGATGATCAAGCCTCTATTCTTGATGATCAAGCCTTTATTATCTCTCTTGTTTCTGATAACCCATTTGGTGTCTATAGGTACTTGACCAGATGGTAGTGGGCAAAGGTTTTAAACCTTTTGTCTTTTGGATTGAAGCAATTCCTCTTGCAATGATTCAACCCAATTACTGTCTTTCAAGGCGTCTTGGTTCTATCTAAGATAAAAAGCATGAGTACAAACAAACATTCCCATTATGAGATTGTCCCCTGGTTCTCACACCTCAGAAACATTTTCAATGATATTTTCAGCTGGATGAGTGTTGTGAATCCTAAGCCTTGGAATTACATCCAGTTGCATGGATAAATCTAGATTTGAGATGTTTGGCTCAAGATTTTGAACACTTGGTCCGGTTGAGATTTCACACTCATTCAATGAGGACTGATTGAATGAAGGATAAACAACATCAGCATCAATTGGCTGAGAAGTAGCATTAACAGTTGCCTATTCCTTCAAGATGCTACTTCCATCAGCTTGGTGTTGTATGCTATCAGTTGATGAGTTATTAGGCTCACTTTGCTAGTAACTGGTTGAAACTCCATTGGTCTAGAAATGGTCATGCTATAAGATCTATAAATGGTGAGAGCTTGAGGTTTAGACATTCTTGGAGAACTTAGAAGAGGTCTGTGTAACTCAAATACAGAATCACTTTGAGTACCTATTCCAGCTTAAACATTCTCACAAGATGGTTTAGAATAGTTTGGAAACAATTTTAAATAAAAAATATGATCAGCGTCATTCCCCCTAACACAGGGAGTGTGCTCATTAACAACAATGTTGGATGATTCCTCAAATTGTTAATTTTCAATGTTATAGACTCTATAAGCAATAGAGGTGGAGGAATATCCAACAAAGATAGCATCATCTGACTTCTTAGCAAATTTTACCAAGTTGTCCTTTGTGTTAAGTATTGTACACCTGCTGCCAAAGGACCTTAGAAAGCCAATAAACGGTGGCCTCTTGTTCCATAGCTCATAAGGGGTTTTTCCATGTGGCTTGACAATGAGAACCCTGTTCTACACATAACATGTAGTGCTGACTGCCTCTACCTAGAATGTTAGAGGCAGCTTTGAATCAGCTAACATGGTCCTATCAGCCTTAATTAGTGTCTTGTTCCTTCTCTCAGCAACACCGTTTTGTTGAGGAGTTTTAGGAGCACTGAATTGTATGGTAATCCCTTTTGAGTTACAGAATGAGTCAAGAACTTGATTCTTAAACTCAGTCCCTTGATCACTCCTAATTATCTTTACCTTGTGATCACTTTGATTTTCAATTTTAAGAATAAAAGATTTTAAAGTTTCAGTTGTTTCATCCCAAGTTCTTAAAAAGAAGACCCATGTAAATCTTATGAAATAATTAACAATCACAAGGCAATATGATTTCCTTCCAATGCTCATTATGCTTGTTGGACTAAATAATCCATGTGCAATAAGTGTAATGGGGTGGTGATAGAGTTAACTTCCTTGAATTTGTGAGAGACTCTATGTTGCTTCCTTTTAGGCAAGCTACACAGTTGTCTCTACAAAAAATTCCTTTTTGGGCACACCACGTACCAAGTTATTTTTAAACAATTTATTTATGGTTTTAAAATTTACATGACATATACATTTATTCCATAAGGCAGACTCATCACCATCGGCTTTGGAAAGAAAGCATGATACTTCACCCAATGGGGAAGCATTGTTCATATCCAACTTGTACATATCCCGTTTCCTGGGATATCTAAGAAGCACCAATTCCTGAGGAATTGTCATCCCAAGTTTGAGGATGATGCACTCATGCTCTGTGAAAAGCAGTTGATGCTTTTGATCACAAAACTGAGAAACACTTAGGACATCGTGTTTAAGTTGTTTGACAAAGTTCACTTTGTCGACTCTTAGCAAGCCATTGGATACACTTCCTCTGCCTGAAATCTATCCTCCGGTTTCACCTCCAAACTGAATAGGACCTCCATCAAAATGTTGAAATTGTTAAAAGTAGAGATCTATTCCTGGTCATGTACCTGGAGCATCCACTGTCCACTATCGAGACATTATTGTTCTTGTCTTGTGAATGTCCCTGCACATAAGGTGAAAAGTTAGTTTTGATTGGAAACCCAAGCCTGGCTGGTCTTGGGTTCTTCCATTGATGATGATATAATTGAACCAAAATGAATGGTAGAGGGTTCAAATGATGTCTTTGAAGAGGAAGGTATGGCTGCAACATCTTGTCTGATCTTCCATTCCATCCCATGGTTGATCAGTATTGATGAGCTTGTTGAAGCATGAGTAGCATGACTTTCTTTCGAAGCTTCTTTGTTTCTGGAAGAAGCATTCAATACCTTCTCTTCCGAAGTAGGCTTCCTCTCAGAAAGTTTCGAGGAATCTCTTTTGTTCTTTTGAGCTATCCTTGGGTTAACTTCCGAAGCCATTTTCCCTTCGGAAGAATGAGTTTCTTCCGAAAGCAACTTAGCTTTGGAAACCAGCTTTCCTTTTCTCATTACTTGAACCATGTGATAAGGTCCAAATGTGAATCCTTCCTTGGGTGCTTCCTTTTTAACATTATTTGCATAATGTGTGCTTGTTGGATTGTAATAACAATCTTTAGCCAAGTGGTTCATACCACATATTATGCATGTAATGTTAATCTTTGGGGATTTTAAGGGGTGAGATTTCTTAATCTTTTTGTCTTCCTCTACAACCTTCCCTTTTGACTTCCGATCCTTTGGCAGGACAATAGTGTGGTACTACACTCCTTTCCAGAATCAGAAGTGCCTACCACCATGAATCCAGCTCAAATGAAAACACATTTTGCTTTGGGTTAATCTTCAGCTTTATATTTAACTACCTTTTTGGCAGTTCTTCTGGCTGCCTTTGCTCGGTTTCTTCTAGCTTTGGTGGATAGGGGTTGATCATCACAAGTAGAAATGGGTTGATTTACTTGTTCCTCACTGTGGTGGTCTCTATGGTTGTATCATTCTTCAACTCATGTGAAAATGGGTCAGCAGATGGGACCTCTTGCTCTTCAATATCACACCTTGGTTGTCTAATAGACTCATAAGAGTGTGGTGGAGCAATCTTATTTGTCCCCACTCACCTTTTTTCGATAACAAACTTTTAAGTGGGAGGATGATGCAAGAATGGTTTGGAAGTTTTTCTTAGAGATAGCATGCTTCCTTGCTTGAGCTTCAGCTATTACTAGCTTGGCTTGAGCCTTAGTTAACTTGGATATTAAATCATTGATTTGAACCCTGTAGTTAGTATGCTCATGTTTAAAAGAAGATAGTATTTTCTCTAACTCTTCAATTTGTTTTGATAGTTAGATTCAGCCTTTTTAAAATCAGCTTTTAAGATATTCAAGGACTCAATATCAGATTTAACTTCCATGTTATAGTCCTAGTACATTTTAACCTTAGCCATACAGGCTGGAGTACAGAGATGAGGATATACCTTAGAGTTGTCTGTTGCAGCTGAGCAGGGGTGACATCTTGTACCATAAAGCTCCAATCAACTTCTTGTGCCACAACAACAGTTTCAATTGATTTTCTAGCAGCTTTTGGTGTTGAAGGATATGAGGAGGCATGAGCAGATCCCGGGTTTGATTTGGGAGCTTGGCATTCCCTTACAAAATGGCCCAACTGGTTATAGTTGTAACATTTGGCCTTTGCTTTGTCAAACCCAAACTTCTGCTAGTGGGGTTATGAGGGAACTGCCTTCTAGTTCTTTTGAAGATCTTTATTGCCTTGTGGGTTAACAGAGCCATTTATTGGACTATGTCCATGTATTCCACATCATTTGGGTTGAAACACTCAAGATCTTCAAAACAGAACTAAAAATCATTAGAGTGTCCACTTCCTGAGACAAAAGCACAGTTGTCCTGAAAGGGACTGGGCTGAGCATATTGAGACCTTAGAGTCTTAGGGAATGTGATGTAAGGCCCAGAAGAGCTAGATGACTGCTGGGGATATGACAGGTACTACGGAGGTTGAGGGGGTCTTGATCCTTCAGCAACCATGAGAGCGTTGCTAGCAGAAAGGCTTGAAGGTTTGCTTCCTTGATGACCACTCTTGTTCTCCATCTCTACACGGTATCCATCTAGAATGCCATATAGCTCAGTCATGGTGAGGGTGTTTAGATTCTCTATTGATGGAGACACAGTAGAATGTCCACTCATTGGAGAGTGCACTCATGAATTTCCTTGTGAGGTCTCTCAATTCAGGAGCTATTCCCACTAATTGAAGGGAAGAGATAAGATCCAAATACTAGAAGTATTGCTAGTGCAAGGTCTCTCCAGCAATATGAGTAAAGTTCTCAATTTTTTGCTTCAGTGAATCTTTCTTTGAGTCGTTGGAGTTAGAGTACATGAGAGTTAAAACATCAAATAGTTCTTTGGTTGTCTGACAATTCTCAAACCCCACCATAATGGAGTTGGGAATTGTAGTCATCAGAACAGTCATCGCCTTCTCATCAATATCTATCCGCTTGAGATCTTCTTCAGAGTAGTCTTCTACTGCCTTCTTTATCATGGCACCACCTCTAGCAGGTGAAGCCACCTTTGGCTTGTAGGGACCATTGGAAATAGATTTCCACATGCAACTGTCTTTATATCTGATGAACCCTTCTATGCATCTACTCCATTGTCTAAAGTTTTCTGGGGTGATGATGGGTGCTTTAGTCATCGTCCCCACTTCACATTTAGAATTCTGGTTAAGGGCCATGTTTGAGTGTAGTGAGAGAGTGAGTGAACAAGAGGTTGATTAGGATGGTTAGACCGCACAATCAAGAGCCTAAGAAGCTCTGATACTGACTGGGTTTGAGTAAGAGTGATATTCTTACTGAGAATCGAATATGATAATCAAGTCAATGATTGTGTGGCGGAAACAAACAATCAAAGAACATTCAAGCAAGAAAATTACTCATAAATGTTATTTGTATTAATATTTGAAAGATGATAAGTTACAAAGAATAATTACAACAAAAATTCTCTATCTAAAGAACGTCACCTCAGTACGAGGTTAACAATTCTATTTATAGACAAGACAAGATGCCTTTACAAAATGACTAAACTACCCCTAACCTATTACATCAGAAACTAGTCTGTCTTGATCCGCATCTCTGCTTGTTCATCCACATTGACAAATGCGGATGAGATAACCTTGATCAGCATTTCCACTTGATCATCAGCATTAGTAAGTTGGTCATCCGCATTGGATAATGCGGATGAACAAATACTTGTGCGCATTTGGTTGGTCATCCGCATTTGTCAATGCGGATGATCAAAGTCTTGTCCGCATTTACTTTGTCTTCCGCATTAGTCAATGCGGAAGAGTAAGTACTTGTCCGTATTTGTTCTGTGTCTTCCGCATTGACAAATGCGGGAGACAATACTTTATTTTTCTAAGCAGATTCTTCATCCGCATTCTTTTTGGACTTGAGGGATTTCAGTAGAACATCATCAAATCACCAATTGAGTTGGCATGTATGATCCTTTTAAGGGTCCAACAATACTCCCCTAAGGATTATACAGCCAGTTTTCCTCAATGTTTGGTTGGTGATTGATGTTGTGAAGATTCTGCTGGGTCTTCAGGAGGTAATATGAATGCAGCTTTGGTGGGATCCAGAATGGCCTTGATCATGTTTACAAAATCAGTTGCTTCTGACATCCTGTCTCTACTCAACACATGTATTTTCATTCTGCTCATGTTGTAGATGGCTTCCATTGGTAACTTTTTCAGTGAAATAGGTTCCCAATGGAGATTGTGGAAAGACCATCTCTATGATCAATAAACTCCCTCCCACATCCACTTCAAGCTTAACAATGTTTCCAAGTTGTAGTGGTGTTTTCTTTTCTTTATTTATCTCTTTTAATCTTATTCTATCATAGGCTTTCAACAACTTGATGCATTTCAAAAAGAAGTGCATGTCTTGTTCACCCATTTGTTGTTTATTCCCTAAAGTGCCTAGTATAGATGTAGTGGATGTATGATTCATCAAGTAATCTTACTTCATATCCACTGAATAGTCTGATGTCAGCTCCTTCTTTTCCTCCACGCTTCCTTTCTATCACCATCTCATAGATTTTCTCATCATAGTACACATTTGAGATGGGAGTGGAAGAATGAGTACCAGATACTACTTTCCTCTTCAATGACTCAGTTGGCTTTACCTTCAACTCAAGGAATACAATTTCCTCTGCTTCCATCTTTTTCTTCTTATCCAGGGGATTGACAAAAGTTTATCTTTCTTAAGCAAATTGTCTTTAATGAATTGAAATTGTTTGTCCTTCTGAACATCTTAAGTATGTTCTTAAATTCATATCCCTGAACATAGCTGCATGATTGATCAGTTCAAGTTGAGCTAGCTCTTCAAATCATGAATCTCAAGGGCATTTACTAGAGCTGAGTACTCTGTAAAGAATTGTACTAGCCCTGAGATTCTCTTCACTATGAACATGTTCCATGTGTTATCATACTTCCATGCTATTATTTCTGATCTATCTTCCCCTGGGAGTAGACACCCCTCTGATCAATTCAGCAATAGGCAGTCTTTCTTGTAGCTTCAACTGAGATGGTTCTGCAAACCATTCAGGGTATTTATGGAGCACTGGGGCAAGTAGTTCTTGGTCTTTTATGTTCAACAGCATGTCTTCAGCTGACATTCTGCTTCTGGTTTGGTCCTTGTCACTCTTCTTCCAGTTTCTTGAGTTTATCTTTCTTTTCTTGATCAATTGAAGTGTTGCAGCCCTTAAAGAATTTGTCTTCATGTTGGCAATCTTTCTTTTATGAATCCCTGACTTGAGAGATATTCCTTCACCTTATCAGACATGTATAAGGATCAGGAAATAATGATTCATGGGATGAGGTTGATTTCTTCATTTGAGACAGCTTTTGTAGGGGACCTCTTCTTGGCAGTGGAATTTCATACCTTGTGGATTTCTTCAAGAATGAGTCTTTATGTTTTGGAGATTCCTTTGTCATTGTCTTCTCATATTCAGTGTCTATTGTTGGATCAAGCAACAATTTCACTTTCTCTTCCTCCTATTTCATTCTCTCATAAGTCATTGCAAACACTTCATCAGGATCATAGCCTTGATTGATCAAAAACACGGCTTTAATCATCAAGTCATCTGTTTGAGCTTTGGTCACCATGTCTTCTACTGATTGTTCTTCTTTAATAGGACTGTCCATGAGAACATCCTTTTTAACTTCATATTCATCAACAATTTCCCCTTCTTCTAAATCAATTGCTCTAGCCAGCTTTTTTAACTGAGCTTCTGCCTACTCATGTTCTTCCAAAAATTCAGCAATTGCTGCTAAACTTCTTGGGTCATCTTTTTGTTTCTTTGATGGTTCTTCTTCACTTATTGGTCTCTTGCCTTTAGCTTTTTTAGCCAAATACTTCCTCTTTCGTGAGTAAGTTTGAAGTTGAGGGCTAGAGGTTTCAGTTTGATCTTCTGGTTCAGGGACCTTTTCAGGTGTACTTGGCTCTTGATCCTTCATTTCACTTTGTTCAGTTACATTTCTTCTTTCCTTTCTTGTTCATATCTTCTTTGAGTTCTTCTTTTTGTTCTTCAGTTAATGATATGACAGAGATAATTTGCAGAGTTAATTCCTTTTCCAAAGGCACTGGTGATTTGGGAATAAAGACAATAGGCTCTGCCTCAGTTCTTTGATTGTTTATGAATTCCCAAAAATCATCATCAATGCTGAATTGTTCAGAAGCAAAACTATCCAAAGCACTGAAGAGTTCTTCAAATTCACCCTTTTCTGAGTCTGAATAACCAGTGTTTCCAGAATACACTACCATGTCAAGGCTCTAGTCTTTGATCTCAGCTTGACCTTCATCATCTACTTGTTCTTCATCTCATCTATTAAATTGTTGTCCTCATCATCAATCTTTTCTTGTTTTTCTTTCTCATCATCATCCTTCACATCAGTTCTTTTGATCATCATTTCAAGCTCGGATATTTTTGTTCTTGCTCTCAATTTCCTTTTCCGTTTTGAGATGATATCAGCTTGTTCTTCTATGATGTTTTCTTGTTCCTCCATGGCAATAGTTTGTATTTCAAGAGTATCTATATGTCCACTCACTTCTTCTCTTGAGTGTTTCAGTGCATCTTTTAAATTTTCAATCTCTTTGTCTTGTTCTTTTATTTCAACTGCATATTTTTCTTTGAGATCTTTCAATTCACTTTCTTTTTCATCCAGTTCTAGGATTCTGTCATTGATGATTCCTGCTCTCCTATTTAAAGTTCTCTACATCCTTTCTACTTTGAGTAACAACTTAGTTATTAATTCATCCTTTTCATCAGGCCTATTTATGTTTGCGATTCAGCATAGCTCTCTAAAGGAGCAGCCTCAGAAGGTTCTTTCATAGCTTTGGTTTGATCATGATGATCCTCTCATCAGAAGATGATTTGGATGATTTGGATGCACTTGTTGATCCTTCTGGTTCAGCAGGGTGATCAAGTGATGATGGTAAAGGTTGGTAAGGAGAAAGGTGATTGGTGTGGTGGTATTGGGGATTGAGATATGGTGATATAGGTGTAGGTTGAGTGGTCATTGGTGGTGTTTGTTGTGGTGATGGAAGTGATGATGGTTGAGGTAATGTTGAAGAGATGGTTGTGTTTGTGGAAGGTGTGGTGATGGTATGGTGAGGGTTGTGATGTGGTATTGGTGATGGTATTGGGATGGTATTGGTGAGGTTGTGGAGTTGGTTGAGCTATTGGTTGTGGAGGTGGTTGTGCTTGAACTGCTTGGTGTATTTGTTGAAGTATCCAAGGAAGAAGGGGTGAAGGGGCACCACTGTAGAAGTTTCTTGGTCCTTCTTCTTGATGTACTTATAGGATCTTGCATCATAATGAGGAATGTTAAGTACAGGTCCTTCATAAACAATGTCATGAAATGATTCATTGATTAGACATTGAATGAATCTGGGATACATTAGAAACTTGTATCTCAATCCTTCTTGAATGTTGGAGATTAGGCCATTGAATACATATGCAGACATATTAAACCTTCTGTTGTTACAGAGAGCACAGATTGCAGAAGATGTGAGGACTGGAATGTCATTCCATCCTGTTTTCCTTGTAGACAGACAATGTTGGAACATATGAATTAGGAATCTCCAAGTCAGATCCACTAGTCCTTTGACTATTTGTTTTGCTTCATAACTCCCTTCATAACCAATTTCAGATAAAAATGTGGTTATTTCCTCATCATCCAATTCAAGAGGATCATCTGCATTATCATTGAATTGCAGACATCTTCTAACTGATTCTTCTGTAATCCTCAGAGTGAGTTCATTGTTGATCTTCCCAGTTAGATTTTTTACTCCATCCTTTTCAACCACTTCAGCTGATTCCCAGAATGACCTGATGGGATTCTCATAGATTGTTGGTCTTACTGTCATGGCAAATGCTACCCTTGTGGTAGATAAGAATCTTATCGTATCTCTGAGACCTTCGGCTTCAGGCACATCAGGGTTTAGAGAACCGCTGACGTTATGGAGCTTGCTCCATGTAAGGTTTGCCATGTAATCTGCACAAGAGACATGTGTGTTAGTCAACAATTTTGACTTTAAATTTACTTTGATTTGTTAATGTGACTTTGATTAGTTTCACAATTTTCTTTTTCACATTGCTCTGTTTTTCTCAGTAAACATGTTTATCATAGTTTTCAATATCACTGAATTCCAATCAATTTGTATATTTATTGAGATCGAAAATGTGTATTAAATCACATTAATAGGTTGATTTTGGTGTTTTAATAATTTTCTGGTTCATTGTTTGATTTAGGGTAACGTCCAATACTTAGGTTTTGGTTTCAAAATCTGTTGAAGTTATACCTTATCTTCAAAACTATTATGGTTCAGAAATGATGATAAGAATGTTTAAGGATGAAACACAACAAAATCTTTGAATGATTGTGATGATGATGATGATTGATGGTGGTGTACTGTAGTTTTGCGCTCGTCTCACTATAAGTTCTCTCATGTTTGAAAAGTATTAAATGACCCATTTGAATTCCTTTATATAGTCAAATAATACAATTTAAGAAATTTTATAAGTTAAGCTACAGTAACAATACCACAGTCAAACTGTAGCAATGCTGAAGGTAATTTGTAATTTGATCGTCCGCATTTGTTGACTGTAGCAAATGCGGAAGACAAACTTTTGACATGGACAGTCTGCATTTGACTTCTTTTGGTCATCCGCATTTTGACTGTAGCTAATGCGGAAGGTTTAATTTTTGACTGACTATCCGCATTACACTACTGTTACTAATGAGGAAGTTTTGTTTCTTAATTTTATTCTATCCGCATTAAGTACTGTTGTAAACGCGGAAGTTAAACTTGAAATTTTGGCTGTCCGCATTTGAGTTATAGTAAATGCGGAAGAACATTGTAACAAATGCGGTTGAATTGCTTGTTTTACCATATCTGAATATGTACAGTAACAAATGCGATAGAAGAAATTCCATTTGTACAACTACAAATGCGGTTGACAAGTCAACACATCACTGTATCAAATGCAATAGAGACCTGTTCATACACATTTGTTAACTGTATCAAATGCGGTAGAGTAAACTTTACATTTACTTCACACACTAATGCGGTAGAGTAAAATCATTTTCCGCATTAGTTTCACATCAAAAATTATTGTTGCCCGCATTAGTTATATGCATGGGTTACCTTCACCCGCATTAACTAATGCACTTACCTGCATTACTTTTTGAACTTAATCAAAAGTTAATGTGATTGAATTGATTATTCATCTTATGAAGAGGTGTCCTTGATTGATTTTTCTTATGAAGTTGACTGTTGAAGTTGACAATTTTTGCTTGGATTGACTTGTATGTTACAACTAATACAAGTTTCCCAATTTTGACAGATATTGGGCTTATCATGCTTTTAAGAATCTGCATAAGCTGAGATATAATGGTATGACTTATTGCAACAACGCTAACTAAAATTCTTTTTGTAACTTGCTCAAAAATTTTAAATTACTCCCCCTAAAGTTTATGTCCACATTTGGAGAGGAACTTTAAAGATTTAAAAGTTTGGAATATTATTTTGATTAATATTAATAATGAAGAGAAAGATCTCTTTGTAGGGATCATATCAATCTTTCATTACACATGTGCATCCTTTATGATTAAATGGACATGATTATGAACTTGAAGATTGGAGGTATGTTTGTCCTCTTAAGCTCATACCTGGTTGATATTTTGATGCATATGACTTTTATCATGTTTTAGTTGATTTATTATTCAATGTGTACCTCACACACATAAGCATGAAATGATCAACCCTCCTTATACAATGCATGGTAGAACTTTGTCATAACTTTTCTTACCAGGTTACTTAAGTCATGAAATCTCAGGTTCACTAATCCTCATTGGGATTCTTTTAGTTTGATCCTATTTCATGTTGATCCTCATTAGGATTCTTTTCACTTCACTTTGGAAGGTGATCCATGATAGGATTCTTTTGTTCATTCACTTGGAATGTATTACTTTGTTGATTCATCCATTTTGGATGTGTTCCACTGGAATCTTTTGGATCATTACATCTGCACTATGTGCAAGTTTCATAGGTCTTTGCTCAGCAAAACAAAGATGAAACATGATATGGTGAAAGAGATTCATAAAGTATCATTACCTGGTGTGTTAGGTTACTACACACATGCATTCAGATAAGCCAATACATACCTATACTTTGTGATGAGTGTTTCACAATTGAATGTGTCTTTAATTCATCACTGTATGTATCTTTTCTTCCAAGTTGAGCCTACCAACATATCTGGTAAGTCATTTCAGTCTTTTACATTTTGAAATTAAGCACAGTGAATGAATATAACGACTGTAATTATATCATTTCCTAGATTCTTTTCTTCATACGACTTGATTTCTTTTTGTGGTTTTTCTGATGTTTTAAAATATTTTTGATGTTTTTCATATTTTTACTCAAGGTTAATCATGCCAATTGACTAAACCAGAAATTCAACCTACTAGGTTCAAATGCCTTGGTAAAAAATCAGCTAATTGATTTTCTGTTGGTACTTGAATCAATTTGATTAAACCTTTTTAGCATAGTCTCTCAAAAATGATATCTAATTTCAATATGTTTTGTTTTTAGTGCTGAACTGGATTATTAGTTATAAAGACAACAGCTGTGTTGTCAATAGAAATTGGTGTATGCAAAAAGTTAAAACCATAATCAAGCATCTGGTTTTGAATCCAGAGAACTTGAGAGCAACATGCTGAAGCAGCAATATACTCAGCTTCGGCTGTGGACACAGACACATTTGTCTGCTTCTTGCATTGCCAGGATACTAGTCTGGGACCAAGAAATTGACAACCACCAGAAGTGGATTTTCTGTTGAAGTTGCATCCTCCATAATCATTGTCTGTGTAGGCATAGAGATTAAATTCTCCTTCCTTTGGATACCATAATCCGAGAGCTGGTTTCCCTTCAGATATCAATATCCTCTTGACTGCGTTCACATGTGATTCTTTTGGATCAGCTTGATATCTAGCACACACACAAACACCAAACATAATGTCAGGCCTACTGGCTGTTAGATACATAAGTGAACCTATCGTTGATCGATAGTGAGTTTGATCCACTGATTTGCCTTCAAGGTCAGGTCCAATCTTCACTTTAGTATCTACAGGAGTTCTGATAGACTGACAGTCAGCAAAGTGGAATTTCTTCAGCATGGTTTCTACATATTTTGATTGATTGATGAAGATTCCATCTGCTGTTTGCTGGACTTGCACTCCTAGAAAGAATGTGAGTTCCCCCATAGCACTCATTTGAAACTTTGAATGCATAAGATCTTCAAATTCTTTGCAGAGTTGTTTGTTTGTCGAGCCAAATATAATATCATCCACGTAGATTGGACTAACAACATGTCTTTTCTTCTTATTCTTCTGAAGAGTCTGATCAATCTTTCCTCTTTCATACCCATGTTCAAGATGAAATGATGATAGAGTCTCATACCATTTTCTTGGAGCTGATGAAGACCATACAGAGCTTTGTCAAGCTTGTACACTCTTGAGGGAAATCTGGATCTTCAAAGCCAGGTGGTTGACTTATATAGACTTCTTCAGCAATCTTTCCATACAAGAAGGCACACTTTACATCCATTTGATAAACAGTAAATTTCATGGATGTAGAATATACAAGAAAGATTCTGATTGCTTCTAGTCTGGCAACAGGAGCAAACACTTCGTCGTAGTCAATTCCTTCTTCCTGAGTGTATCCCTGTGCCACTAGTCTTGCTTTATTTCTGATGACTATCCCTCTATCATCAATCTTGTTCCTGTACAGACATCTGGTACCAATAGGATATTGTCCTTCAGGAAGATCTACTAGCTGCCATACTTCTTGTTTCTTGAATTGGAGCAATTCTTCCTGCATTACTTCAATCCAGCTATTGTCTTGGCGCCTCTTTGATGTTTTTGGGTACTGTTTCACATAGAAAGCATGAGAACAAACAGATGTTTGTAATACTTGACTTGCTTCTTGTCACCCTCTCATTAAGATCACCAATAATGGTTTCAACTGGATGATTCTTGTGTATTCTTGTGGTTGGAATGGTGTCACGAGCAATAGTTACATCAAGATTGGAGACATTCAGTTCATTATGGTCAGAGGCACAATCACCTTGTATTGTTGTTGAATTATGAAGATGTCAATTTCTTTTTCAGTACTGCTACATCGTCAGCAGCACTGAGGTTGCTTGCATCATTTGAAGTGCCTTGAGTTTCTTCTGGATGAGAAGCCTGTTTTTGATTTCTAATCTCATGTGACAAGTCATCTGAGTGAGATGGTACCAGGCTGGGACCTTCTTCAGAAGAAACACACTAAGGTTTTGTGACAAGTGTCTGATGGGATCAGCTTGAAGAGGAACATCTACATTCATATTCATCACATGTAGGCGGAATCAATGGATATTTTCTCTTCTTTCTACAGTTGATGAAGTATCACCTGAATGTATATTTCCTACATGAGACAAGTGTGGTCAAATGATTTAGTAAAAGTGTCAATATCAAAACCAATCAGGACCATTGTGGATTTGGGAACGAATGTTCCTTGAATTGAACATTTGTGATTCATCAATAATGTTCAGTCTAGGATTGAACACTCTATAAGCCTTTGAGACGGAGAATAACCTACAAAAAATCCTTCATCAGACTTAGATGAAAATTTCCCAATGATCACGGGTGTTTAATATTGAGACTGGACAACCAAATGATTTGAAGAATCAATAATGGTTTCCTTTGAAATATCAGTTCATAAGGTGTCATGTTACTTTCTTTAACAATCAGAGTTCGATTTTGCACAAAGCACATGTGTTACTGCTTCAGCCAGAAGGTGATTGGCAGTTTAGCATTGGCTAGCATAGTTCGTGCTGCTTCAATCAGTGTTCTATTTCGCCTTTCAGCTATCCTATTTGTTGAGGAGTTCTAGCTGCACTGAATTGATGAGCAATGCCTTTGGTTGCACAAAAAGAACTCATATTTTCATTTTTGAACTCTGTACCATTATCACTTCTTATTATTTTGACTTTGAGATCTAGTTGATTTTCTATTTTAGTGATAAATTCTTGAATGATTTGGGATGCTTCATTTTTATGAAGCAAGAAGAACACCCATGTGAATCGAGAAAAGTCATCAATGATCACTAAACAATATTGTTTCTTTCCCATACTCATTACATGAGTTGGTCCAAAAAGATCCATGTGAAGTAACTTCAATGGAGTATTGTTAGTATTCACCAGCTTGGGTTTATGAGACGATTTGTGTTGTTTTCCTTTGAGGCATGCTGAGCATTGATCAATAAAATTGAATTCTTTTTTAGAAAGACCAATTACATGGTTTCCTTTGACTAACTTGTTCATATTTTTAAAGTTAGTGTGCCCCAAACGTGTATGCCAAAGCTGTGACTCATCAAATGATGCTTTAGACAAAAGACATGTTTCTTCCTTGGTGATGCAGAACACAGGTTAAGACATATGTTTATTCTTCCTCGGAGTCTTTAAGACAACCCATTCTTCAGGAATTTGGAATCCAAGTTTCAGAATGTAGTAGTGAGTGTCTGTAAAGTGAGTGGAATATTTTTTGTCGCAGATCTGAGACACACTTAGCAGATTGAAATTCAGTTGTTCATAGTAATTCACTCTGTCAAAGCTCAGCATCCCATTTGTCACAGATCCTTCTCCTGTAATCCTACCACCTTCTGAATCTCCATCGAATGGCACAGTAGTTCCTTGTATGTACTTGAAATCATGAAGGAGGGAACGATCTCCAGTCAGTGTCGGGAGCATCCACTGTCTACATACCATAGGCTATTAGACCTGTGTGGATGAACCTACAAACAAAAAGAACTAGTTAGAATAAGGAACCCAAGCCATGATGGTCTTGGTTTCCGTTCCTATTCATGATAGTCACCTCCTGGTATTCCCTCTGAATGGTGATTTAGATGGAGGTGATTTGGTGATTTTTTGTAATGAATTGTCGAGTCATCTCATCAACATCTACTGAGGATTCAGATAAATAATGAAATCGTTGGTCTCTATTTCTTTGTAAAATTTAGCCTAGTTTCATTATCAAATGTTGGTTTTTGCTTAGGAAGGTCAAGTTTATGTTTCATTGTGAGATGATTTCATTGACCCTTCCTTAAATCCTTCGAGTTATTTCTGTCATTTGTGATCTAGGAGTCCTAGATTGAGTATTATGAAGATGAGGTTGACAGAATGCATCACAGTAGATTTTTTGAGATGGGCTTGTGTTGGGGAATTCTCACCCCTTTCTGATTGAAGTAACAATCAGATGTATTGTGATTGTTCATGTCACAGATTGAACATACTAGTTGAAATAGCAATTTTGGTGGAGTGATTGCTCATATCAGATAGAACAATATTAGTTGAAGAAGCATTTATCTGTCTTGTGATTGAACACATGTCACAAATATCACAATACATTTGTTTGTTTCTCGAATCAGATTTTTCTTTGAGTGACTCAGCTGATACTTTATTTTGATGAGTCACTTTCTTTCTTTAGGTGATGAATCAGAATCACCCTTTTTGTAGATTGTTTCATAATACTACTTTTGTTCAGTTGTTGGGCTGTTTCTGTTCTTTACCTACTCCTCACCTCTTTCTCAAACTGGTCAACATGTTCTTTGTTACAGATATCAAACCTAACTCCCTGCCTTAATTTGGATGACTGAGGGTCTGATGAAGTTTTATGTGTTGAACTCAGTTTTATTGGTTTCTTTTTCAGTGAAACCTTTTCTGATTTGCTTGAATTTTGTGGAGATACATCTTATTATTAGAACTACTCTCAGTAGTGGGTTTCACTATTTTGACATATTTATTTTTCCCTGTAAAATAGATGGTATGAATTTTATAAAAGGTACAATTGCTTTTACAGGGCTTGATGGTTTTATGACATTCACTGTCTTGTCTGAGCACTCTTTGATTTTGATTGGGTGTCCTAACTTGATTTTGTCCTCATTGGTTTCAAAATAAACATCAGGTTTGTTTTGAGTTTGTCACTGTTTCACTACTGACTTAGGTTCCCAATTTTTAGGTTCGATTGATTCAGAGAGTGATACAGAGTCAGGCATGACAGTGTAATGGTCATTGTATGGTGGAGGACATGAATTGTACCCAATCCCTAACATGTCCTTTGGATCTTTTTATGAATCCAACATTTTTTGCAGCTTGACTGAAGACATTTGAAACTATTCAAGTATCACTTCAGTCATAGATTGTTGAGCTTTAGATTGAGCTAACTTTTCATAAGTAGCTCTTTTCAGCTGCAAGATTGTATTTCTCACCATGCAATTTTTCTATGTCAGAAATGAGAGATTTGATTTTGATTTCAAAACCTTTTAGTTCTCTCTTCATCATTTCTGACTTCACCTTTTCTTCTTTAATTTTATCTGCCAGTTTATGATTGTGTTCTCTATACTCTTGTAATTCATTTATGCATTTCTCACTACAAAGGTTAGTTTTTACCTCAGTAGGCATTGCAGATGGTCCATCATTGATATGAGCCATGAGAGCATGATTCTGGAATTGAGGCTTGACTTCCTCAGCATACACACTCCAGTCACATATCCCATCTTGTTTGATCACAAGGGCACTGGCAGAAGGCTGACTGCTTGCATGGGCTTGATTTGTCAGCTGTGGTTGATTCTGGTATGTTTGTTGATGATGAGAATGATGGTACTGCTGTTGTTGATTGTTTGAGTGATGGCTTGAATTAGGCTGTGAGGATGATTGACCAGAGAGTTCCTTGAATGGTTGTTTCTTTTAGTAGCATGCACTCTCTTGAGAATGGCCAGTCATGCCACAGTTGAAGCATTTTACCTTGGATTTGTCATATCCAAGCTTTGTGTTCTCATTCAGGCTCAACTTTCTTCCTTTTCTGAAGAATTTCTTGCTCTCATGGCAATCATTGCCATTTGCCACTGTAGGTCCATCTCCTCAACATCATCAGGATCTAATTCCTCTAATCTTCCTGTATTAGATGGGCATAAGTGAGTCTTCCCCCAAGATATGCTTCAAAACTTGCAACAAGGCATTGTAAGTTGCCTTTTGCTCTTCTGATTTTAAGTCTTCTGGAGAGATTGGAGGTACTGGAGACTTTTGGTGCTTGTGCTGAAGTTGAATGGTGATTGAATGATGGAAATGCAATGAACTCAGTATTGTTCATTTGATCTCTTGATGAATGAAGTCATCTTCCTCTGTGATGAAGCATTTTCAACAGAACGTGATTCTGAAGGGAATTTGTAGGCTTCAATCACTCTTGGCCCTTCAGATTTCTGCTTGTTCATCAAGTTCCAAGCTTCAATCTTGGCTATCATAATGTCTAGAGTGGTACTCTCAAGATCAAGAGTATTTTTCAACATTGTGACATTTTGCTTCTAGCTTTCAGGTAGACTGTGAAGCATTTTCTTGTTGAGTTCTTTAATGTTGTATGAAACACCCATAATTTCCAAGTCATTGACCAAGTGTACAAATCTGTGCAGTTGTTTTGATATGGATTCTCCTTTGGTGTGATGAAAGGTTTCATACTGATTGACCAGCTTGTCTTTGTTAGTTTCAGCAACTTCACTGCTACCTTCATACATAATTTTGAGAGCATCCCAAACAGCTTTAGCAGTTCCATATTTTTCCAATCTTTTCAGCACATCCATTTTGAGTGCTTGAGTCAAAATAGAGTATGCTTTAAGATCAATTTTGATTTTCTTATAGTCATCTTCATCCAGAGTTAAGTCTTCAATTGGTATTCTAGCAGTCTTGTACAATGCAGCTTGAGCGGTTGATAGAGTAACAGGAATGTGTGAACCCTTACATATTGAGATCCAAAAGTCAGGATCTACACCTGTGATATAATTTCTAAACCGTATTCTCCATTGTTTAAACTCAGATTTTTGTTTAAGCATCGGAGGCCTAGGTGTATGACCTAATTCAGAGTACTGTTAGATCCATGTTGATTTGTGTAAGTATAGATTTAGTTGATTTTACGATTGATTATGTTTGATGAGTCCGACTTGTTCAAGCAGTTCTGTTGAGGTTCGAATGAGTGTTCTTGCTGTTTGACAGGAGTATTTTCGCTGTTGCTAAGTAGAGATGATAATATCTACTACTAGCAACTTGATTATCAGACCAATCGAGTTCTATTCGGTCTATGCGTAGATCTGAAAGAGAATCGAGATCCAAAGCTCTGATACCATTGACTGGGTTTGAGTAAAAGTGATATTCTTACTGAGAATCGAATATGATAATCAAGTCAATGATTTAGTGGCGAAAACAAACAATCAAAGAACATTCAAGCAAGAAAATTACTCATAAATGTTGTTTGTATTAATATTTGAAAGATGATAAGTTACAGAGAATAATTACAACAAAAATTCTCTATCTAAAGAACATCACCTTAGTACGAGGTTAAAAATTCTATTTATAGACAAGACAAGATGCCTTTACAAAATGACTAAACTACCCCTGACCTATTACATTAGAAACTAGTCTGTCTTGATCCGCATCTCTGCTTGTTCATCCGCATTGACAAATGCGGATGAGATAATCTTGATCAACATTTCCACTTGATCATCAGCATTAGTAAGTTGGTCATCCCATTGGTTAATGCGGATGAACAAATACTTCTGCGTATTTTGGTTGGTCATCCGCATTTGTCAATGTGGATGATCAAAGTCTTGTCCGCATTTACTTTGTCTTGCACATTAGTCAATGCGGAAGAGTAAGTACTTGTTCGTATTTGTTCTGTGTCTTCCGCATTGACAAATGCGGGAGACAATACTTTATTTTTCTAAGCAGATTCTTCATCAGCATTTCTTCTTGGACTTGAGGGATTTCAGCAGAACAATCATCAAATCACCAATTGAGTTGGCATGTATGATCCTTTCAAGGGTCCAACAGATACTAATTGCTGGATCGGTTTTTGTATTCAACACAAGTATTTTTCTCAAACTTACTAATGAACACTCAAGAAGCAGAGTTCTTCTAAGAGTTGATTATAATATACTAAGTAACACAAAGAAAACACGAGAGAATGATTTTCAAGATTCTGTATATATTACTTCTCAACCTAAGTATTACAAGACTCTTACAATCTTACTTGAAGAGTTACAATGAAAACTATATATGCTACTATCTACAGCCGGATATACTTAATATCTTATCTAAGATTGGTAGTTATGACATGTCCATGACTTACCTTTTGTCACCAACTAAATTTGGCAACTGTACTAACAAATAAAGCTAAACAGTGAAATAAAGTATGGTCAACTTACATGGCCTTTTGGGGAAAACGCCATGAAGTATCAAAGGTCTGCAGCGGAGTGCCAGAGACACCATACTTATGTCCACTGGTCATAGTAGGTACTTCTGAAGGAAACTGGCTTCGGAAGAACTTGTTCTTCCGAGCCACTTCTCCTTCGGAAGTGGCTACTTCTTTTGAGGCTTCCTTTGGACTTCATTATTTAGAAATTGTAGTCTTCATTTCTTCTAAGTGTAGAACTCTCGGAAGAGCAGAGACTTGGTCTTCGTAGTTAAAGCTTACCTTCAAAAGTACCTTAAAAACTTTGCTCCGGAAGTTCAACATATACCTTCGGAAGTGCTGAACTTGTCTTTAGAAAAAACTTTATTAGTTGTACTTAATATACTCTAAGTTTATGGTTTTGGTTGCACCACCTTCTTCTTGATCCAACATCTTGTTGCTTCACCCACAACTGATGGTAACCCGATCGAAGGTCTATCCTTGAGAACCAACTTGCACCTTGGAGTTGATCAAACAAGTCATCAATTCTCGGTAATGGATTGATTCTTCATTGTCAACTTATTCAACTCACGATAGTCAATACACATCCTCATACTACCGTCCTTCTTCTTCACGAACAAGACCGAGCACCCCATGAAGAGATACTCAGTGTAACGAACCATTTATCAAGCAACTCCTGCAATGTCCCATTAACTCTTCATCTCGGTCAGACCCAACCAATACAGTGCCTTAGCTATAGGCTGTGCACGAGGTATCAAGTTTATCTGAAACTCGATCTCACGGTCCGGTGGCACACCTGGTAAATATTTGGGAAACATATCTGGAAAACCACACACAACCGGTACATTTGACAGTTGTGGTGTGACGTATCCACATCTTTTATGTAGACCAAATATGCACTACACCCATGCCTCATGCACTTTCCCGCCCGCCCTCTCCATCGAATCACTTTCGGAATCGTCGTAACTCGATCACCGTAGATAGTCACTAGACTTCCGTCAGGTGTTATCAAATTAATTATCTTCTTGCGACACACATTGCTCGCCTCATAGTCCGTCAACCAATTTATTACTAGGACTACATCGAACCTGCATAAGGTTATCATAAACAGTCTAGCAGAAAACTTATGACCTTCTAGTTCTATATCACATTCTTCTATCAGATCAACAATTCTAATAGACTTACCTATGGCAGTTTCTACATCGAACGGCTAATCAATACTCCTACTACTAGTAGGAAAGTTAGCATAGAAAGTAGCAGAATTGAACCTCCTACTAGCACCTGAATCAAATAACAAATAAACAAGAGTTTGATTTACTAGAAACGTACATGACACAACATCAGGATCTGTCCTAACCTCCTCCCAGGTCATTGTGAAAGCTCTTGTGCTAGCTTCCTACCCTTCAATCCTGACTATCTTCTTTGCTTCGAAACTCTCAGCCCTTGGCTTCTTACATTTCTCATCATGTGGCCATCCTCGCCAGAGTTATAACACCTCCTTACCCTGCAGTCCTTCGCCACAAGTCCAGTCCTTCCACACCGGAAACAAACATTGGATCCCACCCTGCATTCTCCGGTGTGCTCCTTCCCACATTTGCCACACCTCTTGGACCACACACGGGTGTGACCACACGTTGGTCATCCACCATCACAACTTTGTTGTTTGGAGCGGCCCCGACATGTCCAAACCTCTTCCTACTCCAGTTCTAGTCACCACCACCCTTTTTGCTAACCTCAACCACCACCACCTCTCTTTTATCATATAGCCTACCCACCAAATCAACCACCGACCTAAACGTGCTCGGCCGGGTGGTGATCATGTGCCTGCGGATTTCTGCTGGCAATCCCTAAATGTATCTTTTATTCTTTGGTGACAAGGCGTCATCTGATCTGGAACCGGTCATGCCATCTCATTAAACTTGGTGGTGTATGCTGGTGTGTCATGGTTCCCGCCTCCAGCTGTAGGAACTCCCTTTCCTCCTTGTCCAACTCTCGGTGACGATAGAAATCCTTGATAACCAATTCTTCAACTCTGGCCACCTCATTCTTCCAATTTCTCTACTACCCTTGGCTTAGATGATATTGTCCCACTAGCACAGAGCCAAGTCCATAAATGAATGAGTGGCAAACTTCACCTTTTGATATTCACAGAACTCATTGATGAATGATGGTGTATTGCTGGTGTGTCATGGTTCCCGCCTCCAGCTGTAGGAACTCATTTCCTCCTTGTCCAACTCTCGGTGAGGACATAAATCCTTGATAACCAATTTCTTCAACTCTGGCCACCTCATTCTTCTAATTTCTCTACTACCTTTGGCTTAGATGATATGTCCCACTAGCACAGAGCCAAGTCCATAAATGAATGAGTGGCAAACTTCACCTTCTGATATTCATGGCACTCATTGATGTAAGGACAACCTCAATCTCCCTCACCCACCGGTGATCAGCAGCAGTAGTGCCATTACCATCAAAAGTTGGGGGCTTGCATCTCTGAAATGCCCCATAATTATAGCCTCTGCCACAAGGCACATGCTCTTCTTCCTCATCCTCATCAGTGGAGACAACCGTCTCAGTCTCTGGTTGCTCTCTCCCTCCCGAGGACCTATTCCTCTCCTTCATTTCTCCTTCTCTTACATCCTTTATCACTTTGGTCACCACAGACGGTAGATCGTTTGGCATGACTTGGTGAACCTCTTCCACCACTGCCTTTTTCACTGAGGCCCTCAAGTTAGCACTCTTATCACCACCCTCCAGATGAGGGGTCTTAGGCTCTTCATGAGCCACCTCTTCAGTTCGAGGCCTTCCTCTCGTGACCAGTGGTCCAGTACCATGTCCACCATGACCTCCACGACCTCCACCTCGAGAAGTATTCAAAGATCTACCACCGGCCATCCTCTAATTACAGTGGCCAGTCACAACTGGCCACTATAATTAGAGTGGCCAGTTGTGACTAGCCACTTACTTTACTCTCATACCACAAGCATTTTCTATCCTAATTATATCAGTATCTAAATGTACTAAGGGCAAACAGACCAAATAACATGCGCACATAATACTAGTTAACATTAAGAAAATACCTGATGGCACACAACTACTCGGACTTGCATCCCTTCTCTTTGTCCCATTTTCAGTTTAAGTTTAGGTTTTTTTTTGAAATATTAACCTGTTTCACTTAAACTTTGGCTCTAATACCAACTTGTAAGGCCCTATTCCCGGGACACTCACAGTTGGTCAACTATCGCACATAAAACATATAATTTACATTCACAGTTTCTAAAACATTGTAGTGGAATGATTTTAAACCATTTCATATAATTATAATTGCTTTTTGCAAAACAATACATTGTAGTTAGCTATTACAGAATATCATAATTTGCATTACATCAAAATAATATTATCGTAACATGAAATGGATGCCATCCAAAATAATCCAAGTAGTTGCCTCGTGCCATCCTCAGCAACCTTACCTACCAACTGGAGACACATAAAAGTCAGCGTTGCTGAGTGAATTCTAGTTTTATAAGATAAAATACTTTTCTTTTGCTCAAAACCGTTCTTTACTTCCATACGTGATCATACATCATACATACACATAGATAATATCGTTATTATCTTTCATTACCATTCATCACTTTCTTTCGTTCATAATTTCCGGACCAATATCATCAGCTATACCCCAAACGTAGGCACAAAGTGGCACCTGTGATGCACCCAAATAGTTCTCATGTGCCTAGAATAGGCTGAAATTTGGCTAAGTGTCCATGCGCCTGGATTGCCCATGCACTTGGATTGCCCATGCGCCTGCATAGTGCTCATGTGCTTGGAAGTGCCTAAAATGACTAAGTTTTGGGTCATGCACCTCAATAGTGCCCATGCGCCCAAAAATTTTCCCATACACCTAAGTTTTCTCATGCGCCTGGAAGGCCATGCGCCTACATAGTGCCCATGCACCTAATACTTAGAATATTTTCTGAAATTTTAGGGAAAATGTGAAGTGTAAGCTTTCACTTGGGAGGTTCCAGGGGTAATGTAAGTTGACTTTATGTGGTCTTATGTCATTTGATGGTTGATGTATGGTATGTTTGTGTTTATGTTTATGCTGATGTTCCTTGCTTGGTATATTTATTTTTCTGTCGCTTTGCATGGTATGATTAATATCAATGAGCGTATAGTAGTATATAATGAAAAGTGGAAAGATAATGAAAATAGGAACGTAAAGAATGAAAGAATGCATGCATTAATGAAGTAATGAATGAATGGATATGTCTTGCCTTAGTACTGATGCCAGGCTATGTGCGTTATGGAAGTCTAATAAACTTCGGCCCAGTACCTGCTTTGTGCCTACGTTTGGGGTAAACTTATGTATATGATCCTTGTCGTTTTCCCCAGTACTAGTGCCAGGCTATATGCATTATGGAAGTTTGATAAACTTAGGCAAATTCGAACGTTGGGCACATGGGCCAAATCCAGGTGCTTGGGCAGCCAGGTCAAACTAATAACATTATAATCAGTCCCAACATCACAAATTCAACATGTTCTAAGCTTAATTCTAACATTCTAAGCATCATAACTTGAACATGGCATCAACATAACATCAAGAACACCCAAAAACCATAACCAACCCACAAACACACACTTCACACATAAGCATACGGGTACAAAACCCACTTCCATAAAAACATACATACATACACTTCCAACCCCAAAGTCAGTTAAAACATGTAAAAAGGAGATTCTAGAACTCACCTTTGACAACCTTCGAGTATGACTTCTTCAAACCCGATTGCAAATTGAGTCCAACCTCCTAGAAACCCACCGGAAACACACATCCGAACACACAAACACACATAAGCATACAACTGAGGCATAGGCCGGCCAAGGTCAACATAAGATGATGAATTCTTGCCTTAAATTTGAATCTTCTTCTTCTTTCTTCAAAACTCGACACTTAGCTCTTCTTCTTTCTCTGTCTAGAAAATCTAAACAAAAGGTGATGTGAAGAAAGTGTGGGCGGCCATGCCCACTTTATGCACCAACTTTTATACTCTTTGTCCTTTTTACACATATAGCCCCTAAACTTGGGTTAGATTGTGTTTTATTTCTTTTATTCACATTTATTCCTTCTTTCTCGTCTTTAAAAATACCCGGGTGTTACAAAATTTTCATTCAATACTCCCCTATCACTTAGAGGCTATTTGGCAACATCTGAATCAACCTTTTAATGGTTCAGATATATGAATGGTTTAATACTTAATGGTTCAAACTCTTTTTTTCGCAAACAAATGTCTTAAATGGTTTAGACATTTGCCTCTAAATGGTAAGCATCATACTAGTGCTGAATGGTTAAGAGGTCTAATGTTGAATGCTTAAGACCTTTTATCAAAATTGGTCAGACATTTGCTTTTGAATAGTTAAGAGATATACTAGCTCTTAATGGTTCAGACCTCTTAATTGTTCGACACTTAATGATTCAAACTTCTTATTGGTTCAACGTTTAATGATTCGAAAGTTGCCAAACAGCTCCTTAACCATTTAGTGCTGAATGGTCTCATTTAGAGGTTATTTTTTCTAAAACAAACACTTAACCATTAAGGTAGCCTCTTAGTGGTCCCACTAAAAGGCTACCAAACAACCCCTAAGCCTTTTTCGTTTTTTTGGACGATCCATGTTACGTTGTCTTTGTATATTGTATTTAGGTTTATGCTGATTCACTTAGTCTAACTCTTTCTAGATTTGTTGAATCTTTGACCACCATAATTTAAATGTTTATCATTTAGATTAAGCTCCGTGCAACTGTGATAAGTATTTGAGATAATTGTATATCAAATTATCCTTTAATATGTTTGGTAATGCCGACTCACTCAAACCTTGCTAGAACAACGCAGTTGGACAAAATTATAACAATGAAAAGAGTATAACTCATATTTCTCCCCGTGATATATATCTAATTATTTTAAATACTTAACACTTACTGAGGGAGATATTTTCATTTTCTCCTTTTTTGATGACTGATTAGTCGTCGTCGCCGCGACAAACGTAGTGGCAACACTAATTGCCTCATCTAACTCCGTACCTTCCACACCTTCTTAATCATCATCATTATCCTTATCATCACCATAAACCCCTTCATTTCCCATTTCTCTAGCAATCAATGGTTGTTTCAGTGCTAATGATCCCTAGAAATCTCTACACCTGATAGTTGATTTTATGATAATTCGAAAGATTCGTCTTTATCAGGATTAGCATGGGTGATATGGAGATTTTGGTCGGGAAAGGAGAAGATTATTGAGAAAAGCTTTGCTAGAAGTAATGAAATCATGAGGGCAAATATTATTGATTAACCCTAATTAGTTAAGCAGAGAAGAAAAATGACCAAAGAAACCGAGAACAATGGACGCCAATAGATTACAACGTGAAGAAACTGTAGCGGATTTGGAAATTCACACTTGGTTTACTTAACCAAACACTAGACTACAATCACTAAAGTACCAAGAGCATCCATCAATTGATTATTATACTTACAATGTGTTCCCAAGTTTATTTAAAAAAGAGAAAAAAGAGAAGTGAAATGAAAGAAAAAATAGTTGTGTCTTGGAATTTTTTTGTTGGAAAGAAATAAAATAAAAGTAAGACAGTTGTGTTCTCGAGTTCACTTAATAAGAAAAAAAAGGAGGTGGTAGTGAAATGAAGACTAAATTCAATCCTTCTAAATTGAAAAAAGTAAAGAGAAGATAAAAGAAAGGAAAGAAAAAAAATAATAGTAAAGAGAAGATAAAAGAAAGGAAAGAAAAAAAATAATAGTAAAAAAAAAAGTTTATTTATGTTTTCTCTTTAACTAACTTGGGAACACATCGTTAGTTGTAAAATATTATTTAGGAGCAATTTGACGGGAACTTCTTTTGCATTCGTTTGTTTAATAAAGCAACAAAAATGAATAAAAGATTTTGTTTGTTTAGTTAAACAAATGAACATTAATAGATGTCATGTTCGCTAATTAATGTTCGTAAACGGTTGACATGGTTTTTGTTTAAGTAGTGTGTCCGTTCGTTTATTTTATTCACTAAAAAATTATATATTTTGTAACTTTTAGTTTAATTAATCTAAATCTTTATATATTTTGTAACTTTTAGTTTTTAATGACCCTAATATTATACTTCATAATTTTTTATTTTCATGAACATTAGGTAATATGACTGTCATAATCATGTGTTTTGAAACCGACGAACAATTCGAACAAAGGGAACAAAAGAAATACTAGTCACTTTTAATAATCATTAATGAGAAAACCTGATTACAATGCCAAGTTCTTACATACAATTTAGAGTCTAAAAAGAAGCCGAAACACTTGCAAATAAACAAAAAGGAAATTCATCGAAAACAAAAGTCAAACCAAGATAAATATACAGAAAAAAGAGATCTACTCTAATTTACTCTAAGAAGTCAAACTAACTATCAACCATATGATATTATTTAACGTGTTCATGTCATTCTCATCTAGGCTCCATCTAGTATTGACTTCAAACTAAATTTACAATTTTGGTAAATTTATAATTTTAATAAATATATTGACTTCAATAAAGTTTTTTTAATAAATCTCATTAACACTATAATGATCAAATTAATTTCTGTTTAGAAATAAATAACATTTTCTTAAAATTACTTTAATAAAACTTAATTTTGTTAGAAATTAGTTCAATTTGTAGCTAATTATCATTAAAACTAAAAAATATATTTAAAAGATATAAAAAAGGTTTATGTATATTCATGAATAAGAAAATCATCTTTCTTTATATACAATTGTTTATATCTTAAATATGTTTGTTATATATATATATATATATATATATATATATATATATATATATATATATATCTATATATATATATATTATATATATAATTTATTATATGTGAATGACTCTTGGCTAGTGGTTCAAGCGGGAGGCGGGAGGCTTTGCATCTTTTGGAGGTCTAAGGTTCAAACCTTGACAATGACGAATTATTACTAACTAGGTGTTACTAATTTCTAAAACTAACCAGCCATTAAAAAAATTATTATATAATTTTATATTTCAACTCACGTAATATACGTGAATCAACCTAGTAATAGAATAATTGAATAAATTTTCTCCAAAACTATCCACATCCCCTAACCACATTTGATTGGGTCTTAAATTTGACTATGGTACTATAGTTTGTGTTTATTAATTTGACCCAGACTTGCTCATGTAACACCTTAATTTGAGTCGACTGCTCATCCCCACCGCGGCTGAAATATTTGGTTCATGGATCAGGGAACGATCAAGAGTGCAACCGAATTCTACCCATAAACAACTATGAAGGGGCTTCACCCTATCGACCTAGGATTGACAATGTATGCAACTTTAGCTTGTAGTAAAGCAAGGTCCCACTGTCCCGAAGTTTTCGATGAGGCTACGAAGTAAATTACCAAGACTATAGTTAGTAGTTTGGCCATCTATTTTGGGCGTGGTATGAATTACTAAATTGTATACTAGACTCTAAAAGTGACTCATAAACTTGATTTCATGATCGAAAGTAATCAGTTTTGTACCTTATGAAGCGGAACTATCTCTGCAAAATAAAAAAGTGAAACTTATAAGGCATAAAAAGTTTTAGAACATGGAAGAAAATATGATATTTTGGAAAATCGATCGACAAAACCATGAGGGAGTCTCTCTATCACTAGGTAATGGGCAATCCCAAAACAAAATCGATACTAACATCCTCCTAGGGGCCATTTGGAATGGGCAATGACGTATACAAATCTTGGTTAGTATGACGAGTCTTGGCAATATGGCAGATACGACATCATTCAAGAAGACGGTTGACGTCATAATCTAACTTGGGCCAAAAGAAATGGTCACAGACAAAATCTATAGTTTTATCTATTTCAAAATGACCTACTAGCCCTTTTTGATGACATTACAAAATAATACCCTCGTGAAAAAGAATGGGGAACACACAAACGTCCTATTTTAAATTAAAATCTATCCCTTGATAATAATCTTGAAACGGGGAGACTTCATAATTAATATATTATATTAAAAATCAGGAAAACCAATATATAATTGGCATAAGGAATCAATCTAATGACCTAAATCCCAGGATGAGCCAGAACTTTTGAGATTGTGCAGCCAGAGGATGCTACATCAACTCCAATTCAAACAGCTCCTCTAGCATCAAAAAGACCCATCTTGTCTTGGACACACACCACAAATCCAGAAAGATGGCATGTCATTAGAGATCAAGGCACTGAAGACAATTACACATGGCAAGACATGTTTCAGTTGCCTCTGCATGACCTCTTTGATATGAGAAGACACTTTGACAGTCTGAAGGATCCTGATCACCTTATGAAGAAAGGATTGGTGATCATCCTAATGAGGACAGTTGATATCTGAAGTCTTGTAAGTGTTTGGTAGCATTAGCCTAGGGGGAGTTTGTAGAGATTAATGAAGAGGCTAATGCAACCTAAACATCTTAAGTCTATCCTGCATGCTGCACAAGTGCATAAAGAAGAAGCTTAGGAAGTTTCACACATGAAACAGAATATACTCTAAGTGTGAAATCTTCCGAAGACTTTTAGTAACATGCTTTATCTGATAGATTTCTTCCAAGTCTTCCGAAGCTTCAAGTTCATGAAGATAGATTTCTTCCGAAGACTTTTAGTAACATGCTTTATCTGATGTACTATTCCATAAAGCTAGACACATTTCTGCTGCATCTCTGCAAGTCACCAACTTACATGAGTTGGTGAAAAGGTCCATGATTTTGGTAACTGTATATTGAGGTCTTGAGTCTGTAACTTTCTACTTTATGTATTTTATCCTTTTTGTAATAGGTAAGGATGTGAGCTATGGCATGTCATAGTCACAAGTCAAAAGGCAATCTGTCTTTTGAGTCTACAATTGATTTTGTTTGTGTCTAGTCAATTGTATCCGGCTGGCTTTCAAATTATACCCGACTGTAGGATGTAGTATAAGTATCTCATGTTCTTGTATCTTTTAATATGCTTTGTAACACTTGTAATAGAACATAAAGAAAGCAATATACTGCATTCTTGAAAACCATACACTTGTGTTCTTTGTGTTCTGTCTCTTGTATTACTTGTGTTCTTAGTATCTCTACTTGTTAATCCAGTTTACTATTTGATCAAGGTTTAGTTAATCTCCTCTTTGTGTTGTTGTTGTAACTTACACCCTGCAACAATCCTGCATTTGGTATCAGAGCTTTTTAGGCTCTTGATATAAGATTTCACCATCTTAAGATCTCTCACACACACAAATACTAAACTTCTCAAATAGCAGCCATCTCCAAAACTGGTATGGAAACTGGAACCATGAACAAGTCCCCACTGATCACTCTTGATGAGTTTGATACCTGGTGTTTGAGAATGGAAGGTTTCATCAGGTCTCTTGATTTAAGAATGTGGGAGTCTATTGAGAATGGACCTTTCATACCCAGCACCCCTTTTGCTACTGGTGCTGGTATGATCCCCAAAGATGTGGCTAACTACTTTAATGAAGATAGGAAGAGAGTAGAGATAGACAGAAATGCCATGATAGCCCTCCAAACTGCCTTTCAAACTCTGTGTACAGAGGTTTCAAGAAGTGCAAAACAGCCAAGCAGCTGTGGGATGCACTGAAACTGATGTATGAGGGTTCCTCTGAAGCCAAGGAGAACAAGAAGGATCTCCTGAAGTAGTAGTTTGAAAATTTCACCTTCAAAATAGGTGAAACCATGACTCAGTAGTATTTCAGGTATGTTGAGATTGTGGATACCCTAGTGGATGGAGAAGTTTCACTTGAAAACAAAGACATTGTAAGGAAGTTCATGTCCTCACTTCCTAGGCAATGGACACACTACTGTGTGGTAAACAAGAGAACTGAAAATCTCAAAACTCTTACTCTGATAGATTTATATGGGATTCTCAATGACTACCAGATGGAGATGAACATGCAAGGTTCATCTGACAACTCTAACAATCAAATGGGTTCAGCCCTACATGTGGTTGAAAGGGATAGCATAGAACCCAAACATCATCTCTTATGCTACCCTGACAATTCACCAAAGGGTCCTTTCATCACCTTCCCAGAGACACTAAGGGAGAAGTACATTCAAGGAAGCCCATTCCAAGAGACAAGCTCTTCTCAAGCTTTTGTGTCTTCTGATGAAAGCTGTGGCAGCTCTCTTTTCACTCTTGAAGACCTGGACTGTATCCATCCAGATGATCTGGAATACATGGAAATAGTCCAGCAGATGGCTCTTCTCACTCACAGAGCCAAGAAATTCTACAAGAGGACTGGAAGAAAGTTTCCAAGCAATACAACCAGTGGAAAGTTTGGACTGGACAAAGGCAAAGTCAAGTGTTACAACTGTAACTTGATGGGCCACTTTGCCAAAGAGTGTAAGGCACCTAGAAAAAATGGTGGCCAAACACAATCCAGACCAAACTACACTGACAAAGCTCTCCAGAATGAGAAGTCAAAGCAGTAAGCTGTTGTTGCTGTTGAAGAAGGAGGCTTTGACTAGAGCTTTCAGGTGGAAGATGCTTCTCCAAACCAAGCACTAATGGTAGATCATGATGAAGCCACGGTATTGGCACATCTCTGTACTCCTGAATGCATTGCTAAAGTTAACAAATACAGGTCCTACAACTTGGAAATGAGATCTGACCTTAAGTCCTTAAACATTTTAAAATCTAATTTTAGAAAGTCTGAAAATGATTATAAACTGATGATAGAGGACTTAGAGAAAACCATTTCAGTTCTAAAACATGAACACACAGATTTTAGGACTCAAATCAAAGATCTCATAACCAAGTTAACTGAGTGCCAGGCTGAGCTTGTGATCAGCAAAGCCAGGGCAGAAAAGAGTGTTCTTGAAGAAAAGACCTTCAAGAACATGATATCCTCATCCCTGCACAAAAAATTGTGCCATCAAAACAGACAGGGACTAGGATCCAATGAGATAGCTCCTCCACGCACAATCTTGTCAGTAAGATCTCCTAGGTGTGGAACTTGTGAAGATGAGCTTCCTCTCATAGATCCTATGAGTGAATAGGATGAAGAGAAGATAGTGAAGAATCCCTCTGAGAAGAGTGAAGAGGAGGATTCCAAGAAGGGCCACTATCCTTGTAAGGAGAAAAATAAGACTATGATGACCAAGTCCATAAGAAAGAACTTGATCAGAAAGAGCAAAAGAAAGGCAAGGAAGGCTCAAGAGATCAAGGCTACTTTTGACTCCAAGCAGAAACAAGTTTTTATCTCTGCAGGGTTTAAAGTGGTAGGGACTGAAGACATCAACCAAAACTCTTCTGCTAAGAATTCTGGTTCTTGTTCAACTCATCTCAGTAGCAAGAAGAAGACTGATCTGCTGTGTACCACTGCTGCATAGCCTGGACCATCAAACTCCAAGCACAGTCCTCGGCCCAAGAGGATTGTCTTAGCATCTGCAAAGATGAAGATGGAGAAGGGATGTGACCAAAGATAGTCCTATTCCAAGGAAAAGGCTCTTGTGAAGAAGAAGATAAATTGTGTTATGTGTGAAAATACCACTCACATTGCTAAGGATTGTCCTTTCAATCCTAAAGGTACTATCCATATGACCAAAAAAAATACTTCAAAGGGTCTCAAGAAGATTCAAGCTTCGGAAGGAAAACGTGTTTCCTTCGGAAGCTCTAAATCTAAAAAGAAGGGAAGTGGAAAATTGCCTTCGGAAGCACTGAAGTCTGCTGCAGTGTCTGCAGAATCTTCCGAAGGTTCAGTCATCAAAACTTCCAAAGTTCCAAAAGCTTCTGAAGTTTTGAAGGTCAAGTCCAAGACTCCAAAGGTGGTGTGGATGTCTAAGAAAGACCAAGTGACTGAGAATTCTCCATCAACAACAGCTCAAGATCCTCTTAGAACAACCATAGGATCTATTACTGTTGAATTACCTTCTGTTAATGAGCCCAAGACATGCAAAGCTTGGGTTTCCAAATGTAACTAATATTTCTCTTTGTGCAGGGATAGCTGAAGACAGACAAAAATGTCTAGATCATAGACAGTGGCTGTTCCAGGCACATGACAGGCAATAGGTCACTACTCTAAAACTTTGAAAGGATTGATGGAGGACGAGTTGCTTTTAGAGGAGATGAAGGTGGTTACATTTCTAGAAGGGGCAAGGTCACAAATGGTAAGCTCAGCATAGAAAAGGTAAACTTTGTTAAGGAGCTTGGATACAATCTTCTGAGTGTATCTCAATTTTGTGATCAGAGTCATACATGCTCTTTACTGAGCATGAGGGCATTGTTCTTAAGTTTGGTGTGGTCATTCCTCATGAGCATATCCTGCTTAGAGCCCCCAAGAAAGGAAACATATACAAGTTGGATTTGCAAGAAACCTCTCCCTCTGGAGAAGTTTCATGCTTTCTGTCTAAAGCCAATAGTGATGAGTCTTTCCTATGGCATAAAACAATGTTCCATGTAAACTTTAAGAACATTAATAAATTAATTAAGCATGATTTGGTAACTGAAATGCCAAAGAAAGAGTTTACAAGTGATGACCATTGTGTTGCATGCCTGAAAGGGAAGCAACATAAGGTATCTTACAAGCCTAAGGAAAGGAACTCCATCACTACACCCCTACACTTGTTATATATGGATCTCTTTGGCCCCACCAGTGTAATGAGTTTAGGAAGGACCTTATACTGTCTAGTGATCACAGATGACTTTACAAGATTCACTTGGATTTTCTTCCTTAGAACTAAGGATGAGACTCCTGAGATTTTGAAGAATTTCATCTTAAAGATTGAGAATCAGTTTGATCACAAGGTCAAAATCATAAGATGTGATCAAGGAACTGAATTTAAGAACCAAATCCTTGATACATTTTGTGATGAAAAGGGTATTACAAGACAATTCAGTGCTCCCAGGACTCCTCAGCAAAATGGTGTTGCTGAGAGGAGAAACATGACACTGATTGAAGTTGCAAGAACCATGTTGTCTGACTCTAAGCTGCCTATCACCTTCTGGGCAAAGTTTTAGTAGTTAAGACTCATGGCAAGACTCCTTATGAACTTTGGCATAAGAGGAAACCTTTTATTGGTTTTCTCAGGTCATTTGGATGTCCTTGCACCATCTTGAATACCAAAGATCAAATTGCCAAGTTTGCGGAGAAATCAGATGATGGACACTTTATTGGATACTCTTCCCAAGCTAAGGCTTATAGAGTGCACAATCTCAAAACTAGAATTGTTGAGGAGTCAGCCAATGTGACTTTCATTTAACACACACCCAATATTGTTGGTTCTGGTCCGGATTGGCTGTTTGATCTTGATTTGGTTACCAACTGTTTTAAAAAATCTTGTGAGAATGTTTCAGGATCTGTAGAAAATTTAAATACAGGTGATCCTGATCCAAGATTTGAGCTAGGAAGACCTTCAAGTCATACATCTTCAGCTCCAGTTGGAACTACTTCTGCAAATGAGGTTTCTATCAGCACAACAATGACAAACTCAGCTGATACATCTGGTATACCTTCAAATTCCAGCTCAGAGGCTCCACAACCAGATAAGAACACCTCAGTTGTGGAAGACAACAATGGTGGTGGTGACAGTGACCCAGAATTTGTTGATGCCACTAACCACACCATAGATGAGAACATCAATGATGTCACACACTGCTTGGATCAAGTTTCACTTGAAAAGTGTGCTGATGTGGTGGGAGAAACATCTATGCCAGATCTAAATTTCTCTAATTTAGATCTTTCTCAATAACTTGATGTGATCCCTCAGCTTAGGATCCACAAGTCTCACCCTACCACAAACATCATTGGAGATGTTGTCTCAGGGGTAAAGACAAGAGGACAAACCCATGAAGCAAATGTTTGTCTTCACTCTTGTTTTCTATCCCAGATAGAGCCAAGAAAGTTGATGAAGCTCTAAAGGATGGAAGTTGGGTTGAAGCTATGCAACAAGAGCTGCTTCAATTCAAAAGGCAGAAAGTTTGGAACCTTTGTCCTCTTCCTTCTGGGAAGACTACCATTGGAACCAAATGGGTGTTTAGGAACAAGAAAGATGATAGAGGCATCATCATCAAGAACAAAGCTAGACTGGTTGTTCAAGGATACACATAAGAAGAAGGGATTGACTACACTGATGTCTTTGCTCCAGTGGCAAGATTAGAAGCTGTCAGGATATTCCTAGCATTTGCTGCATCTAAGAACTTCAAGGTCTTTCAACTCGATGTGAAGTGTGCCTTTTTATATAGAGTGATAGATGAAGAGGTTTATGTCAAATAGCCACCTGGTTTTATAGACCCCGATCATCCTGATTATGTCTACAAGCTTGACAAAGCTCTCTATGGGCTACATCAAGCACCCAGAAAATGGTATGAGACACTATCTGAGTATCTTTGTAAACATGGATACATTAGAGGTACTATTGATGGAACTCTCTTCATCAAAGGACATGGAAATGACATACTGCTAGTTCAAGTGTATGTAGATGACATCATCTTTGGTTCAACTAATCCAAAGCTCCACAAAGACTTTGAGAAGCTGATGAAAGACAGATTTGAAATGAGTGCCATGGGGGAACTCAATTTCTTTCTGGGAATTCAAGTGAAGCAAGTTGAATATGGCATCTTCATAAGTAGTCAAAGTATGTTCAGGACATACTTAAGAAGTTCAATATGACTGACTGTAAGATTGCTAAGACACCCATAGCTAGGAACCACTCCCTTAGACCTGATCTTAAGGGGGAGTGTGTAGATGAGCACTTATACAGGGCTATGATTGGGTCTCTTATGTATCTTACTGCTAGCAGGCCTGATATCATGTTTGCTACTTGCATCTGTGCAAGATATCAAGCCAGCCCTAAGATGTCTCACCTTATCACTATCAAGAGGATTCTAAGATACCTCAAAGGTGCATCAACACTTGGTTTATGGTATCCTAAGAATTCTGAATTCAATCTATATGCCTATACAGATAGTGATTATGGTGGTTGCAATATGACTGCAATGTCTACATCTGGGGGATGTCAATTTCTTGGTGGAAGAGTTGTCTCATGGCAATGCAAGAAACAATCCTGTGTCTCTACATCAACTGCTGAAGCTAAATACATTGTTGCTGCAAGCTGCTGTGCTCAAGTACTTTGGATTCAAATCAGATGCTGGACTATGGGTGAAACTTCAAGGAGACTCCCATTCACATAGACAACAACAGTGCTATCTCAATCACAGAGGACCCTGTGCAGCACTCAAGGACAAAGCACATCACTATCAGGTATCATTTAATAAGAGATAACTATGAAAAAGGATTAATTAAACTGGTCAAAGTTCACACGGATGAACAATATGCTGATCTGTTTACAAAGGCTTTTGATGAACATAGATTTAAATAACTAATATCAGCTATTGGGATGATAAGCTTTGAGTAAGCTTTTCTTAAAACTAATTCTTATTATTTCTTAAAAAAATAAGTGTGTCTTAAGTTGTCTAGTTCATCACTTTCATAAGCTCATGTTTTCTTCGGATAAAAATTTCTTTTTGAAGACTTTCCTTAGATTTTTGAAAATTTCTGATACTTCGGAAGTTATGCTTTTAACTTCGGAAGCAAATCATGCCTTCAAAATAAATAATTGTCTAAGAAATTTACCTTCAGAAGAGCTTTCAGATTTATCTTCCGAAGCTTAAATACTTGTCTCAGACACTTACTTATTTTCAAGGACCATTTACTTCCAAAGCAAAATTAACTCTCGGAAGCTTTGTTGTTTTATATACAAAGCACTCAAGTTTTAATTTCTCTTCCGAAGCAAAATTCTCAAAACTCTCAGGAAATTCTTCGAAGTCATTTTAGCTTCGGAAGCTTTTTAATTAAAACTTCCGAAGATAATTAACCTTCAGAAGCTTTTTGACTTCCAAGAAAACTACTTTTTGAGCAAAAGTAAACTACTTTTTCAGAGTTGGGACCGACATCTGGATTTCAAAGTGTATCCTCTTTCATTAAACTTTATCTGAAATCCTTCTCACATATAAACCCAATGGTTTCCCCTCTTTCTATCATCTGTTCTTCCTAAGCTACTTCAAAAATGGCCAACCTTGCTCACAGAAATGATCCCAACTTTACCATGCAGCTACACAGACAACATAATCAGGTTGCTCTGTTAAGCTCTGAGAAAAATCCTCATTTCTCAGAGGTTTGCCGTTTCTTATCTCTATCTAACTACTTCACCTCCCTAACCATTGATCCTCCATTCTATGAGGATCATTTTCTTGAATTCTAGAAGACCTGCCAAGAGGTCATTATGGACAGGGAGAAGGCAGTGTCTGTCACAGTGCAGGGGAGAACAATCTTCATCACTCTGGCCATCATCAATAGACATCTTCAGCTGGATGATGAAGAAGGTAAGGTGTTTTTCCCAAAGGAATTTGTCAATCATTCTTTTGAGCAGATGGGATATGAGTGAGATTTCTCTATAAAGACCTTTAGGAAAGGGAAGGTCTCATCCCAATGGAGATTCCTGCTCCATGTGGTCATCCACAGTTATCAAACAAGCATGGTGGATGGGACCAGATTCCTGAGGATCTCTCCTTCATAATCCATAGAATGGTTTAGGGGGTCAAATTCAGGTATTCCTAGTTTGTTTATACAAATTTACTTGCTAATTTAGACTCCTTAGAGTATTACATGTTTCCTAGATATGTCCAATACATTCTTAACTGTGAACTGGGCTCACAGTTGAGGGAAACAGGTAACACTCTTAAATTGGGACAGATGAAGCCTGGCATCTTTAAAATTCTAAGAAAGCCCACTGTTAGATTCTCTGGGGTAGAAACAGCCCTAGTCCCAAAAATGTTAGAGCTCATTGCTCAAGGTGACAACCTAGCAACACAAGCTAGTGTTGAGCCCACACCTGCTATCTCCCAACCATTCTCACAGCCTCAAATCACCATCACTTACCAAAGAAAATCCAAACGAACCCCTACTCAGGCTATTCAGTCTGTGGAGGCCCCCATATACTTACCCATACCAGAAGAAGTGGACACTGTAGCTCCCACTCTCCTGAGGAGCAGACCACTCCCACTCTTTAAGAATCAGTGCTGAGGTTCCTCATACTCAGCCTGATGAGCTCATTAGCCCAACTACCTTAAGCCATCACTCTGAGTCTCAACACTCAAGTGATAAACCTTCAGGGGACAGTTACCATCCCCAGCCTATAGATCTCAACCAACCAATTCCCAACCTTGACTTCTATACTGATGAAGATCTAGGTTTCAGTGAGTATAATGAGTCTCTCTTCTTTTCCGCTACTCAAAGAGAGATGAATACTCCTGAGTCTCCTACATCTATCCCACATCAGTCACCTACAATTAAGATGGACACCCCTGAACCTGTTCAGGATGTCCATATGGAAGAGGCTCTCACTTCTGAAAGTGATTACATCATTAAGACCTCAACCATGGCAACTCAGCCCACTGACATCTCAATTGAGATTGGCAGTGAGTAGAGGAAAACCAGCAGCCAAGAACCTCAAGCTGGTGGTGAGAGAGAGGACTCTGGTCCAATCATCTTATCCCCCAATGAATCTTTTGATGAAGATGAGGGAAATCTGATACTACTGGTGCAAAAACTATCTAAAACATGCACTTACTTAGTCTCAAAGGTCAGTCACCTTGAATCTCAGGTGACTACCTTACACAACATGATCAATGATCAACAACTTGAGATTTCATCTCTTAAGGAAAAACTAGCTGGTAGATCCTTAAGAAGAGCTCAACCAGGAACACAAGAACCTGTGGATGTGATTGACCTATCTTCCAGCTCACCTATGCAAGTGGGTGATGCTACCAAAAGGGGGAGAAAGTCATTACAGCCACAGAACCTAGGAATTCTTCAGAGAGAATGGACATTGAGGACTCATCATCCTCACTTGGAATTATGCATTCTCAGTAACCTCCTCAATTTCACATTGATGTGGACTACACAGACTCCTTCATACAGAGTTTGTTTGAGGATGGGATACCAAGGGCTATGTCACCTTCACCATCTTCTAATCACATCATTGGGTGGAGGTATGAAAACATCAGGAAAGCCCTAATCATCATAAGAGTTCAAGGACAACAATAAGTCTTCAATTTTCAGACATTGAACTACTATGAAGGTGTGGATCTAGTCAACATGCCACTTGTCAACCCAAGCCAATCAAGACAAGCTGACAGACTGGCTAAAAGAATCCAAGATAGGATCACTGCAGAGTTCAGCTTAAGAAGGAGACTTAGGCAATCAGGAAATGCCATCAGTCAACTGGATGTTGAGGAGGACCGTAAGATTAGCTTCATAGGGGAATTCTTGACTGAAGGCCCAGTGGCAGAACCTGAGGGCCCTGTCTCATCATCATCAACTGCTACAGAGATCCAAAGTTGCAACAAGCAATGAAGGTGCTTCTCAACCTCTCTCTGGCCTGAGCTCAGATGCTGCAACAAGCAATGAAGGCCAAAGCTCTCTCCACCCTGAGTCATAAAGGTCTGTGAGTGACAAAGGGAAAAGAAAAATGACAACTGAGGAGATTGAGGAGGAGAGAGAGAGAGAGGAAAAGAAGGCTAAGGGGAGAAAGTTCCTCTGTTGAGTCTTCAAGACTCATGGAGTCTGCTATCAGGGCTGCCCCCAGACCAGATACTCAAAATGATGAGTTAAGGGTAGTCAGGATAAACTATTTGCAGTCTAGGAACTATGACATAGACAATGTCATTTCTCTCCCCTTAGATGAGTTGAATGAACTGGTTGACCTGGAAAGATCAAGGGAGAAGAAGGAGGCAGAAGATGCAGAACTCCTAGTACAAGTCAAAGAAGAGAAAAGAATAAAAAGACTCTACAAGGATATGCCTACCCTCTCTCCAGTTCAGGAAAGTCCTGCACAAGAAGATGTGGTTCAACAAGAACCTCATGTAGACAAAGAAGAAGAGAGGATCAAGATGATCAACTACCTGAGTGCCACAGGCTTCTATCAGGCAGATACACTTCTTCCCTTATCTTATGACTATGTTGAGTTTGAGTATTTAAAGCAGCTTGAACTTGAGATATTCAAGGAAAGAAAGACAACTAAGAAGAAACTAAGGGAAGAAGTTGCAAAATCAAGAGTCTTCATCCAAAAGAGCATGAAGAAGTCTGTTGATAGGCAGAGGATGATGAGCTTCTTAAAGCTATATGGATTCTCCGAAAGGAGACTTGGCCCCATGTCTCTATCCACTATGGATAGCATATTAGGGTGATCAAGCAGAGGATCAAAAGTGGGGAGCTCATTGACCTACACTCCACTCCAAGTCAGCCCCACCTGAAGTGGAGGTTAAGATTGAACAACCAGAGACAACACAACCTAGACCTCTTGCTAAAACTCAGCAAGGTTCAACTTCTGATCCACAGCAGGGTCAACCTCCCTATCCTTTTGAGCCTGAGAGAGAGGAAGTCCTAACTGAGAAAGACAGTGAAGATCAATCTGGTGCTGCAGGCCAGTCTTCTCAGTTGAAATCTGGTAAGAGAAAGAAAAGGATGGCTTCTAAACCAAAGCCAAACAAGAAGAAGATTGCACCCTCTTCTAAATCCCAGGATGAGCCAGAACATCTTGAGATTGTGCAGCCAGAGGATGCTACATCAACTCCAATTCAAACAGTTCCTCTAGCATCAGGAAGACCCATCTTGTCTTGGACATACACCACAAATCCAGAAAGATGGCATGTCATTAGAGATCAAGGCATTGAAGACACTTACACATGGAAAAATATGTTTTAGTTGCCTCTGCATGGCCTCTTTGATATGAGAAAACACTGTGACAGTCTGAAGGATCCTGATGACCTTATGAAGAAAGGATTGGTGATCATCCTAATAAAGACTGTTGATATCTAAAGTCCGTTAGTTCCGTTGAGTCTTGCATACACGTGTCGTAAGCACACACTAGTTGTCCTTTAACGTTGGTGACCTAATAATAGTTAATAATGTTACATTATTGATAATCTAAATGATATGTGATTATGGTATTATGTTTATGTGTTTGCATGTTTTAAATGTTAATTAGGAAATTAATCGTGTAACGTGGAAAAGTGCCTATTTATTCGTATGTCTTGTGTTTTTATAAAGATAAAATATATGATGATTATCATTAGTTTATATCTTTATATTCTTAAGTTAAAAACACTTTACAAAGAGTTTAAAAGCTTAAATTTTTATAAAATACAAAACACAAGGGTTTAAATGGTAAATATGGAAATTCAATTAAACAAAACACCCAAACCCTAGCCCTCCACCCCCATTTGGCCGCAACCTGCATTCCCACCCTCTCCCCACTTCGAATTTGACTTAGAACAAGCAAGATATCACGAATTGGTTAGATTTCAAGGTTAGGACATGTTGAAATCATCAATTGCAAGCAACTACACGTTTAAAGAATAGATTTTTACATGTTTTTGTAAGTTCTTGATGGTGGCCCAACCCTAATTCGATTTTGTATCTTCATGTGGTCAAAATTGATGTTAATTGATGATGTTAGTATGTTAGTTGGATTGGATGCATGTTGTTTAACATTGATTATGCATGAATTGTATCTTTTTAATGGATTGATCATAAACTTTGATCCTAGGCAAACCCTAATTCGAAATTGATAAGATTTTGTATGATTGATGATTGTTTGATGAATATATGATGATTAGTAGGTTGTATGAATGCTAGGATACATTGATCTTGCAAAGAATTAATGAATTGATGTAGGTGTTCATAGGTTACTAATTATAGTAACTTTATTTCCATGACATGATGATCTAATGATAGATTGATGTTGTTGATGTGTTCATGATGATAATTAGATGGTAGATTGTTGATATGAATGCTAGAAATCTTAGAATGAATGTTGTTGTTCATATCTTGCCAAAAGTGGAAACTTTTGTTCATAATGATTAATATATTATGATGACTAGGTATTGTTAATCATGTCTAGATGTTGTTATGAGCTTGAGATGGTATAGTTGTAATGAATTCATAAATACATTGAGTGTTTGATAGATGTTGGAATGTACTTTCCAAAGGGAAACTTTATTTGCACAAAGTTTGAAGGATGATAGTTTGAACATGTTTGGGTGGAGCATTACATACGGGGATTAGTACCTGAAATTCAAAGTATGGTAACTGCTTCCAACCCAACCACAATTCAGCAAGCCATCCAGTTAGCTCATAAGCTAACTGACCAAGTCGTGGAGCAAGGACGTCTACCCAAGCGGGGCGCTATGGCAAGCGTGCCCGACAACAAAAGAAAGTGGGATAGTGCCAACAACACCAAAGCATCATTATCTTCTAGCGATCAACCTCAACCTCAACGGCAACAACAGCCAGTTCAACAACAACGGAGGTTCGACAATAACCATAACTTCAACCAAACGGCTGCAAATAATCAAGGACCCAGTGGTTATGGTGGTAGACATCCAAAGTGCACTCGGTGTAATTACCATCATGTGGGAAGGTGTGATAACTTCAAGTGTCAACGCTGTGGAAAAATTGGACACGCTGCTAAGGTTTGTCATGGTAAACTGGTAAGGAGGCCACAACAACCTCAAGAAACTCCCAAAGGTTGTTTCGAATGTGGGAAAGAAGGGCATTACAGGCGAAACTGCCCACAACTAAGGAGAAATGGTAATGGCAACAACAACAACAACAACAACAACAACGGTAATAACAACAGTGGCAATGGTACTGGTAATGGCGGCAACAAAGACGGAGCCAAGGGGAGAGCCTTCGTCATTGGCTCAGGTGAGGCTCTAAATGATCCCACAACTGTTACTAGTAAGTTATCTGCTAATGGTTGTTTTGCTACGGTACTATGCAATACTGGAGCGATAGGAGTTTCGTGTCCTTAAAGTTCTGTAGTCTTTTAAGTGGTATACCCTTGCTTTAGAATCTAAATACACTGTGGAATCAGCTGACGGTAAACAAATCCATGTAACGCATATCCTTAAAGACTGTAAGATAGAACTTGCTAGTCATACTTTCGTTATAGATCTTATGCCTGTTACGCTGGGGAGTTTTGATGTTGTGATAGGCATGGATGGCTCTCTAGCAAGCAAGCGGAAGTCATATGTCATGAGAAGATCATACGAATTCCTGTTGGTGACAAAATCCTTACAGTCAGAGGTGATAGGTGTGGTGTGTGATAGGCATCATCTCATACATGAAAGCCCAAAAGTTATTACGAAAGGGTCGTGTGGCTATTCTAGCACTCGTAACTGATAAGCAAATAGAAGAAAGGAGAATGGAGGACATTCCCATAGTACGCGACTTCCAGAGGTGTTTTCAGAGGATCTTCCTGGATTACCACCTCACCGCCAAGTGGAATTCCAATCGAGTGACTCCCGGCGCACCCCGATTGCTAGGTCACCTTATCGAGCACCGCACCGAACGAACTACAAGAGTTGTCATCACAACTTCAGGAGCTTTTAGATAAGGCTTTATTCGACCTAGCACATCACCATGGGGAGCTCCTGTTCTTTTTGTTAAAATCGATTTAGAGAGTTAAACAAAGTAACAGTCAAGAACCGATACCTTTACCTCGTATCGACGACTTGTTTGATCAGCTTCAAGGATCGAGCTATTATTCAAAAAATTGACTTGAGATCTGGTTATTATCAACTTGAGTAGAGCGAGAAGAAGACATTCCCAAGACTGCGTTTCGTACTCGTTATGGTCATTATGAGTCTTGGTCATGCCTTTTGGGTTGACTAATGCACCTGCTGTGTTCATGGACTCATGACCGTGTGTGCAAACCCTATCTTGATCAGTTCGTCATTGTGTTTATCGATGATATACTGATATATTCTATGACCAAGGAGGATCATGAAGAGCACTTATGAATGATCTTAGAACTATTGAGAAATAAGCAGCTGTATGCCAAATTCTCAAAGTGTGACTTTTGGATACGAGAAGTGCAATTTCTAGGTCATATTGTTAATGAGAAAGGAATACATGTTGATCCTGCCAAAATTGAGGCGATAAAGAATTGGACTACACCCAAAACGCCGAGCGAGATAAGACAATTTCTAGGATTAGTAGGATATTACCGACGATTCATAGAAGGATTTTCTAAGATCGCACAACCTCTCACGGCCTTGACTCACAAAGGAACAACATAGAAATGGAGTGAGAGCCAAGAATCAGCTTTTCAATTGTTAAAACAAAAACTCTACACTACCCCAATATTAGCACTGCCAGAGGGTACGGATGACTTCGTGGTGTATTGTGATGCATCCATTCAAGGATTGGGTTGGGTCTTGATGCAACGAGAAAAGGTGATAGCCTACACCTTGAGACAACTAAAGGTTCATGAGAAAAACTATACCACTCATGACTTAGAATTGGGTGCAGTGGTTTTTTCCTTAAAGATCTGGAGACACTACTGTACGGTACCAAGTGCACTATCTACACCGATCACAAGAGTCTTCAACATATCTTCGAGCAAAAGGAGTTGAATATGAGGCAACGACGTTGGGTGGAACTACTAAATGACTATGATTGCGCTATTAAGTACCATCCGGGAAAGGCGAACGTAGTTGCCGATGCCTTAAGCAAGAAAGAAACAGCTAAACCCAGGCGGGTGCGAGCTTTACAGCTTACTATCAGTACCCAACTGCCCGAACAAGTTAAGGAGGCACAAATAGAGGCCCTTAAAAGTAGAAAATGTTGGTTCTGAGTCGTTAAGGGGAATGGATAAACAACTGGTGGTGAAAGAGGATGGATTCGGTATTTCATGGATAGACTTTGGGTGCCTGTCTATGGAAATCTAAGAGATTTAGTTATAAGCGAGGCACACAAATTTAAGTATTCTATACATCCGATCCGACAAGATGTATCATGACTTAAAGGCGCACTACTGGTGGCCTAACATGAAAACGGATGTAGCTACGTATGTGAGCAAGTGTTTAACCTGCTCGAAAGTAAAAGTGGACTATCAAAAACCATCCGGACTGTTACAACAACTTGAGATACCAGTGTGGAAATGGGAACAGATCTCCATGGATTTTATTACCAAGTTACCCCGGACTAATACCGGTTGTGACACGATATGGGTTATTGTGGATCGATTGACAAAGTTGCTCACGTCCTTGCAATTAGGGAACGGATAAAGATGGAGAAATAACTCGACTATACCTTAAAGAGATCGTTTCGAGACACGGTGTATCGATCTCAATTATTTCCAACTGCGACGCTCGTTACACGTCACATTTCTGGAAATCATTGCAGAGAATCTTTGGGTACACGATGGATATGAGTACTGCATATCACCCACAGACGGATGGTCAGATGGGTGGCGTACCATACAGACGTGGAGGATATGCTACGTGCTTGTGTGATTGACTTCGGGAATAACTGGGAAATTCACCTACCATTGGTGGAGTTTTCTTATAACAACAGTTATCATACTAGCATACAGGCAACACCTTCGAGGCGCTGTATGGAGAGAAAATGTAGATCACCAGTTTGCTGGGTGGAAATGGTGATAGTCAGCTAACAGGTCCTGAGTTAATTCATGAGACAACGAGAAAATTGTGCAGATACGAAACCGTATGGCTGCAGCGCAAGACAGACGAGAAAGAGTTATGCTGATAAGAGGACGGAGACCTTTAGAGTTTCAGGTTGGTGAAAAGGTTTTGTTGAAAGTTCACCATGGAAAGTCATAGTTCGGTTTGGTAAGCAAGGAAAACTAAATCCGAGGTACGTTGGACCATTTGAAATAGTGGAAAGAATAGGTCCAGTGGCCTATCGTCTAGCCCTACCTGATTCGCTAAGCGGAATCCCATGATGTATTTCACGTGTCAAACATGAAGAGTGCATAACTGATGAAACAATGGTCGTACCACTAGAAGAAGTTCAAGTGGATGAACAATTGTGTTTTATTGAAGAACCAGTCGAGGTGATGGACTGTGAGGTGAAAACACTTAAGCAAAGCAAGATACCCATTGTCAAAATCCTTGGAATTCGCGACGTGGACCGGAATTCACATGGGGAATGAGAAGATCAAATGAAGCTTAAGTACCCTCAACTATTCGAAAAGACGATGCCAGCAGACGAGGTATTGATTAAATTTCAGGATGAATTTCTTTCAACATGGGGATGATGTGACAACTCATCCAAAACACACTCGATTTCGATTTCTGTGTGCCAATGCAGTAGACCAGTGATGGACACTCTCACCATGTAACGCAATTTTCGGGACGAAAATTCTTTCACATGGGATAATGACATCCGGTAAATTTCCGTTATCAACTTCGTTAGTTCCGTTGAGTCTTGCATACACGTGTCGTAAGCACACACTAGTTGTCGTTTAACGTTGGTGACCTAATAATAGTTAATAATGTTGCATTATTGATAATCTAAATGATTATGTGATTATGGTATTATGTTTATGTGTTTGCATGTTTTAAATGTTAATTAGGAAATTAATCGCGTAACGTGGAAACGTGCCTATTTATTCGTATGTCTTGTGTTTTTATAAAGATAAAATATATGATGATTATCATTAGTTTATATCTTTATATTCTTAAGTTAAAAACACTTTACAAGAGTTTAAAAGCTTAAATTTTTATAAAATATAACAAACACAAGGGTTTAAATGGTAATATGGAAATAAATTAAAAAAAACACCAAACCCTAGCCCTCCACCCCCATTCGTCCGCAAACTGCATTCCCACCCTCTCGCCACTTCGAATTTGACTTAGAACATGCAAGATATCATGAAATTGGTTCGATTTCAGGTTTAGGACACGTTTGAATCATCATTGCAAGCAACTACACGTTTAAAGGTTAGAGTTTTTACATGTTTTTGTAAGTTCTTCATGGTGGCCCACCCTAATTTGATTTTGTATCTTCATGTGGTCAAATTGATGTAATTGATGATGTTAGTATGTTAGTTGGATTGAATGCATGTTGTTTAACGTTGATTATGCATGAATTGTATCTTTTTAATGGATTGATCACAAACTTTGATCCTAGGCAAACCCTAATTCGAAACTGATAAGATTTTGTATGATTGATGATTGTTGTTGAATATATGATGATTAGTAGGTTGTATGAATGCTAGGATACATTGATCTTGCAAAGAATTATGAATTGATGTAGGTGTTCATAGGTTACTAATAATAACTTTATTTCCATGACATGATGATCTAATGATAGATTGATGTTGTTGATGTGTTCATGATGATAATTAGATGCTAGATTGTTGATATGAATGCTAGAAATCTTAGAATGAATGTTGTCATATCTTGCCAAAAGTGGAAACTTTTGTTCATAATGATTAATAGATTATGATGAATAGGTATTGTTAATCATGTCTAGATGTTGTTATGAGCTTGAGATGGTATAATTGTAATGAAATCATGAATACATTGAGTGTTTGATAGATGTTGGAATGTACTTTCCCAAAAGGGAAACTTTATTTGCACAAAGTTTGAAGGATGATAGTTTGAACATGTTTGGGATGTTAGGAGGATGTTAGTATGTTCATGGATGAATTCTAATGTGATAGAACATGTTAAATTAGTTGTATGGGATGCTTGGATAATCATGGGTGATGTTTGGACTTTGATGATCATATATGATGTTGATGTTGGTTAGTAACTAAGACATCATGTTTGGGATTGGAAATTGATTTTTGTGGTGTATGTTGAATGCAATGAACATGGTTAATGAATGTGAATATGATCATCATACACGCGTGCAAATCTAAGGCCCCTACTTAGTAGGATTGGCAGGGGTTAGGATGTGAAGTCGTGAGTAGCTTCACATGGCATGTGGTGCATGATTTGATATTTGTGTGGCATGTTAGTTGTTTATAACTAGTGGACATGTTAATGTTCTAGATTCGCATGACTTGTATGATACTTGGTGGTATGATGATCTAAGTGATACACCTGGATAATATAACATACATATGATCCATTTGAATGTTAACAATGTATGATATATGTGTATGATTGCTTGAATGGTTTACAACACATAAAGTCACCAACGGGTCAAACGGGTCAACTGGGTCAAACGTGTCTGTTTTCTAAACCTTGATCCTTGGTTGTAGTGTACTTAGGGTTTCACATGTTCTCTGTTTACATGTACTCATGTACTATATGATCTAGGTAACCTCTGAAGGTTGTCTGTCCATTCTGTCTGTCAAGTAAAACTCTAAGTGTCTATTACGCATATCAGGTGAGTTCATGCCCCACTCTTTACTTAATCTCTTTTATGGGAGATAGCATACTGGTAACTACAAACGCTTTATATATTCAAGTTGTGTAATATTAATATAGTGTTGATATCATGGAAAAGTCCTCACACTTTGGAATTGTTAATATTGAATAACGGGGAAATTTGGGTAGTACTACTGGGTCTGACGAGCCCCACCTGTGTGACTCGAGGTCAACCGGGTGAAATTTGTCCTATTGAACATTGTCACGACCTGTTAAGTCGTGACAGGAGGCAACAACGTAACACAGTCAGCTTCAATTGCGAAATCACTATGAGTTAATATTTATTGTTAATGGACTAGCTATCTATTACAATGCACTACTTCTATATCTCTACTATTAAACTGCTTATGTTTGAATATCACTCTTGAACTCACCAACCATTGTGTTGACATTTTAGTATGCTATTC